>JADNYJ010000022.1:0-359658 GCA_015501075.1 Gymnopilus junonius
ACATTTGGATCATTCACATTTGGTCAAAACCACTGACCAAAACTTCACTGCGATTCGGTACAGCCTTTGGAGCATCCGAAATCGCCTTGAGATCCAAATCCGAGGAGCCCGGGCAAGCCCTAGGCACCCCCAAGTTATTCATAACCAACGAATTTCTTGTATATACCTTGCTTTCCGAGAATCCAAATATTTAATATCTCACATTAAATATTCCTTCCCTTTTTTATCTGACCAAACGCGACAATTATCTTATTCAACTTAGCTGATTTGGTTGCCGAAGGAACCCTAATATAACTCACAATCACTAGCAGACCTGCTAACAACCACCATCATAATCCCATGACCTGCAAACTTGGGACACCATCTGATTCTGAATTTCGAGCTATATAACCGTGACTTACCTTTTCTACTTCACATCGCCGCCTTCGGACTGAACGTGGTTGGCAACGTTAATAAACCTTGTTTATCGGAAATACAACCATGATTCACGCTGTTCTGATCTGTTGAGTTGTCGGCCTCTGCTTCGAGAGTAGAAGCACTCATTACTTGGCAGTTAACACCTCCGGAGTCTCTCGTTTGACTAAATTCTATACACCGTTGCATCAGTCAGCTCAGTCGGTGGTGCAGAAGATCTTTTCTCTCGTTAGCACTCGGCCTGCAGGCCTTTGCAATTTCCTAGATGCACCAGAACTTGAGCAATTCCTTGGGTTTAAGGGCGACGAGGACGAGAGATGGAGAGTTGTGTACCGCAGTTATGCTACACTATACTTTGTTTTTGTGGTAGATGGCGCTGAAAGCGAGCTCGGCATTTTGGACCTGATCCAGGTATGATTTGACTTGTCCAGTGGTGCCTAAATTCTAAATCGATAAATGAATTAGGTCTTGGTGGAATCTCTCGATAGAGCATTTGAAAATGTATGCGAATTAGACTTAGTTTTCCATTTCGATGAGGTGCGTCATTGGCTATTGGCCAAGCTTTAACTGTCAAATTGATCCCACTTCAAAACACAGGTACATCACATCCTTGCAGAAATTATTCAAGGTGGTCTTGTTTTAGAGACGAACGTGGAAGAAATCGACGTGGCAGGTATGTTATTTTGGCAAGTTAACCTCCCATCCAAGTGGGAAGAGACTTTCATTATACCACCAACGATGCCTCGATATAGTGCTAACGACCATCTTACTTCTAGTTAAAGAAGCGGCTCGTACACGGAAGGAATCCTTCGCATCATCTAACCCATTATCTTTAAGTGGAGGCGGTCTTGGAGCGCGGGGAGGCAATATAACCACACCTTTGGGATGGTTAACAGGAAAATTAACGGGTGTTGGAACGAGATGACGAGTCACGAGTCTTTCATCCTCTGGAATGGCAACTCGTACGTACATGACAGTCGGAAATATTTGGCTTATAACATGCCCGAATTACCCGTTACCGGTATCTTTTCCCGCAAATAGCCTATTTAATATACTTCCCAAAGCCTCCATCGCTCTTACAAAAAGATCCTGCGAATGAATGTCAAGGTTAACCACCATCCAAGGAGCTAACTCGGTGCAGGAGGTGGTGCCAGTGAGGTACCTAGAATCTGGTTCAGAGGTTGGGAATATAAAGACATTCGAAATGAGAACAAACGCTTTTTCCTTTTCTTCCCTCCAGCAGCTGGGCCTTTAGTTGCTTCTTGGGGTGTTGCTACTTTCAATCCAGTTTCCAGCTGCATAGGGGCCGGCGTGACGGACGAGCGTATGGTCGTCGTGACAGGGGTTTCAGCGGCTGTATTCTCCAGATTCTGGGTAGCGGAAGAGGTTGCTAATGACACTTTTAAGTGTGCCGCTGTGGTGTTCATAGCATGCATGAGCAGCATGTTATTTTGTTGCCTTTTCGGTATGCCCGATCTCTTTTCTTGAGGAACAGCTGAGTCAGCTTCAGCATCTACAGAGGCCTCAGATTCCCGTTTATTCTGTGCCTCTATCACAGAGGGGTCCGTTATTGGCCATACAAAACCTGAACGGGGAGTATAATCGGGCCGGTGCTTGCGCAAAATGTCAAGAGAATTTTGGAGAGCAGACACGGACGTTAGCTGAATGTTTTGGTGAATGCTGTGACTCCTAAGATGCATATAGAAAGAAACTCACTAGACGGTTTGAAAGGACGGTGTAAACGTCAGGAGACTGGTATATCCGGTTATTCATGATAAAATAGGCTGCCAAGGGCCTCACTGGGAAATATTCGTGAGATTGTGCAATGCATGGAAGGGCGAGAGCAGACCTTCATCGGGTGACAATCTTTCACGCTTTTGAATGACAAAAAAAGTGGGAGGCTGGGCGTGAACAACTGCAAACTCGACGCCAGTGAAGCGTCTGATATTTTTGAGCCAGTACGCTTGGCTAAAGGGTGACCACCCTACCTCAGCTCAGCAGCTTCATCGTTGATTGGAACACCGGTGTGCATTGTCTGCATACGCAGAACCTGGTTATTGCTTTGCTTGTCGTAGAACATAGACGTAGCAAAGTAATCAAAGACATTCTCAGGGGTCAGAGGACCATTAGCCTACTGAGATGATGAGAGACGCGGCAGGGCAGGGCAAGGCTAAGAAAGCCAACCTGAATCCACTCGTGCCAAATGAAGAAACGATGGGTGTAGTCATCTGGAGGATGCAGGTCGTTTATGTCCATTGATGATAGTTGAAGCCAAAGGAGTGGTACATATAGGGCTGACCACAATGCTGGTCTGGTTCGCACGGGAAGTCCTCCTTTCTTCACACCGCGTTTCTATCCGCTGTCCTGGTTTGACGCGCTTCAATATGACCTCCCTTGGGACCTAGTCCCTCCAGTTCCTTTCCCCTCAATGGTATGGCCCTGTCGCAATCTCAGCCATACTCCTCCAGAGCTGCCAGGTCTCTTCGTCTTGGCGCAGCAACTTTGCTGCATCACTTGAAACGCCATGTCGGCGTAGGCATTATCTGTTCCGTTGCTTATTTCGATCCGTATGTGTTCTGGACGCTTGGAATTTAAAGCCGTATACCATTTCATTTTCAGTGGCAACTGGAGCGTTGATCTCCAAGCCGGTTCAAGCTTTGGTTATAGACCAATGCTCTTTGTGATCCTCATGGCAGGACTTGGCGCCATAGTACTGCAGGTGACAGCATTACTTTTAGGTTCTTAACGAAGGAAATGTTAACCCTTTTCTGCTTGGCTTGCAGACACTGGCATATAAATTAGGCTGCGTAACAGGCCTTGGTAGCGTCTGACCTTTCTTCGTTTATCCTTTCCTAAGTCTCTATCTAGACCTGGCCACCCATTGCAGGCTCCTGTTCCACAACCATCCTCGTCATCCTCGTCTAGTTCGCCGACTGGTGCTATATCCTCTCTATATTCTGTCAGAGATTGCCATCATATCCACCGATCTCGCAGAGCTGCTAGGTTCAGCGATAGGCTTCTGTTTATTATTTCCAAAGCTCCCGCTCTGGGCTGGTGTCGTTCTTACAGCTGCCGATGTCCTCATATTCCTGGCTTTTAGCGACCCTTCACGCGGACAAGGGCGGCCGGTAAGGTTGTTCGAATACACCATCATCGCCCTGGTGAGCGTGAGCACTAAACTATATTAGGCAGCATCTCTTGACATCTTTTTAGGTCTTCTGTGTTTTCGGGTCCTTCGTCGCCCTTCTCATAAAAGCTAAACCGAATTGGTCTCAAGCCTTTCTGGGGTACCTTCCGGACAAAGCATTATTCCAGTCTGACCCTGATGCAGTTTACGCAGGTGTGTGCAGTCAATGCTTTGCATATTCGCCATCGTCTTATTTGTACTAGCCGTCGGGATATTAGGTGCAACGGTGATGCCCCATGCATTGTTTCTGGGTTCTTCCTTGGCCACTCAAGATCGTGTATCGGACGCCCAACCTCTAAGCGAGAATTACCTTCACCGGTAATGAGCCGTCAATCGATTAGAACAAAAGCCCGACAATTTATCTCTTCGTTATTCCGAATTGGACGCGCTGAAAGAGCCGCCTCAAGTGTAGATTACCGCAGCAAGCACGGTGAACGCGAAAATAGACCTTTGACTTTTATCAATCAACATTTGAGCCATGGAGTAGTGGACGTAGTGACTAGCCTGATCGCCCTTGCCGTCCCAATTAATTCTGCGTAAGTTCATTTTTTGACTGTCACCTAATTCTTGAAGTTGACGTCGTGATTAATTTACTAGAATCCTCATTTTGGCTGCTGCCGTTTTCTTCAACGGGGCCGGTCAAAATCGTAATACACCAGCAGGATTATTTGACGCCTACGACCTGATTAAGGCTCGGATTGGAGACGGTTAGCCATCAGTTTATGGTAGTGATTCCTCATACTGATCATCGATCTCTTTCGTCAGCTGCTGCAGTGATTTTTGCTCTCGCTTTGATATGTGCAGGGCAAACATCCAGTATCACAGTCACGTTGGCTGGACAAATTGTGTCCGAAGGGTTTATTGAGTGGAAAGTTTCGGTGCGTGTCGCTATCAGCCCCTCTACGATCGTTTTTATTCTAAGTACCATGACTGCCGGCCTTCTCTGCGCAGCCTTTTCTCAGGAGAATTATCACACGCTGCATAAGTCTTGTACCCTCGATGGTTGTATCCATCGCTGTGGGCCGTGACGGGATAAACACCTTGCTCGTTGCCTCCCAAGTCATACTATCGGTGGTCCTCCCATTCGTTGCTTTTCCGTTGATATACTTGACTTCGGCTGAGGTGGTCATGCGAGTGTGGAAACCGCAGGAAATCATTGAAGCCGAGGTAGCACCTATTCCGGAGTTGACGCAGGAACCGCATGAGAACCAGGTCGACCTGGATGCCGTAAAAGTTGAAGCTGAACATATGGAGATTTCAACTATCAAGGTTGCAGAACAAGATAAGGTTGACCGGATGGTGAGAAAGGAATACCTAGATTACAGCAACGGTCGTTTCACTGCCGCGCTCGCATACGTCATTTGGTGCATCGTCCTTGTGGCCAATGCGTATGCCATCGTGATGCTGTTCCTGCGATAGAAAAGAAAAACCTTGTACTATAGTGATTGATGTATGTATTTATGATGTTTGTTGTCATTCTGACTTGCAATGTTGGTTGTCAGGTCTTTGTGTTTCTGCAAGATTATCAACCCGAAGTTGACCCAAGGTTTGTCGACCTCACATTTCTTCAATTCGTCCATGTAAGTATGCAAATAGAAATTTTATTTTCAAATCAAAAAGTAAGACAGAGATAAGGCTTTCTGGGATTTATAGCAGAGTATTTTTTATGAACTGGATTTGTATCGAAAAGAATAACAAGGACTGAGACGAGAGCAGAGTAACAGTAATTCATAATTGGCAAAGATAACATTAGATCAAGAAAAGGGGAAAAAGAAGTCCATAAATCCAACAACGATCGTTGTAAATAGAGCGTGTAAAAAGGAGATAAAGAAAATCATATCGAGATCACGTTCGTCGCTGGGTCAAGGATAAAACTTGACGGTACGATACGTGACACATCGAATGCGCAGGACGGGACGGCCGACTTTTACATATAATGCAAGAAGTCATACATAAGATCACCGACGAGCGCGAAAAAAGGGTTGCAAGCAAGTGCCTATGGAAAAAAAGAGGTAAGCCCATATATAAACTTTTTCGATCAAAGGAAACTTACATAAAGAGAATGAAAGTGAAAGAGCAGCTTGGATCATTTACTTGACATCATGGCAGTCGCATTCGTTGGTGCGACCAACCCAGCCTTTGCCGCAGGAGTCACACCAGCCACGGTTGCCATTTTCGACACCAATAGCTTTCTTAGAGGCTGGGAGAAGAGAGGCGCCGACAGCCTCGTCCCGGTGGATACTGATGAGGTGACGACCCAGGTCGTGCTTCCTGCTGAAAGACCGACCACATGACCGCTGGGGACAGACATGGGGCTTCAGCCTGTTGGGGTCGTGGGTGGCCATATGAGTCTTGAGATTGTAAGCCCTTGCGAATGCTAAAAAAGGAAATAATAAGTGACTGTTGAGTGACAGACAAACAAAACAATTACCTCGAGGACAGGCAGAGCACTTGTACTTTTTGCGGGGATCACCCTCGTATTCCTCTACAGGTTGAGGAGTGACCGTCGCCACAGCCGGAAGCTGAGTGGAAATGTGAATGGGAGACACAGTGGGGAGGGAGGGACTGTAGCTGGAATGGGAATAATAGTCCGACGAAGTTGTGGAGCCGCGCCTCTGATGAGGGATATAGTCTGAATAGGTGGAGCGAGCTGTATAGGGCTTGCTGTCAAAGTGCTTAACGGGGGGCTCTGGGGAGGGGTCGGAGGGAGAGTGCCAAAAGAGGCAGGGTCATCCTCCATGACGGCCATGGAAGGGGGCACAGCATCATAGTCGGAACCGATGCGGGCCTGCTGGAAACTCATATCGAGGTCAAAGGGGAAGACCTGAGAGGTGCTGACTGGCTGAGAGTGGTCGTTGTAGACGGAGAGGGAGTAGGAGGAAAGAGAGTCCTGGGTGTCTGAGGAGACGGTAATGGAGGAGAGGGGGCCCTGCCACTGCGGCTTTTCAGAGGGCCTGAAGAAGTAGGGGTCGTATGAATCGACGGTGAGGAGCTGGAGATCGGGAAAAGCAGCCAAGTTGGAGTCGATATCAGACTCAAACAGGTCCGGATGAGGTGCGGCGACGTCCGAGGGGGAATGAAAAGAGAAAAAGTCGAAACTGCTCTGCTGTTTGGCGAACTCATTGCTGTTGTACGCCTCGAAGGCATGCGCGTAGGACTGTGCTTCAGACATTGCTGCGGTGGGAGTCAGAGAACGAAGTGGGTGGTTGTGGTTGGGAACAAACTTGCTTTAGCCTTGTCTTGCCAATATACACCTGCTGCGCACTTACGTAACACATCTCCATCTGTCACCCGGTCTCCGATCTCACACTCTTCTGTCTTTCATCAATCGACAGTACATGCTCTAGCCAACCTGTAGTCTACACCGTCGTTTCACCACCAACAACTGGTTCTTCTCTCCAATCGAAAGAAAATACATTCGTTTCATCCAGAGGTCTCTTCGATCTCTATCAACTCCGCAGCTTGGGCGCCCAACTCTGACAAATCACCATGACTCGCAGCACTGCCTCCTTTGCGTCCGCATGGAGACGCGTAGCAACTGCCGATAGCGTATACCGCCGGTACCTCCTCGTGGAGGCCAATGTCAAGCACAAGTCATCGCCCGCCTAGCTCAATCGGATAGAGCGTCAGACTCTTAGGCGGGCTACACGTCCTTACTACGTGCATCTGAAGGCTGCGAGTTCGACCCTCGCGGTGGGCTACTTTATTTCTTTTTGTCATTGCCAATCTTACCGAAACTTCGCGTTGTATAATTTTATCGGCAAAATATAACGGGTGCGCCAATCCCCGACTCTGCTTTTCAACGTCAAATCAAAAGCGGCTGCACTTCCAAAAGTAGAGTGTGCTGCTTGTATATATATAGTTTTGTGGTTGGCATGTCACATTTTTGAAGACTTAAATAACGCCTTTCCATTCATTTTTGTTCTTGTCCTCTTGGCACTTTCATATTCAAAATTTCGTTAAAAGTTGACGAAAAGTAATTAGCAATTAACATACTACCTCTAGCTTCCAAGAAAAATTAATTGCTGGATGCATCATTTAATATTATAAGTATGCCAGTTATGTACCTACCTGCCAATTTGCTTTCGATCACAACAGAATCTGGTTTTTGAAAAAAATCTTTTCAAGACCGACTGTATCTTAGAAAGCTAGTCATGCAGTCACTGAATTGGTAAAATAACAGGCTATGGTGATTATTACCAGTTTGTGATACAATTTAATGAGTCGGGCAGTAATTCATCACACTACTAACTTCCGCTTCTAATTCCTATCCCTTTGGAATGAAATTTGGCAGGAAGAGTGGACGTTTGGGAGCTACAGACCTCCCTGTCATTCAGACCTGAGAGTCGGGGAATATACGGTTTAATGGATACAAAACAAAAAAGAACAGAATTGGACACATGCACAAGTTGCACATTATAGACAACCCTTAGCCCTTATAAAGCTCTTGAGGGAAGGAATAAAACTACGGGCTTCCGAGTCAGAATCGTCATCAGAAAGTCCCGCTGAACCTGTGGAATGAGCACGATTCCACAATAAATTAGAGCAGCCCATAAGCTCAATGAGCCTCCATCTCAACTGATTCCCAAAATACTCATTCATCGAACCCACGATGTGCCCTGGAAGCCATGGGGGTAGGGTACACACTGCAACAGAATTGTGAGAACCTCCTACAAGGAATGGCGCATCAAGGTCTTTCGTCAAGAGGTGAAGGAGATGTCGACACGCCGGGCAGCAACGTTTTGACACTCCAATAACTCGTCCAAATTCCTGTCATCATAAGGAGTGAGGATCTCAGTGTAGTATGCCCGAAAAGCTTTGCGAAACATTCAAATTTACAAAGAACCTGGCACTGTCACACAATAACTTGATTGTGTTGCTGATGCCAGACCTGTGTTTCGTCGGATCGCCAATCATGTTGAGTAGACCTTTTCCACATTCTCCCCAGTAAGGCAAAGTCGACTGCTGTAATTGTTTTATGCTCTCGATAGTTTTTTCACTATCATGGTCCTGTCACTCCTTCCTGGCTGTGCTGGCAGCCTTGATCCATTTCGAAAATTCTTGGTGACTAGATGACAGTTCGCCAATTTCAAGAAATTCGAGTATCTCGTCGTTAGTCTTGGTCTCGCTGGTCCAAGCAGAAAAAAGTCACGCTCAGTGTTTCTGGGAAAGAGATCTGAATCCGCGATGAGTTCTCTCCATAGGAGTAAAGTTTTGTCCACGGGTGTGACAACTAAATTTTTGACGGAGATGGTCTGACCTTGGAAGTGGTCTGCTGATGTACCCGTCGAGAGTATCTACCGCACTGAAATGAACTAGCAGAAGCTCCAACCAGTCCCTGTAAGACTTCCACAGAGGTATTTGCACACCATCCTCCGCAATGACAGAAGGTTGAACTGCCTCGAGGTTTTCATCGCGTTCGTGCCCTTTGTCTTGCTCTTGCACACCTGGCACTGGCATTGAAATATCAGCACGATGGTGGTCATTAAGCAAGGGTTCAATGGTTTTCAGGTGCATATGGAGGGCAGAGCCTCTAGCAATTCTATGAAGCACGGCGTCGGCCAAATAATCTTTGAACTTCTCGGAACCCATAGTAGGAACTTTTTCACTGCTCCGGGAGTCAAACAGGGCCTGCAAATATCTATGGAAGCTGTACAGAAGCCGAAGCAATACATCATGAAACTCCTTGCATGTGCTTCTGGTGTAGAGCTGGAAGGCATTGTTTTCAGTGGCCAACTTGGCTTGCTGGACCAAGTTTGGAATCGGGATGCCAACTTTTTGGGTCAACACGAAGTCGATTAGGAATCGTCGATCATTTTCAATCTCTGCCTTTTATGACTGTCCCTGCTGGGACTCTTCGAATGGAATGTCTGTCACTGACCTCAGATATTCGATATAGGGCTGTGAGAGAGTCGAATGATCCAACCGATGAAGGATTTTCGGATAGCATGTGGCGACGACATAACACAGAAGGCGCCCCAAAAGATTAGTGTGATCTTTCGTGACAGCTGAGAACCCATAGATGTGTGGCCAGCATCGTGTTGCTCTTATTATGTAGGGCATGAGCATGTGCTACGATTAGGCTGTTACACTGCATTTACCAACGTTCCTCGAGATATCGATCCAACTCCTCATCGTCATCAGATTTGAGGCCAGGCGGGATCGTTGCATCTACGATGGAGGGGTCTTGAATTGGGATGGCTGTAGTAATAAGTTGGTCCTCGCCATTAGGGAGATATGTGCAAGCAACAATCTCAAGTTTACCAAGGCCACGCTTTGTTACAACTGTAATAACATCGCGTTCAATGACGGCCAGGGTAGAAACAGCATTGGATATCTTGACTTCTCGGTGGTCAGCACCTGTAACTTTGAACGGCTGTTCCAGTTGGATCTTGCGGTGATAGTACGAAAAGCAAGGATGTTTCTGGGTACTTCATTGGGCAGGGAATTGTGCCTCCGAAAAGCGTCTCCCAAGATCATCTTTCAGACTACAGTCCCTATCATCATATCATGATACTCTTGCTTTGAAAGCCTCAAGGTATCAATCAACTTCGAAGATTGCGATGCATGGTCAGTGTATATTCCATGTTGGTCAGTGTACATTTCCTGTTCGTTGACGGCCAGGTGGAGTGCAATCCTGTCCGAGCCGAGGCAGCAGCTAGAATCACTACCTTGACAATTGGTTCACCCCCCGAAAGCGCCTGCACCCCATATAGGCAATGCAATTTCCTTGATGCCATGCCCAGCGAGGGCCATGAATCCTGTGTACCTTTATGGAGATCACAGAAAAAATATTTCGGATAGAGATCTGCATATTGGGACATGGGTATGGATCATTATAGCAACATCTTCAGGCGCTGGCGGAGAGACGAATAAGGCACCCATTGGCAAGAGGGACGGGCAAACAGCGGTTACAAGCTCTTCCTGTGTATAGGATGGTCCAAATCCAGGAGAAGAATTTGACGCCACTAAAGTGCATTTCACACTTTCATAGGGAAAAGGGACGGCGGCAGATGAAACCGGTCCAATACTGAAACTGCTACCGAAGATATCAGCTTTGAGGTCAGTGGTCCAGTCCAACATGGTTTGACGGACACCAACCGAAGGTAGCGAATAGAAAATATAGGTGGTCTCTAACATTGTATCCACAGGTATGGTAAACAAGTTGAACAAGGAAGCGAGGTATCCAGAGACTGCACCCTCGAGTGCGTGAGGGTCGGAATACCAGGATATGAAACTGCAACCCCAATTATTCCCCTTGGGAGGTTTGAGCATATTAAGAATTTGATGGGCCAATAAGCATTTAACTTGAGATGAGAAAGTCGAAGAACTGAATTCTGTTCACTGAGATATGGTATCTTGTAACTTTCAAAAAGACTGGGAAGGAGAAGTGCACTGTCGAGTATGTTGTTTAAAAGTGATAAGCCATTTGGATAGTAGGTCTGGGTATCTATCTAAAATAAATTGAGATAGAAACTTGGTATTTAAGTGGCCGTCCATGTGTATTGAGTAAGAAAGATATTCAACTAGTTGAGGCAAGGCATGTAGACTGGCAGACGGTGAAAATGCGGTCGCGAAAAGACTGGATAGAAGTAGTGATGACAGTCCAAACAGAAGGATCGTCCTCGGTACAGACCCCCAAAGGATCAAGAGAAGTGAGGGATGGATCCGAGGGAAAATTGTTGGACATGTTAGAATAATAGAGCAGTCCAGGGTGACTCTAAGTGACAAACTGAGTGACAGCTCAACGCGACAACGCCTGCCCTAAAGCTCGTTATGGCCATCCGCTAATTTCTTCATTAGCTCTCACCAACGCTTTAGTCCTTGGATACCCCGTCTTCACTCTCAAATGTCTGGCTTCGACACAAACCGCGTATATTCAGTTTCGGTGCACGACCTCCCAACTGCTGCAGCGCCCGATTCACCTTCGGAGACGGAGAAACTCCTTGTCGACTTCATCCTTGCGTTTCGACTTGGAGGAGAGTTCATCTATCGGTACGTCGTCTATCCTTACACTTGTTCTGGGATCTGAAGATGGACTCTGTGTAGTGATAAATTACGCGCGAACATTCTTCTGAAGCAACATATTCTCGAGGTCGACTTGCGGCACGTCAGTCTCTTTAACGACGAGTTGGCACACGCGATTCAAGACCGACCAGGCGATATTTTGCCCCTGGTACGTCCTCCAGCAGATGGTCGATTCCCGGCCTCTCATTCTTTTTTCGAAATAGTTCGAAAATGCTGCCACCAAAGTCGCTCGCAACATCCTATTCCCATTAGCAGCAAACTCAGAAGATCGGATAGAAGCAGCCGCAGAAGCCATCCCTAAAGTTCAAGTGACTATCAAGTCCGGCCTAAACCTTCTCCAAGTCCGAGAACTCGCTGCTAATACCATGAATAAGCTAGTCCGCCTACCCGGAATTGTCATTTCCGCATCCGTTCTCTCATCTCGAGCGACAAAGCTCCATCTACAATGTCGCGCGTGTCGTTCCACGAAGATTATATACCCTCAAGCGGGACTAGGAGGTATGGGAGGTGGTTCGGATAAGGGCTTGCCCCGTGTCTGCGATGCTCCCGAACCAGAGGGTCAGAAGAAAGACTGTCCTCTCGACCCCTACTTGATCATTCATGCAAAATCTGCATTCGCTGATCAACAGGTCCTGAAACTTCAAGAAGCGCCTGATATGGTTCCGGTTGGAGACTTGCCTCGCCACATGCTTCTCAGCGTGGACCGTCATCTGACTGGCAAGGTTGTTCCAGGCTCGAGGGTAATCGCCTCGGGTATCTATTCGCAATTCCAGCCTTCTAAGAATGTAAGCATTTTTCCTCCTATACTTAATATTTTAATTCCTAAACTTCACGCCAGAAAAATGGACCTGCAGCTTTGCGGCAATCCTACCTCCGCGTAGTCCACTTGGAATTGATGACCCCTGCCGGAGCTGGAGGGGCAAATCCTTTTGGCGCTCAATTTACGCCTCAGCAGGAAGAGGAATTCCAAGAAATGGCCAGAAGTGACAGTTTTTATGAACGCTTTTCCAGCAGTATCGCGCCAAGTATCTTCGGGAGTGTTGGTAAGCCTTACCACTTTAAATTATTGTTCTTACGGACTGACCTTGCGATATAGACATTAAAAAGGCCATTGCCTGCTTGCTCTTTGGTGGATCAAAGAAGGTTCTTCCAGACGGCTTGCGACTTCGTGGGGATATCAATGTATTACTGCTTGGTGATCCCGGTACTGCGAAAAGTCAGCTGCTCAAATTCGTTGAAAAGGCAAGTAAGCGTTCTTTGGCTGGTCAAACGAGGACTCATTGTCGCGGCAGGTCGCACCAATAGCCGTATACACGTCAGGGAAGGGTTCAAGTGCTGCTGGTCTCACAGCATCAGTGCAACGAGATCCCGTTTCTGTAGGTCTTTTGTACATTACGCGTCTATTTGACCACTAATTTCTATCAGCGTGAATTTTACCTCGAAGGTGGCGCGATGGTTCTTGCTGACACAGGAGTGGTTTGTATCGACGAATTCGATAAAATGAGAGACGAAGACAGAGTAGCTATTCACGAGGCCATGGAACAACAAACCATTTCAATAGCCAAAGCTGGAATTACGACCGTTTTAAACTCCCGGACCAGTGTTCTTGCAGCAGCTAATCCTGTATTCGGAAGATATGACGAAGGTCGGAGTCCTGGCGAGGTTCGCATTTTTTTTTGTTACTTTTTATATGAACGGCCCTTGACATCGTACCGCAGAACATTGATTTCCAAACGACTATCTTGTCTCGATTTGATATGATTTTCATTGTGAGGGATGAACATAACGAAGCTCGGGATAAAGTGAATACTTACTTCTACCTTACCTATGTCTTGATATTGAACTCATTTGCTAATATAGACGATTGCTAAACACGTTTTGAACATTCACATGAACCGACCAAACCCGAACGCTGACGATGCTGCTGGTGAAATTAGCCTAGACAAGATGAAGGCGTACATTGCTTATGCTAAAAGGTAGGAAGGAAAATACTCCTTGAGATGTCTTTATTTAGGAAAATTTGCAGCAAATGCGCCCCACGTCTGTCAGCTGAAGCACAGGAGATGCTAAGTAGTCATTTCGTCAGCTTACGGAAACAAGTGCAGCAAGTCGAGCAAGATAACGACGAACGAAGCTCCATTCCAATTACAATCCGGTTAGTCACTTTGCCCTGATATTTGCGTTCCACTGATTAGCAAAATATTTATCAGTCAATTGGAAGCTATTATTCGCATTTCCGAATCTCTAGCAAAGATGACACTGACTCCCGTTGTCAAAAATCACCACGTCGAAGAGGCCATCCGACTTTTCAAATTCTCCACTATGGATGCTGTATCCGCCGGGTCCGCCGATGGTTTATCCAGAGGCGAACTTAACGGAGAGATGACCAAAATAGAGCGCGAGCTCCGCAGGCGGCTTCCCGTCGGATGGAGTACGAGTTATCAGAGTCTTGTTCGCGAGTTCGTAACACAGCAAGGTTACTCAAGCCATGCTCTTGAGAGAACGTTATTTATTCTGGAGAAGCGGGAAGTTATTCGGTTTTCTAGCCAGGTAAATAGTATCCGTCACATATTGACATTCTGTTTGCTGACTCGTACCTCACAGAAAAAAACTGTTCACAGGTAAATCCTCATTGGTCGGTTCACCTTGCGATCCCACTGACTTTTTTCCAGGGTTGGAGTCTGAGGGTGTTTTTAGAACTGTACATGCTCTGTTGTTTCATGCTTTCACTTTGTACTTTATACCATATTCAATGTATTAACAGGTGGCCTTTCAATTTTGCTTTAGTGAAGACACAGTCAGCCTAAGCTTTGTGCATTTAATGTCCTCATATCGCTGTCACATCGACATCCGATACGTATACCTTTTCATGTCGCCCGCCTAGCTCAATCGGATAGAGCGTCAGACTTTTAAGAAGTCCGGGTGACTGGGTTCTGCTGAATCTGAAGGCTGCGAGTTCGACCCTCGCGGTGGGCTACTTAGGATATTTTTTCTTATTTCTCTTGATGCAAAATATCAAGGTCATTGATGTTGTGGACCGAATTCGTCGATAAAATATTTATGGTTGTGTGTGAATTCTTTAACCTCCGTATCATTGTTCTCTAGCTAAAAGTCGTTGATCAAAAAACGCACTTGTGAAATGTTTCGAGTCGAGATACAGATTCCCCCTAGCCGACTTGAACGACTGACCTCGTCATTTCGCATTAATCAGGAATACTAGTGACGCGCTCTACCACTGAGCTAAGGGGGATACGTATTTCCAGGTTTGGGGAGACTGATGAGGCCGAAATTGTTGAATACACATTATATTTACGCGTTTCTCTTCTGACTCTTACCTGTTCTTCAAGCTTCATCATTAATCATGAGTGCGATGGATACAGACGAAGTCTCCGTAGTTCTTCCATCAACAGCAACATCTGGCTTGTCCCTTTCACTGTAAGAAAGGTCACCTTCAACCATCTAAGCTTCTTGTGTTTAGTCTCTAGATCAGTCATCCTCTGCCGATCTTGAACATATCAGAACACTGGACGAGATTGAGACTTCAAAGAAACTCTCGCGATCCCTTTGGTACGTCCATTCGACATCAAGTCGCACCACCTCTTGGTTGATGTCTTATAGTACTGGGTGCTCTTCTTGGTACTCAAAACGGGCGCGAAGTTGAGATCGTGAACACCTTTGAACTTGCAGTGGTTGGTGACGACAATACAGCGGTAGACCATGAGTTCTTGGTCTCCCGACGTGATCAATGTACGTGCCTGTCTGGCACTTTTGGACTGTACTGCCAATGGCTCAACTTCATCTCCCAGACAAACAGGTATTCCCATCTCTCGAATTTATTGGGTGGTACACAGTTGCAGCCAAGCCAAGTGCGCGACACATTGCTTTACATGAACAAGTATGCCTTCAAGTTTTGTGTTTGATACATCTCATTTCATTTACATTCAACTAGTTCACGGGATATTGCTCGACTCCGCTTTTGCTGATTCTGCAGCCCAACCTTGCTCTGGTGCACAGCACTGGTATCAATGCTCAAACCCTTCCGTTGAAAGCGTACGAATCAACTATTGAACTTCGAGAGCGCAAATCCCGTTCCGTATTCCTTGAAGTGCCTTACAACGTCGAAACCGGAGAAGCCGAGCGTATCGCTGTGGACTGGACAGCAAGAGGGGGAGGAAGTGGGACAAGCTGTAGGCCACATTTTTTACTTCCGTGACACTAGTTGTTAAATCCTTTCTAGTGGAGTCTCATTTACAAACTCAGCGATCTGCAGTGAAGATGTTACATGAGCGTATCCTCGTTCTAATCAAGTACGTGACGGACGTAATTGCAGGTGAGACAGTCAAAGTGTTCCTATATTATTTGGCAGGGGTTTATGTCTTCACCTCAGGTCAAACACGGCCAGATCATGCAACATTGCGCTCGCTATCCGCGCTTCTTGCATCCCTTCCTGCGTCAGAGAACAAACATTTCAGAGAGGAATTTGATACTGTAGGCTCCTTTCATAGTGAAAGAAATGCACTTAATGTTCTTTTTTCTCCAGGAATATGAGGACGTCCAGTTGACAGCCTTCCTTGCAACTCTCACAAAATCTACGAACATCTTGAATGACGTGAGCTCTCCAGGTCTTGCATTTCCGACGTGATTTCATCTGTCATTTTCAGCTTGTTGACAAGCATATTGTCATGACCTCCGGGAAAGATGATAGAGGAGGAGCACGGAGAAGGGTGGGAAGGCAAGGTGGTCCAAGCGATTGGGATCGCTTCCACTGATTTTCTTTTTCCTGTTCAACATACTTCTGGTTTTCTTTTGTTTTCGAATTGCAATCACTTTTTCACTGCCCTAGAAGCTCGGGTTATGAAAGCTGATCCCCCCACTGTAAAATAGTTACTTCTGTATGTACTGCACTGGCACTGGAAATTCCGAAAGCTGCGAGCCTGCTTCCTTCTGTTAGTTATGTGACCATGGAAAGCTGAATCAATGGCAGATGCCATACTTGAAAGGCTTAACAATGAGCTGTCAATAACAACAATTCCAGGACTACTACATGCTACAATCATTCGGTCAGAGCTATTAGTACATAGCATAGTGAAGATAAACCAACCCTGGGTTGGTAATGCTCCTACTAGAGAATATAGGATACAGCGGGGATATAAGATATAAGATGAGCAGTGACTGCAATGAATATTCAGATTGGATAGATCAATCCACCATTTGTCGGTTAGTCGTGTATTGTGAGCGGAAGACGCAAGTGAATGAATCATTTGTCGGTGTCGTGATCTATCTTCGAGTCAGCGGCTTGCTTGCCTTTCAGGGTTCATTGCGCGCAATCGAAGAAAGGGAACGACTCGATCCTCGAGACAAGAGGCTTTTGCTGGCACTTGATAACATGCCATTTATCCTTCCTTTATCCTTTTCCTTGTGATGCGAACCATCCAACCTATCTCCTGAAGGTCGGCCCACACTGTGCTTGATCTTATTCCAAACCTTGGAAGCCCCTGGAGATATGGATGGCCTGAAATTCGAGGAGCGTTGTACAGGTGACGACTCTGATACAATGGTCTTCAAGTCGACGAGTGTACGATGCGGACCGTACTCCTCTATCGAAGACAAAGACAGAGGTGCACTAGAATCAGAGATAAGAATAGAATGGGCTCCCGGCGGCTTGTAAGCAATGCCCGGAGAACTTGTATATGACGACGGCGCAGAAGTGGCTGGTTGAGATGACATTTGGCTGGCCGCCACGTCGGAGCTCAACACACTGGATACGGAGGTGCTTGGAGACGAAGATGGTACAATATCGGGGTCGAACTCATTTTCATCAGTAATGGGCACTTCCATTTCGTCTTCTAGTTCGCCTCTTCTGTTATGCGGGTTGGGCTTGATTCGGTCAACATCTTCAATCTCGAAAAATTCCGATGACTTGGATTTATTTTCCGCCGAGACAAGCTCCTCCAGGACTCGCCTTCTGTAAACGCTCGTAGTAGGAGAGTTGACGGTTGTCGCAAAATCCCATGAGTCGATTGAATTAGTTGACTTGACAGGTGGGACCGCACGTCGTTCCTGTCGCTGAGTCAATGGAGGAAGATCTTCTGCAAACCAAAATGGGTCAAACTTCTGGGATACCTAGAAGGACACTCTTACTCAAAATAGTATTAATGAGGTAGGATTTCTTCTTGGCCGCCTTAAAGAACGGGGTCTGAAGGAGTTCCGCCGCCGTTGGTCTGATAATATCATGAGAATAGCTTAATGGCTAAAATTAAAAAGGAACCGACCTCTTGGTAGGATCCTTTACGAGACAACTATCCACGACCTCTTTAAAAGCACGAGAATACTTAAATACACCTTCGCGATTCAGGGTCGGAGGGTCCTCCTGAATTCTGAGCTGATAGTTAGAAAAGGACAGGCAGATCAAACAGAGACGACAGTACGTCCTGAGCAACACTCGCTGCGGCGATTCTCTTGATCTCGGGGGGCGGCCTTGCGTTAATTCCAGTGCGGTGATGCCGAAACTCCAGATATCGGAGGAAGAGTCGTATTGTTTACCCTGAATGAGTTCAGGAGACATCCAACAAGGCTAGACGATGTTACATACATGTCAGGCTTTTTAACGTGGTCTAAATCTATATACGCACTGTGCCAACGAATGATTTTCGTTTTCCAATGGTTGGTCTTGGAACTACAGGTGACGCGCCATCACGGCCTGCACCATTCTTTCCCTTGCTTTGATCACTGATTGTGGACGTTTTAGGCTCGACGAGGGCAGCCGCCGCCGAGATGGAATGTGGCCTCGGAGAACTGCTATTATGGGATGTATCTTCAGCAAGATTAGCTGACACCCCAAGGTCTCCTAGAAGGACTGTTCCGTCGTCGTCAATTAGTAGGTTGGCCGCTTTCACGTCACGATGAATGAATCCGTTAACATGGAGGTAGCTAAATAGACAAAAATTAGAATTACTGAAGACTAGGGCAGCATATTGGGACAAACTTTAATCCTTGGAGTGCCTGCCTCAGAATACATCGAACCACATCTTCCTCCATGCCGCCTGGCCAGCCATAGCGCATGATATCGGCAGCACTTCCCTTGTTCATGAGACGGAGAGCAATATATAGCTTATGCCCATCCATCCAGGACCCTCGTACACGTAGCACATTGGGGTGCTTAGAAAGCGACATGAGTGTTGTCTCTCGTTGTAATAATTGCAGAGATCGTGGTGGAAGAGAATCCAGGTCTAGGACTTTGAGGGCACATGGGATACTCTTTGATGACTTCTTCGCTGTTCCAGAAGTGGAATCCGGAGAGCTGGGGTTGTACTTTGCAGCGTAGACTATGGACGAAGCGCCAAATCCTATGGGTTCACCAATGGTGTAGTCATCAGCATTGTCACTAATTGAAGGGCAATTAGGATGAGGTAAGATCATAGGCAAGATGAATAGACAAACCTATAAAGCTGCCACTCGTCCTCAACAGCTCCAATAAAACTTTTGAACATGCTATCTTGAGCGCCAGCTGCAAGAGGAGTGCTTTGCCCAGCCGAGTGCGTAAGAGTGGACATCCTCGGAGTGCTGGTGTCTGATACGTGTGACAAACGCCGCGATAAGCTTACTGAATGAAAGTATTGGGATGTCGTAACGTATATGGATGAAGTGCCGTTCTACTGTCAATATGGTCGCTCAGGCCTTCTGAATCCGGAGGGTATCAACCGAAAATATATCAATGGGGATTGCCAAAATTGATAAATTTGCTGCCGGTCACTAGAGGGTTACGCCAGCGCCACGGTAAGACAAGTGGATGGCGCACGTTTAGTCGAGAGAAGAACACACCTAGGCACAGCGTGGATAAATTGAGGGGGGAAGTCCAGCTTCGCGGGAAATGTGGCGGCACAGCAGGGGTAGGGGGCGTTGAGTGTGGGTTTGGTCGTGGACTGGTAAAGTGTTTGAGACCGTCTCTGCTGGGGCCATTCAATTGCGCAGCCTCGCAGGCTCAAGGTATGTAAGGTATGTATGCACAAAAAACTTGGCCTAATCCGGATCACATCACTGCCCGCTTTGTCTTCCTCCGTCGTCTTGGAAGGTGGAATACCTTGGAATATCTCTCCCTTGTCGCATGATTTATGATCAATCAGTTTTTATATCCGTTTGCGCCGGTCACTCCGACTTTATCCAACAAAGTCGTCTTCGATTGTCTTTGAGGCTTCGGAATAAGAATAACTTGTCGACTAGGGTACGATAATGGAGGGCAGGTGTTGAGTGTGAGCGCAGACACAGAGTAAGACATGGAAGTTGATGCGCGATTTCGAATATGGATAATCTCTTATCGCGCAGGTGATACATTCTCATAGAGTATGTAGTAAAATCATTATGAAAAACTCTTTATTCACCTTCCATACATGCTACTTATCATGCAAAAAGTAACCTAACTACTGCTATGCATGTAATGAGATCTCCCCACACATAGACCCAGCCCCTTACGAAAAGATCTGGGGTAAAAAGAGTGGAAGTAAGTGGTCAAAGCGGAGATTGGGCGACTATCACACATCACAATGCTTATAATCAAAGATACGAGGTTGTGCTTGGCTAGCTGGCCGATAGAAAGGCTGTAGGTAATGCCGTGTGTCGATTCGAAAGCGTTTAGCACTTGGAATCTTAGTTTGAGGACAAGGTAAGGAACAATACATACTGAGGCTGCTGTTACAGCTGTCTGACATTTGACATAGGGTCCTAGCTTCAGTGTGGGCTCGCTCCACCTGAGAAGCCCTCTTCTGCAACAATCGAGAGAGTTCTGGAGTTTTTACAGATCTAGAGCAATCTCCTTACATCAAGACATGCCCCAGCTCAAATGACACAGGTTCACTGTGTGCTCTTCAGCTCTCGCATTCGTAATCTGAAGACCTGACATTATGGTGCTTACTGTAGATGTAAGTGTTCTATTTTCCCGGTGTCAATTATAAGATGACTATGTCGCATCAAAATGGATTCTCCTGGGTTCAGCCAAAACCAGCAGACCAAGACATTTTAACCAGTCCGACCATATACATAGACGTAAATCGAGTCGGGCATTATGACCAACAACTGCAGCACAGGTCATCTATTTTTAAGTCGATGAGCAAGTCGAACGATATACGTATTTCTTTCGACATTTTGACAAGGAAGCCAGGTGTTGTACGCGTAAAGTACCTTGTGCAGCGCTGAAGAGGCGAGAAACGAGGGTCAATGCTAGTGATAATCTCCATGGAGGTAGCCATCAACCAAGCAAGGATGTACAAACCAGTAAAGCCACAGGTTGACCATTGAGAGCCGTCAAGGCTGTCTGGAGTCTGGATTTGCCAAGATCTGAAGCTCGGAAGTCGTGGAAGACGATAGGGCGGGGAGGCGATAATAATTTTATTTACATAAAAAAACCGAGTTGCAACGGCACGGGAATAAAAGGATGAAACGATGGCCAAGCTCTGGTGCTAAGAAAAAGGTGCTCTGGGTAGAATTCAGCTGGAGGGCTTGTGAAAAGAGAAAATAGCAAGAAGACGGTCCTAGCTGAAGAGAGACAAGAAGAAAGACAATTGTCATTGACAATGCTCGAGTCAACATTGAGTGTCGGAGACACCGGCTATTAGGAGTGACAGTGTCACGCTCTATCCGAACCGGGCAAGAGCGACGACTGCTTTCTGTCAACGTCCATCGTCTCCTCTTTCCTCCTCTCTCCTTCCTTCTCCCAACCCGTCTAGTTGATGGCCCCGAAACAGCCTTGTGCAAAGTATCAATACGTCGTCACTTCTGCTGGTCCGAAGATTCTACCCGTCGATGAGCCTTGCTGCAAGGATGAGGAGAGCCCTGCAGATTACAATGCCGGTGGCTATCTTCCTGTCAAGGTTGGAGATACATTTAGTGGCAGTCGATATCGTGTCGTTCGCAAGCTTGGGTGCGTGCCATATGTCCATCTTTCCTCTTTTTTTACTCATCCTAGCTTTTCTTTTCAGATGGGGTCATTTCTCAACTGTCTGGCTAGTAAAGGATTCTCAGTGAGTTGATTAATCGTTCTCCTTCCCTACTCTCCATTAAACCCAAGATGTTAAATCTGGCAGAACACAGCGACATTCCGCTCTCAAGGTCGTCAAATCCGCAGGGCGCTATGCCGAGACTGCTCGCGACGAGATTAAGTTACTGTCCCGTGTCTCAGCCTTCTCTCCTACACATCCCGGCAGAGAACACATCGTCTCTTTTCTCGACTCTTTCTCTCACCAAGGTCCTGAGTCTTCCCATGTCTGCATCGTCTTCGAACCGCTAGGCGAAAATCTGCTTGCTCTGATTGAGAGAAATAAGAAGAAGGGAGTTCCTCGGCCGCTTGTCAGAGTAATAGCAAAGCAAATTCTGCTCGGCTTGGAATACCTCCATGACGAGTGTGACCTTGTTCATACCGACATCAAGCCGGAGAATATTCGTGAGTTTTTCCTCATTTTGTTCCCCCCAATTTTTCTATTCCTTCCCTCCCATCTTTTCCTTTCATCTATGTGGCTCGACCTACGACATTCGTCACCCATGCCATCAACCATTCATCGCCTATGTGCGACTGACTCCATTTGACTTGTGTTATTTTCGTCCTTATCCTTATCTCTGTTGAATTCAAACCGCATGAGGAAACGATACTGATCTCCATTTAGTAATTTCCATTCCCAATATCGAGATGCATATCTACAACGAACTTTCTCAGTCGCCATCACCAACTTCGCGTCGAGTAGGGGTCCCATTACCGACCAAGTCTCGAGCCGGTGTCTCAATACCGAATAGCCAACAACGCGCTCGAAAGCAAGTACAAATTTTTGATTCCCAACCCTTGGCCAGCCCAGGCAGGAGTTCAAGTGGATTCGCAAGCCCTAGCGTGAATATTCATCAAGACAGCTCTGTCAACGGGAGTGTCAGTCAGAATGGAAGTTATAATGCTCAAATGCAACTATCAAGAATGGGCGTAGGCTACCCTACGTACTATAGTGGCACGGTCGCGAGCCTTAGCTCTAGCGTACCCAAAATACCCAGCGGTCTATCAGCTTCCGCCCCCAAGAATGAGCATAAAGTCAACCAAGTGCTTTCTTCGAAAGGAATTACTGCTGTCCCATCCCGCATCATCAACTCTCCGTCAACTTCTTCATCGTCATCTTCCATTTCATCTGCCTTGGCATCCGCTACCACCGGCTCAAGTAGCATGATTAGCACTCCACCAACATCGCTCTCACATTCTATTGGTAACGTCGCCCTTGAGTTCATAGGAACCGGCAAGTTTGAGACAGAGCTAAGGACGGGGCCTCGAGTATCCCCCCCAGAACATAAAAGCTCTGATGAAGGCAGCTTGGTCATTCCTTCAAAGAAGGTCAAGCCAACTTTGGAGGCTGAAATCAAGTCTGCTGTTTCCACATCGTGGAATGCGTCTGAGGCCGTTTCTGGATCCTGGATGGGCAAAATTTCTAGCTCATTAAAGTCGAATTCAAGTCTCAAGAGGGCCAGCAAACAACATAGCGCTGCACATGGACATACACGCTCCAATTCTGGTCTGACCAACGCCAATTTTTGGAAGGACCCTGGCACGGCTGCACCTGCTCCAGCAATCCTGGTTTCTGCCGTGGTGGGCGCCGGTGGACGTGACGACGACTTTTCCAAAGTATCAACCATTGAGTCACCTCCCCCTGGTACTTCCGAACACTCATCCGCCACAGTCACAGTGGCAAGACCTTCACCTACAGGAACACCGCTTCCTATCACGAAGAAATCATCGTCACTTGTAAATGGCGTCAGTAAACTATTTCACGACCCAACGATTCTGCTCTCTGGTGGAGCGTCTCCTAATGACTCAACGACTCACGATAACATTGACGATACCCTCAGCAATTCCGCCAACCATCATTTGTCTCTCCTCACTCAAACGGCCCCAACTCGTCCCACATCATCTACGAAATCTCCGTCTAAACGCACCATCCCTAGAGTTTCCCCTCCTCAGCAAATTTCACAGCTTTCTGCACACATGCATCTTCACAAACCACCCTCGTTACATAGTCACTTATCAAATCCACGGCCCAAGACGCAGTCACGCTCGTCGCGCTTGGCAGAACATCCTCCAATCTCCTCCGTTATTCCCGTTCCATCTACATCTGTAACCCCTGTTCCTTCTTCGCCCGAACTTGCCGCCCCACCACCTACTCCCGTCGACTCGCCTTCAATGTCTGTCCTCATACCACCACTCGAACTCACGCAGTCTTCACAGACGACACCTCAACCTCATCAGAATCGCACTACACTCCCTCTTTTACGAACGCCAGCTGACGATTTACCTCTCCAACCTCCAATCTCTATCAAGATCGCCGATCTTGGAAATGCTACCCCATCCAAGAAGCACTTTACGGAGGATATACAGACTCGTCAGTACCGTGCTCCTGAAGCTATTCTTGGTCGCCGAGACTGGGACGCAAGAGCAGATATCTGGAGCGTGGCCTGTGTAGTAAGCGGCGGCTTTTGCTTTTTATAGTACAGCTACGTATATCTCACTGATTTATCCTCGATAGGTCTTCGAGTTACTTACTGCAGAGTATCTATTCGATCCTCAGGGTCAAGGAGAATTATTTACGAAGGACGATGACCACATGGCGCAGATCATCGAACTTTTGGGTGATTTCCCCCTTGAGGTGAAGATGGGCGGCAAGTATAGCCGCGAGCTGTTTGATCATACAGGTTTGTAGCCCATTGCACATATTTCGAGTTTATCATCTCAATTGTACTTTTAGGCGCTCTACGATATATCAGAACGCTGAAGCCTTGGCCCCTGAAGCGCGTCATGATCGAGAAATATCTGTATTCAGAATCAGACGCTGACGCACTATGCGCTTTCTTGAAACCCATGCTCACTGTCGACATGCGAGAACGTGTCAACGCATGCGATATGAAGAACCATCCCTGGTTAGAACCCTCCAAGGAGGATGGCATTGTTACCGAGTGGTAGATTCCCACCAAGCTGTACAGTGCAGCTACTTGATTTCCGCCTTCCTCTGCAACTGTCCTTATTGCTCGACCACCTTGTCCATCCGCCACCTTAGCACAAGCTACGCTACCTCCCTAGACATTTCCGTAGATCGTTTCTTCTGTCTGTTGTGATTGTGCGGGGTTTCTTTTTACTACTTTATTTGTTGTTATGCTTTTGGGCTATTGGCACGTCTTCTCTCTTCCCTCTTCGTATTACTCTTGGCAATTTTTCAGCCATACCCGTAGATTTTTTTTTGCATATTTGTCGCTGCCTTACTATTCGAAGTCTATCTTCTGGATAATCATCGCGAACATTTTAATCCTTTTTTTTATCGATACATTACCTTTCTGCGGACTATTTTCTGTTTTATTACGTCCGTCCACCTTTACTGAGATAATATGTGCCTGTCCAGTACTTACTGTTGTGCTGAATACATAGACTACTTCGATCCTGCTCTTCAAACTAAACTGACACCCACGCAGTCCTTATCAGAACGCATCAAGAAAGATTTCATGCTTCATTTATTATACTGGCCTTTTGTAGCATGCAACTAATTAGAGAACGAGATTGCAATATGCATGTAAATACGAGTCCATTCCGCCTGGAAAGTGGAAATAACAGGAAGAATATCCGTCCTAATCGCGTCGTAAGCAGAGTCAGATGAGCGTAGGTCTAAAGAATGAGGTGTTAAACGAATGGAAACTAAAGTAGGGAGCTTTAGATGACTCGCTGGCGGAAGAGGGTATAGGTAAGTATGTACGCGCGGGGGTAGACAAGACGATTATTCTTTTCAGATGCAGTAAAGCGAAGATGCGACAGTCAGAGAGTCCAAAAAGAAAAACATGAGAATTTAAAGATGCGTAGCTAGTGCACCACCAAAGACCAGCCCAAAGAGTGACACCCAACTGCTAGTGTGTAGGGACACACCGGCAGATTTTGATCCAGAACCAGATCCTGACGAGCCGGTGGCTCCGGCAGGCGCGGAGGTTGTCGTAAGAGCACCGGCTAAATATTTGATCAGTATCGGCTTTTCTCAGGAGAGATAAAATTGGCACTGACCAGAGACTGCCGCCGAGAACACAGGTGGGTTGGTGGAGTTATTATTTGTTTCAATGTAGGCATCAGAAAGATCCCTGTTCAGGCAGTTGACGACAGGTCGGATGTTGAAAGGCGGTTTGTGAGCCAGGGCATCTGGTAGAATGTAGCCCGTGGCGACCTCCACTGTTTGCTCGAAAAGATCATGCTCCAGGACAATGAAACCGTTGGTCATAGTGGTGACATTTCCAAGGATGTTTTCCCAGTTCTGGAGAACCTGCTGAACGGTCGTAAGACCACCGTGGATGTCGAAATCTTTTAAGCCCGTCAGTATACATGGACACGCCGAGGTGAGAGAAAAAACTAACCATCGGTATCAAATGTAGCAAGGGGACTAATGCGAGTCCACATGACGGGAGTAAGACCCATGGCCAAGGAAATTGCACGTACACGATCACTGCATGCAAAATAAGAAAGCATCCATAGAGACAAGTTAAAAAAGAAGCATACTCAATATCACCGTAGGGAGGACGCATCATGTTGGGGGTAACACCAGTGACATCCTTGATGACCTTCTTGGTCCATCCCAACTCGGCGATGATCTCCTCATTGGAAAGTGTGGTCAAAGGAGGATGGGACCAGGTGTGGACAGCGATTTGATGTTGACCCATATATTCTTCCTGAAGAGTGGCAGGGAAAGAAATGGCACGGGAACCGACCACAAAGAAGGTAGACTTAAGGTTGTTCTGGTCCAAGAACTGTAGTAAATTGGGAGTGTAGAACGACGGGCCATCGTCGTACGTGAGACCCCAGTCGAGTGCAGTTGGGCATTCCGTAACGTCAGTGGAGCGCGTGCAGCCGCCGCAAGTCCACCAGCAGCGTGTCTGGTCTGCCGCTGCCGCCGTGTTGTTTGGGCATCCACCTGATGGAACTTTAACTGACAAGGACCAAAAATAGAAGAGTGACTAACGAACCAGGATTAGTTGGGTTCAAGTTTGGAATCTCAACACCGGTGGCCTGGACCTCAGCAATCCATTGCTGGACTTCTGGAGAGTCAATTGGAGGAGGAACATCCAACTTGGGGTAGTTGGTGGGATTCAACAGAGCAGCTAAAACGAGTTACAGATCAGGAATCGTGTGATGGGAGTGAAAATAGATGCCTCGAACATACCGTTAGGCAGAGGAGGTGCGTTGGTCAAAAATGTGGGGGTCGATCCAACAACAGCAGTGCTAGGCAAAGGAATGGTGGCCGAGCTGGGTTGGAGCGAATTAATAGCTGATAAAGGAACTGCAGTTGGGTTAGTTGCAAGCAGCGTGAAGCTGGGGAGTGGTGTGGATCCCCCAGCCGGGGCACTAGTACTTGCGCCAGGAGGAGAACCAGGAGGAGCGGACGCCGGAGAACCAGCAGGAGGAGAAGCCGCGGGAGAAGAAGGCGCGGCAGCAACGGAGGAAGAGGAAGAGGCGGCTACAACAAGGGTGCCGGGGGGAGCCTGGCGAGCCTGGACATGGCGAGCGTGAAGGTTGTCAATGCCGTGGGCAGCGACGAGGGCGGGAAGGACAGCGAAGACAGTGGATTTTGTGAACTTCATGACCGTCGTAAGGGAGGGAACAAAGGAAGTGTGGGAAAACAACAATAAAAGATTTTCAACTCTTATAAGAAGAACAGCTAAAAATAAATGGTGCGGGGGACGAAAATAGTTCGGCCATCATAACTAAGTACTAAAAATAGCTTGCCACGATGCTATCATATGACAACCCTTTTTACACCTTTCTCTTCTTCTGGCGTGGCTTTTCGAGGTCAATTTCTTCAGCATCATCGTCATCGTCATCGTCCTCTTCCGAGTCTGTGATGTCTCCATCGACATTCCCCAGGAAGTAGTCAATCGCTTCGGGGAAGATTTCGTTCGCAATCACAACTCCCAACTGTATCATTACGTTAATGGTGTCCAGCAACGGCGTTCTCAACCCGCTTACCTCAGAAGGGTCGGCACCGTGTTCGAAAAAGTTGAAAAAGCTGCCTGGTTCGGAAATTTCGTCATCGTCCCCACTCTCGCGGGGGTAGACCTTGGTCAGAGCCTTTTCAGGGTCTTTCCAATCAATTTTTATCGCCTGCAAGTCTCGTCAATCACTATCTTCCTCTATATCAGGTATATCTTACCGAGATCTCGACATCGCGATCCCAAGAGAAATCCAGCATGGACTCAGTGATTCCATTCTCATCAGGTTTGTCGTCCTTAGCAGAAGGAGGAGCAACATATTTGTACTCCTTCTTGAGGACCTTATCATTGAAAAATTGGTTCTCCTTGAAGTGCTGCACCAGAAGCTTTAGTTTCTAGCTCAGAATCCCAGGCAAACAATGGCAACTGACGAATTCGATGGTGAAACACCTGTGCTCTTTGGGGTCTTTCTCGACCCAGACGTCCTCAAGGTAGCTGAGGGCAGTCTGATCTGCATTGTGTTGCGCGTGATATGAAAAAAGAGTTTGATTCATGAGAGCAACGGGCCAAAAGTTGGGAATGGCAGAGACAACTGCGCGACGCTTCTCATAAACTGGGCGCAAAGTGGCCTGCGCGTGGCGCTCTAGATTACAAATGCGATAAATTAGGTGCCCTTTTCCGTGAAAGACCCTGAAAAACGAAAACGTACCGAGAACCAACTCAACGCGCGCTAGATCACGTTGGATCTCCTCCAGCTTTTTGGCTCCCTCATCGCTGAGCTCGACGTTTGAGAGAGGGCTTTTCTCATCTTCAGCTCCTGGAGAACCTCTTTTGGTGCCCTTAACCATTTTAATGTTGTTGAAAACTACTTGTTGGGAAGAGGGTAGCGCTAGGTGGGTTTACTTTGGGTTTACTGGAAGAAGTATTTTTTAATGGGCTAAATGACACGCTGGGAACAAAAATTGCGTTTAATCACGTGGTGACGTACAGTACCACCCACGCCCTTGGCTATGGAATTGCTTCCGATAGCGTTCAGTGCATACATACAGAGTCAAGAACGATTGAAAAGTACTCCAATGCTAATACTTAGCCTTCTACAGCCCGAAATAAATGAATCTACAAGATAATCATATCAGTCCACCCTCTTCTTTATGGTCCCGAGTTCAACCTCTGCGTCAACGCCCCGTTTTCCACCTACAGGTAACCACTTTGTCTTCTTCCACGAGGGCTCATTTACGCCCTTCAATCCTTTACCATGATGTCCTGAGCGGAAACCAGGTCCAGTGTAATAAATAATGTCGGTGGGGGGAAGAAGCCTAGGCCAAGAGACGTAGTCGATGCCATGGATGATTATGTATGCCACCGCTATGCTAAACAGTGTAAACCAAAGCAAAAAGTAATAAAAAAGGGAGTAATCTTTTCGCTTTGGGGTCAGTCGCGAATGTAGCTGAATTAAATGATAATCACACCTGAAGTTCGCGGCAGTGTGAGGCCAGCGCAGATCATAAAGACAGAAAACCATGCAGTGGCAGGCATCTAAAATAAATCAATAAGGGACAGAGCTTGTAAAACTATAATTATATATCAAAGACTTACTGAGCGGGTAATCAAAGGGCGGGGATCAGAAATTAGGAATAGCGACGCTGAAGGGTTTTTTCGTGGAACCCATGATCCTGTCACTAAGTCAAACCCATCCTTGGGAAAGGCAGACACTTAGATCAGGGCGAACTCCAGGAAAGAACAATCAACACATACTTGTCGTGCTCCATCAAAGAAATTGTTCTTGAGGTACCGCATGACGGATTTATATCCATCTTCCAACACACCCTTGCGGGTCCGTTTGTTAGTTCTTGTGAAGTCGGATTTCAGTGCCCCAGAACCACCATAGGCCTTTGCAATGCTGTCGGCATGATCAGCCCACACTAAGTCAAGGCATCAGTTTACCAGGCAGCTCGAGGGTAATTCTTTTGCGCACATTCCCTAAATTCCTTGCTAAATGCTTCGAAGTCATCGATGCCATCTCCTGAAGACAGTATGCCCAATGACTGGAGTTGTTGGTTAAGAACATATTTAGCAACAGCGGCCTGCACGACATTGGTTCGATCTAGATTGTCCATGCAATTCGTGCGGACAATTCCATTTTGAATTTTTCGCGGGGATGGTTCACCGTTGTTGACTTGGAAATATCTGCAAAATACAATGAGAAAACAGACTTTGTTATATCTTGTCAACGACAGGTCCTACCCATAGTTGTCAAGCTCGTCCTTTAATCTGTCAATAAGAACGCTAATTCGATCCCATCTCATGTGTTTGCACTCTCCGTGGAAATCGAAATATTGGTAGTTGACACCAGAGAGGTCCAACTGCAAAATGTCAGTTGGAGTCGGCTGCAAACTAGAAAACCCACCCCAGAAATGTAGCGCTCATAGGCCTCCTTTACAGGCTTCTCGCGACCTTTCATATTTACAAGATTGACAAGTGATTGCTGTCCGTATATTTTGCTCAACTTCGACAGGTGGGCATGCATCACGGAAGGCTAAGCCGAGAATGAGTAAGTCCTACGAATTTCTGACAAGTTAAGAGTACCAACCGTTTCCTGTAGATCCATAATTTGCAAGTCGGGTTTATATCTTAAGGTATTGATTTCCGACCAAAATACAGGCACGCTTCCTCGTATTTGTACATGGCTGAGCTTGGTAGCGAAGGTATCGTCGTCGACGTGAACTGGACCCGGCGCTGCCTGTCCCTCGACAAGAAGTATTTGCTCTGTTTCATTAAAATTTGCGACGTTGCCATTTTGGTCGATGCCACGTCGGAAGTACCGTGTACCAGCACGATATCGAGAGCGGCGACTGATGAGCGCCAAGTGCATATGTCGTCCATGAAGGAAAGTGGGGCGGATGTCAAAAGCTAGGAAGAAAGAAATTAATGAGGAACAACGATGTGTGCCACCAAGCCCACTTACTTCCATACATAATAGGTAGAATAAAAGAACCAAACTAGGGAAACGATCCGAATTAAAGAGCAAAAAGAGGTAGAAAGGCCGAAAGACTGACTGCAACATTAGGATTCGAGGAAGCTTGCTCTATAAATTTGGTATGAAGGAATCTAGAAGAGGATTGTCGGTTCAAACATCAACCTGTTTCAACACAAAATGAAGGCGTACCTATTCCAAAAGAAGCGGTCGTCCATCTAGGGTCAAGAAATTAGACATTGCAAGTACATGTAAATGCAAAACTAACGTACCACCTCCCAAAGTGCTCTTCCAGCATCAGCCTCTCTAGTTTCCCACTGCATTTGTAAGCGACGGGTCAAGTCGTAGGTATAAGAGAATAAAAAGTTTCCGCTGTTAAGGTGAGAGCGGACCAGGCCCAGCAGGTGCGCCTCGACGGCATGAGGTGGGACGTAAGTAGAGACGGCAGCCAACGGAAGGATGTCGAACTCGGTAGCGCGGTAAATGTCGTGCCCCATGAATTGGCCTTGGAGAGTCCGCCCAGTAAGGACAATTACATATTCGGCTGCAGAACCAGGTTGATAGGCAAAAACAAAGAAAGGACGGGGTGGCATACATAAAGTGAGAGATATTAACCCAAGGATGCCATAAATTACTTTTTCTGATCTTTGAACGGCATAGGGAAGGGTATATTGAGGTGCTGCAATCTAAGGTTTGGCATTTTTGAATTCGAGAAAAGACGAAGCGAACTGACAGTTGAGAACGATATCACCAGAAGTGCGGTGTATTGTCAAAGACTGCGCCTCGCCCTCAGGCACAAAGATGTACGTGTCGTTACGCTCCGAGTACCTAGAAAGAAAGCATTAGGCCGTGCACAGTAATTCCTTGAGAGGAGCCGCACAGAGTGTAGCGTTGGTGGAGGAGACGCATAGTGGTGGTTGAGAAAGGTAATGGTAGTTTGCCGATGCTTTTCAGGAAAGGCGCGTTGATCTGAGTCTGAACTGTGAAACGCGGCACGGGTGCTGCTTGGCTTTAAGTTTCCTTCAAATAACGGCTCGTGAACAATGAAGCTCACCCCAGAGCTCCTTGCCCAAGCCTCCTCCCAGCTCAATCCATTAAAAGAGCGTCAGCTCGATCTTCGAGGTCAGTTCAGTTCCTCGAGGCTTATTCACTTTTAGTTCAATACTTCACAGGCTATAAAATCCCTGCTATCGAAAATCTTGGTGTAACAAGGGTGCGTGATGATATGTACCAGTCTCTTACATGTTCATGTTCTTAGTTTTTATTTGGGTTAACAGGACCAACACGATGCCATAGATTTTACAGACAACGCCATTATCACTCTCGGCAACCTTCCGCTCTTTAAACGACTTCAAACTCTCCTCCTCGCCAATAACCGAATACACAATATCTCGCCCTCAATCCATCTCTCCGTTCCTAATCTGCAAACCCTTGTCCTGACGAACAACAACATTTCCGAACTAGGAGATCTGGAGCCTCTGAAAGAACTCAAACATCTCAAATACATCTCCCTGATGGGCAACCCTGTCAGGGAAAAAAAATGGTATAGAGAGTGGCTTGCCTGGAGAATTCCTGGGCTAAGAGTTTTGGATTTCCAGAGAATTCGCGATAAGGTGCGCTCACCTGCACCTGGCTCGTCTTGTGTCACCCGACTCAACATTTCGTTGGATAAATCATAGGAGCGTGCTCACGCGAAATCATTGTTCGTAACTGCGGATGGTCTGCCCACGGCGCTGGCTACAACAATTTCTACCACAGTCTCAGCCCACACCACAAAGACTACCCTTACCATCGACGAGCCAAAAGCCACACCAACTGGCAGAGCTGGTCGTCTCCTGTCAAAGGAAGATCAAGAAAAAGTCAAGGCTGCTATTGCTAAAGCGACTTCGATAGAAGAAGTAAGGAGATTGGAGAGAAGCTTGAGGGAAGGATATGTACCAGACTTGGACTCGGTTGGCGCTTAGTCGCGCGAACAGTATATTAACGTTGTTGTGGACCAATGTATTTTTCCAACCTTTTTTGCTCCTTCATAATGCCAAAAGCTCCTGATGCCCATGTCTGTAGTTATTGCAAGTATTCACGTAATACAGCCTGTTTGTGATTATACCAACTTGGTACTACAATCTTCAATAGCCCTTCACTCCTGCACTACCAATCCATAAACCGTGGAATCCCAAGGCAATGATTGCACCCAAGTTCGCAAGGGAGCTAATGCCATGCAACGCACCAAAACGGTGGTTTAGTGCCTTCATTTCCGGGGAAATCTAGAAAATGGTGGTGAATCTAGTTAAGCTCATGGTCTGCTAGAGGACACCTTACCCCGGAATCGGTATAAAGCTTGCCTTCTTCCTTTTCAAGCTTTTGGCGTTGGAACATGGTCCTAAACATGAATTCCACAAGTTAAACAACGACGCGCAACGTCACTGAAAATTTTCCCACTTGCTAGTCAACGGGCCGATGACAAAGTAGTTAAGACCCTGGGACAAGAGAACTGCTCCCAACGCATAAGCTTGCGCAACATCGGCGATGTAGGGACGTCCAATGAATGTCACAACATCAGGATGTTTGACGATCCAAGTCCCAAGAAGACTCGATGACAAAAGTATGGAAATCACAAAATAGACTGGGAAGGTCTTATGCTGCAAGGCGCCGAACTGGTGACGCGCTAGGGATCGCGTTACCTTAGCACGCTTATGAATGCTTGGGAGAAAAACGTACGAAGGGCCTTGAAAGCGATGACACCTGGGGAAAATATTCAGATAATTCGCAGTAGAACGCGGATTCGCCTTACCTCCAAAGAAGGATATCCAAACAGCTAAGCCAGATTCATTGTTAGCCAAATCCCTCTGTCAATATCTGCGAGTCTGAATCAGACTCACACATTCCGAATAGCCAAGCATAACCAAGAAGATATAGGGCATCTAAGTTGACTAGTTTCACCAAAGATACAACAGTAAGGATTTCAGCTCTAGCCATGGTTTACACGAGGTGGTGGTACTGGTTCAAGTAGAAACGAATAATGAGACCATTACATAGTAGCTTCTCGGAAGCAGCTGTGAGAGAAATCCGGGTATGACGCATCAATATCCAGTAGAGGTGCGACACGCTAACCCGGTTATAAGATACCCAAGGCCTAGAAATGAGGCCGAGACGTATTCTGAAGATACGAACGCGGTCTTTCACCTCTAAGAAGCAACAAATTATGGATTGGTCGCCATATAGTAGAATACGTCTGCAAGGGTCTATATAGCAATTATCCGATAACGACCTTTTCATCACCATCACTGAACTCATATTGGGGCACCTCGAGGTTCAACTAGGGTGAAAGGTGAGATCGAGAAGAACCATACAGAAAAGAAGTGTCTTACAGGGGCAGGGCCTTTGCGGGCACGACCAGCTGTACGATTACAAAATCAATAACTGTTCGCTTCACTTCACCATAAAATAGATACTCACAGATATCGTAATGAGAACCGTGGCAAGGGCAGAACCTTTGAATTGCACGAATGTGAATACAATACGAAGAAATTGTACGCAAAACTGTATAACGTACCATCCTCCGAAATCACCAGCCTCACCAATAGGTACACATCCCAGGTGGGTGCAGACGCCCAACATAACCAACCACTCGGGCTTTTTCACTCGGTCCTCATCAGGTTGAGGATCTCTGAGGTGCTTCCAGTCAACTGAACGCGCCTCCTCAATCTCGGATTGAGTCCTGTGCCTGATGAAGACGGGCTTCCCTCGCCACTTGATGATGACATTCTTGCCCTCGGGAATAGTCGCAAGATCAACCTCGACCTTGGCAAGAGCGAGAACGTCGGCAGAGGCGGCCATACTCTGGAGGAACTCTGACACGCTAGACTTGGCGGCGGAGGCGGAGATGATACCGAGAGAGCCGACCATGAAGTAGGACAGGGCACGGTTGGTCTCGAAGTTTGCGCGATAGGGGGTGTAGTCGGGGACCTGAGGCGCGTCTTTCCGGGCGACGGAAGTGTGGATGAAGCGCTGTTGGACATTGACGGAAGGAGAGACTGACCAAAGGTAAGATAAAAGTAAACCACAGAATAAAATGAGGACATACCTGAAGTGAAAGTCTTTGAAATAAAGGATGTTCGGGAAACACCTCCAGCCCAGTGGGGAGCAGGGGTATGGCGAGGGCCTACTGAGTGACCATGACTGTGGGGGTCATGGGGAGCCTTCACTGCAAGATTGAGCAGAGGGGCGAATGGGACACCGCTGGGGAGTGCGCGGACTGAAGGAGGAAGGGTAACCGCCTTTCTGACGGCTTGGAAGCTGGCCATTAGTCTACAGGTATTGGGACTGGCAATGGAATAAAAGTCGACCACAACATTCCCTCAACCGGCCTTTGCCGTGAATTCCGTTCCCGCCCGGTTTGGCCAATCTGCTCTCTGGTATCATTCTAATTCTAAATTATATACATCTCATCTATTCTACACTCTCTGTAAGTGTTGCTTCAGACACCTCAATACCCGCTTCTTGCTGAATGAAGGCGCAACAGAACCTCCTCGCAGCTCTATCAGTCGACGGACCTGCGTCGGATAGTCCGTAATGATACCGTCCACACGCCAGTCAAGCAATTGAGCAACAGTGTTGTGGCGATTTACCTGAAGCCAAGCCAGTGTCATTGCTAGCGATTTCAAGAATCTGATCTTCTGAACTCACCGTCCATGGTTTGACGGCCATTCCCAAATCGTGTGCGCGCTCTATCATCTCCCTTGTTGTAAAAGGGATGTATCCTTCATCGATTGGATCTATGGCAGTCCCTTGGCTGGACGTTGCAGTAGGAGACAGGATGTTTGCATTGATTGACTTGGCTGCGTAGGCGATTTTTTGCCCTATGTCCTCGCCGGGGAAATCCTCAAGTCGTAGCCCTGCTAACCAGGCGGAAGTCTCGTTATCTTTCCCAAACGCCGTGTCGCTTGATACCCAATAATTTTAGAGACAAAAAAGCCTATTCTTTTGTCTCACTCACTCGTCTATCAGAGCCGCAGTAGGAATACTCGGTTCAAGAGCCTGATCCTCTCATCAACGTACTCCAAACGACATCACCTGAGTAACTCACTTTCATGGCGATCAATGTCCTCCAATCAAAACTTTGGTACTGAAAAAAAAAATTGGACCAAGCTCCATCTTGTCTATTCGGTTTTGCTTACCGTGATTTGCGACAACCTATACGAACTCTTGACGAATTCAGCATGCTGCAGCTGCACAAAGTCTTCTACTCCTCTAGTTGCGTTGGTGTTCTCGGGATTGATTTTCGACTCAATGTTCCATTGAATCTGACTATCAGGGTCAGCACACTGAGCAAATTTGAAGAGCTCGCTCAGTGTCGCGATCTTTGTACCCGGATAGGTCGTCTGCAATGCTGGGGAAATCGTTCGTCACTTAGCCCAGCCACTTGGATTCCATCACTCACGGAAGTTGTGCTGACGCTTCGACCCGCAATCCAAAGTCTTGATTTGCGCCAAGGTCAGATTTGCAATATATTTGCCGACATAAGGGAAATCTAGATCGCCTTTCGTCTAGGTCAAGGTGCATCAGAGTTTATTCCAGTACCTAGAGCATTGCTGATATTCAACTTACTACAGGTGCCGTGTCATTACATTTCGCAGCTGTAATCTCCTCGTCATGCCAGACGACTACAACACCATCCTATGGAGTTGTTGCGGCGTCAAATATATGCCCCATCATGCTGAGCTGACCTTGGTAATGCCATTATCAAGTTCAAGCGTAGTAACACCATCTATCAGGCCCCTGCGGTGAATCACTCAATAACTAAGTCATAAGCACGTTATCAAGGCATACCATGCGAATGCTGGAAGGGTATTCTCGATGGTTTCACCTCTACTGCCACGATGGCCCTGTGAAATTCGATGGTTGAAGAATAAGCAGGTGTACTTGAAAACCTGCTCGCACCTGCACGTCAAAGTACTGGGACCTTCGCACTGACCACATTGCAGGGTCTCCAAACGTCGAGACCACAGCTGACAAAATAGTCAACAAGAGCATTTCTTCACGGGGTCAAGGGGGTTGACCGCAGGGAAAGGAATTGTTTGAGGATGCGGAGTGGGATCGCTCCTTCTACACCCGGGTGCCATTGGATTTATTAGTAACTCGTCCCCTCGCAGCCCATGGAAAGTGCGCTGAGCCTGAAATCTTTTATGACTCCATGGTTATCGTTAAGTTGTTACGAGATGGCGGGACGAACGTTCACGATTGTAAAAATTTTCCGATTGGGACTTGCTGAGGTCATGGTCGAGAGCCAACGTTCTAAAGCTAATTTTGATATCGCAATGAGAGCCACGTTCCGGCTGATGCTGTGTCTATAACTGTAATTGAGAGCAAATCTTTCCGGCCGGGATGAGTAGGCCATACATAACACTCTGGCATACTCCGAGGCTCGGAGTGAAGGTCGAGACGAACGTGCCGCTAATGACACCCGTCCTTGCTACTCAGACGATGGTAACAACCTGTGGATCGAAATAGCATTGCATGACAGGAAGTCATGCATGGTTGAAAATACCCAGAACAAACTTGAGTCAATGGTGGAAGTTTGAATCAAGTACACGACCTAAAGATTGACGAAGTCAATCAAAGTATTGGTATTGCAGTAGCAAGAGAATGGCTTGCTATCCAAGACATCTTTTGGCGGGAAACTTTATCCTCTATTCACGAATCACAGGTCCAGAACATCTAAGGATTCTGTGGTTATACTATGACAAAAGGCTGATCGCGCTGACTCAGTTACAGTACACTGCCAGCGACCATCATAAAGTATGCGGGACGGCCCAATTGGTTCAGGTTACGAACTGAAGAGGGTCGGTTTCGAATGCCAGATATTAGGCCGAGTGGAGGGGGCAGCTCTCGAATAACCGACCAAAAAGCACTGTCCGACTACTTCCGTTGAGTGGAGTCGGTATCTGTTGCCTTGGAAGGATTGTCCTTCGTGGTAGAGGTCTTTGATTTATCGTTCAGGTTGGCCAATCCGAGGTTCTTCCACTCATCTCGTTCCATCAAATCGCTATCAATCGAACGTATTAGGTTGAACGACTGCAATGATCTGATGCAAGAAACGGGCTTACTTGGACATACGGCATTCCAAGTAATCTCTGCTAAGTTGTCGACATGGGCTAGATGTGCTGCCGTTTTGCTTTAGGCAAGCCATGTAGAGCTGCATTTTCTCTTTACATTCCCCTGATTACGCGCATGCTTGTTAACAGTTCTACGATTCTTGTTTGACCAAAAGTAATTATGCGCACCATAGTGGTCCAAAGGAAATGAGCCACGCTCTGGAGGTGCTGGCTTGAACCCGACGTTAATGGAGGGAGGCCTCCCGAAAGACATGCAAGGCTGCTAAATGGACGTCCGTCGTCACGGATGTAAGGCCTTCGGAATCGGATGCGTTCCCGGCAACGGAACACAAGTGTGGGAACGGAGATTTTCGTTTGATAGGCCAATTAAAGCGAGTCACCCGCCTTTCAGTCGCCCACTTATAATCCCCTTCAAAATTGTGTCGTTACCGACTCCCCATTTTCTTTTCCTCCTGTCGCATTCATTTCTAGGCTACTGAACGACACAAATAGGTTGGCGCATAATTTGTACACTAATGTTTCCCTTTAAAAGGCTTTATAGAAATGACAGCTATCATAGAATCAGAGTCCAAATTGAAGTACGCAGTCACTCTATGAAAATTACTACTTCCTCTTACTGGCGACTTGCTTTCCCTTGCCTTTCTTTCCAGAACTCGCCTCTTCCTTGTCTGAGGACTCAGACTCTTCAGAACCCGATGAACCTTCTTCCTGCGCCGCAGATGTGCTATTTGATGCTCCTCCGGAACTCGTCGAGGCTATGCGCTGCTGCTCACTGGCGGCTAATGCTGCTGCCTGAGCCAGCGCTTCACTATTCACCATATTACTGGCTGCATATCGCGCTCCTTTTAGCATGACGATCTCCTTAAGCCATCCATTCTCTCGTCTCAGGTCTGCTGCCTCCCGTTCCAGTTCTTCTGCTCTGCCTGTCAGGTCCGACACTGATCGCTCTAGATTTAGAGTCTTGTGTTTCTTCTTGATTCGAAAACGCGCTTTCAAATGTGCCTTTGCTCAGGACATTCGTAACACGTGAGAGGTTTTGTTTCTTACCCGAAGCTGCTGTATTTCTCCTGCGTTTTTCTTCTGCGATGGCAAAGCGCTCGGCTTCTGATAGCTCCACTTCTGGGGAACTAGTAGAGTGACCCTGAGCTGTTCTGGGTACAGAAGGCGAACGCTGCACTCGCGACCTTCCTCTAGTCGCTTCTGAGGAGGGGCCTGGTGCTATGTTGGTATCGATATAGGGAAGGGATTGATGACCTGTGCTTGGTGCAACTTGATGTGAACCGTAATGTTGCGGCCCTGAGACTGGACCTGCCTGAACATGCTGAGGCGGAAGCGCGTGCCAGGGAAAATCCAGGGAGGAAAGTGGTGGAAGTTGCGTTTGTGGCGGCATGGGGTTATGGTGGAGGAAGTTACCATAAAATCCAGGTGACGGATTCATAGACGGGTAAGGATTTTGTGTCTGTGACAACATACTAGCATAGGCATGGCTAAGTTCCCCTGACCTGGCCGCCGCTTCTAATTGAGCTAACAGGGTGGTGTTCTAAGGATCTCAGTGAATGAGACATGACGCGCATTACAAGAAAATAAGTTTACGACACTCACTTACCTCACCTAGACCAAGATGTTGTTGACCTGTCGTATTAGATCCAGAACCAGAAGGTGTGCGAGATCCCTGATATTTGTATTAGAGCCCGACTGTTCTCTATCCATATCAAAAGCAAAAACGAGTTTTTCCCAGTGTTCTAGCTCTTGAGATATAGAAGTTGGGGGATCAAAGGAGACGAGGTCGTTTGCAACCTTGTTTTTGAGGTGAAGCATCACAGACGACAAAGGGTGGGAGCGATAGTGTTCATGGATGAATGCATTTCAAGTCGGGCAAAACATAAGGTAGGATTCGCCATCGCTACACAAGATTGCGACAGTTCGAACGAGTAACACGCAACGGCCATGAGTTCATGGCTCGTCTCTCTTCTCAGCTGTATTCTCTGTTATACAGTATATACGACGGTTCCTATCAGAAAATGGCAAAAGTTTTTCAAAAAAGGTATCAAGATCTAATACAAAAACCCCAGACGTTCATTTCGCTAGTATGTCTGTGACAGAGGTTAATGACGCCTAAAAAGCGAATTCTTCGGTGCAATTCCGTCACTTGCTGCACCTGCGCGGACGGCACTTCTTTCGATATTCTTGTAACATACTGTACGGAGAGTGTTCCAATTGATTTCTTGCCAGTCAATGCTATCTTGGGCTTATGGGTGCCCCAGCCTGTCGAGACAAGCTAAAGCACATCGGCCCGGTCATTTCCAGAACATTGCTTAGTCATCCATTACGCGTCGTGAATCTGACGCGTCCTAGTCCATTGATCTGACTCGCATTTACAATTCATTTACATCTCTCTTTCGTACTATCATTCGCGTCCTTACTCTTCTTCCATCAACATTATGGTATGCAGGATTATATTTAATGATCTCCACTCTCTTCTCATGTCTTTACAGCTGGTTAGACTAAGATCGAAAGACGGCAACTTTCGCTATGAATTCAACCCAGACGATGACATTTCGAAATTGTTAGAAAAGGTAGGCAGAAAGTCCCTATTTACCACCAGCTAATGACAAGTCTCTTCAGATTTTGGAGACGGCTCAAGATCCAGACCTTTCGAGCATCACCATCTCAAATCAACCAAGAGGGAATGAAGTCAAGATTTCGTCTCTAAAAGGCCAGACATTAAAGCGGCTCGGTCTCAAGTAGGGAACATTTATTAGCTGCCTTGATCTTTCTGACTTGGCTCTAGTCATGGCGATCTTGTATTTGTCGGATATCAGTCCAAACCTAATCTACGCACATGGTAATAGCGGAACCATCAACTTCTACTCCGACACCGAATGGAACGGCGGCTAAGGATGTGGCTAAGCGCCCTTGGGAAGCAGTGCAAGAGGACCCGGTGGATGTGTACTGGCGATCTCATTCTGGCAAAATACCTCGTCAGCGTGACAGCAGGTTTTGCAAGCATGCTTTAAACGGGATGTGCGATTATTGCATGCCTCTGGAGCCCTATGACGCGGCCTACCACAAGGAACATTCCATCAAGCATTTGTCGTACCATGCGTATCTGCAGAAAATTACCCCTAAGCCCACGGCGTCAGCTGCATCCCAGCTTCCCCCCCTAAACCCTCTAAATTACAACGTCAAAGTGCCTTGTCCGACTGGCTCACATCCGCCCTGGCCGGCCGGTATTTGCACAGCATGTCAACCCTCTGCAATAACGCTGCAGTCGCAACCTTTCCGGATGGTGGATCATCTAGAGATCGCGTCGACGGAGATCATCGATCGCTTTCTGCAAGCATGGAGAAAGACGGGTATGCAACGTTTCGGATGGCTGATAGGCCGTTATGAACCCTATGACAAGGTTCCTATGGGCGTGAAGGCAGTGGTCGAAGCCATTTACGAGCCACCTCAGCAAGGAGAGCTCGATGGCCTTACGTTGGGTTGGCCATGGGAGGAGGAAGGGCGTATTCGTCATGTCTCAAGCCTGGCTTCAACGCCGCTAACAGTTGTAGGTTATATTTTCACGGATCTGGATCCAACACCAGAAGATAGAACAAAGAGTGTATACAAACGACACCCGCAGTCTTTTTTCCTTTCATCTCTAGAAGCCATATTCGCTGCTACGTTACAGAAAGCAAACCCTACGTTATCAAAGTCCTCTCCGACGGGCCAATTTGCTTCGCGACTCGTGACGGCTGTGCTGACTGGTACAGAAGATGGTCAGGTGGACGTGAAAGCGTATCAGGTTTCAGAGCAGGCTGTGGCTATGGTGGACGCTGACATGATTGAAGCGAGCATTGACCCAGGGATCGTTCGCGTGAAGGAGGAAGACCGGAGTGATGGATCTGCTAGATATGTTCCTGATGTCTTTTTCTCTTACAAGAATGAGTATGGACTGGAGGTCAAGAAGAGCGCTAAGCCATGCTTCCCTGTGGAATACCTTTTGGTCAATGTACGTGCTGTATTTTGTTGGACTGTCTTAGCATTCGACATTGATTCGACGGACTTAGGTGACTCATGGATTCCCGCAAAGCCCCTCACCCGTCTTCCAATCAACACAGTTCGCCATTGAGAACCGGCCAGGTCTAGAAGACCAAAATGTGGACAATGTCATGGCTACGCTTCGTAGACTGGAGGCGCCTTCATTACATCCAGGCAGCGAAAGCTACAAGAACCTGGAGCTGGCTAAATGGCTGAGCGACTGGCACCTTGTCGCGTTTTTGGAAACGACACAACTGTTGTCCCCTGTGGGTCTCGTTTAGACTTTCTTATTCTTATTTTATTGAGTTTTCCCCCTTTACTATCTAGGATGACGTCAAGGTTATGATGCGGACCGTGACTTCTCCCAATTTACTAGAGGATGCAGGGAATATCGATCCTGTACTTTCCACAGAAGGTTGGCAAACGTTGATGACATTCACGCGGGAAAGTGCTCGTGAGTAGTCTATCTCGCTCTTCTCTCTGCATGTCTTCTTATTTACCGCTCCATTTTTACAGCCGCTCCACCGAGTACTTCAGCGCCTTCCGGGACAGACAGTATGACCGACGACGACATCCCACCCGAAGTATACGACCAGATCGCGGCCGAAGAAGCCGCTTCGCGCGCTGCAACTGGTGGTGGTGCTGGTGGGGCGACCTCAAGTTCGAATATCAGAATATGTCAATACTGCACGTTCGAGAACACGCATGGAGGTTCGGATTGTGAGGTCTGTGGGTTGCCTTTGGCGTAGTTCGTTTCGGTTGCGGTATGCATATATTAGACGGTGCATACGGGAAAGGAAAGGAATAAAATAAAAGACTAGGATTCTACGTACGCATCCGTCTCTGTATAAGATCATTCATTGACAGTTATATTAATGCATATCATGTACTTCTACCCTGACTTTTACTCTTGCGACGTTGATATGCCCTTCTTGCCTCGAGGTTTTCTTGCATTTATCGAAAGCATATATAATATCACATGTGCAGTGTCGTACTTTCTCGGTTCCAATCACACACTGGGCATTCACTGGGGCGGCATACTACTCACGAGCCCCCGAAATTAATCCCATTGGAACGACGTAGGGTAAGGAAGGCATCCAGGCGGCGTGCAATCATATAAATACCTGATTTGTTAAATGTTAAAGAATCAACTGCCAACCTTTTCTCACTTCACATTAATCCTCCTTCAATCTCTCAAGAACTTGCTGAGTATATCACTGTATTCAGACATGTTTTATACCTTTCTTTCTCTACCTCTACAACAGCTATCATAACGGGTCATAAAGAGAAGGGAGATAAAAGTAAACAAATAAGGAGAGGAATTCGCGCCCATCACAGGCAGCCCAGAAGGAAGTTTAAAAGGTAATGGGGGTATGCTCGGCACATTTTCAAGTTGGTTATCGCATGCTCGCTCCGTCATGATACACAGGCCAGCTGCGACACCTCCGAGCGCTACTCCGAAGAAATGGTGCACTCATCAACCTAGAAGATAAAAATGAACCGGGAAATAAATCGAATAATTGTCCATAACGAGAGGGAAAAAAAGAAAAGAAACAAAGGAGGGGATATCTAACAGAATATCCACCAGAGTGCAAAGGATATGCCAAAGAGAACGCCTAGGGCGCGTGCAACGATGACCACAACCAGGGCCTTGCGGATGGAAGCATAAAATGTGCTCAGAGCCGATCCGGACCAGTTTATTCTGTGGTACACGATGTGAGCGAAACAGCCCAAATGACCATAATAAAAGCTTACCGTCTATCGTTAGTTCCGCCCTGACGCACGCTCGTCTCCCATCCCGAATGACTTCACGATAGCGTTTACCAAATACCCTACAGGGAGTGAGTGATCTTGTTCTATTAAAATGAGCTACAGCACTTACCAGATCCAAAAGTTGACATCCGGATATGAAAAGCGGGGAAATACGCTGGCAAGGCTCGGCGCGATATATTCCATCCTAAAGTCTTCTGCAATTGGCTGGTACGGAAGTTGCATCATGGGACTGAGCGGTGACGAAGCGGCGGAGGTAGGGTTATGACGCCCGTTACTGCCGTTTTCGGGAGCGGGAGTGGGGAGGATCATATATGACATGAGATCAAGCGTCATACCAAGCGAAAGGCCCCAGAGCTTGAGCTGGGTAGGTTTTGGAGGAGAAGGCTTCTCGAGGCGGTCGTGTGCCTTTGTGTCCGATGACGTGGGATCCGGGGTAGGCTGGAGGACGATTGCGGGGAATTCCATACTGCCGATGAAAATGCGGACGAGGATACGGAGGACTGCGGAATGCTTGGGAGTCAGACGGGAGGCGGCATCGACTGTGACGGTGGACCATTTTGGAGGTTTTTGGGAAGAGACGAGAGATGCGAGGGGTGTCCAGTGGAGCGAGGTGGAAGGTATAGGGTCTGCTGAAGGGGCATGGGGGGTGAGCTGGAGGAAGACGAAAGGCGAGAGGATCATGAGGAGGCGCTTTCCGAGGGAAGTGGTGATCTCGCGGTCATCGAGTTGGCCTACGCAGGTGTAGCACGGCTCTGCGAGATCGATGCCAATCTCCTCCCATGTCTGGCGCATCGCTGGCGGGGAGTCAGGGCCAGGCTGAAGAAGGAAGGAGGTCACGCACCGGTATAAAGACCACCCTCGTCATCGGGCTCCTGGCGGCCGCCGGGAAAGGCGACGTGTGCTTCGGCGGGGGACTGACGCAGCTTGGACTGCCAGAGAGAGCCATCGCTGGGGACGGGGATTTCGCGGTGGAGATAGAGGATTTCGGGGCGGGCATGGGGGTGGTTTACCCAGTCAGCCTGAAAGAAGTCTGCGAGGGAGGGTGGTTTGGCGGGGTTGTGGGGGGACGGGGCGAGGGACGGGACCACGCGGATGATCAGGGCAACGGCGGCTCTGCGGGGTTCTGCAAGGGAGTGAGCAAAGCCAGAGAGAGATCTCGGGACACGCACGGGTGGGAGGAGAGGCAATGACGCGCGGGGGAGTCGCTCGGATGCGGTGCAGGGCTCGGGCCAGCAGAGGCACAGTGCCAGCGCCATACTCACCTTTCGACATGGCTGCAATGCAAGAGCCTCCCCAAACTATTTTCTATTTCTATTTTCATTTCGCGACACGGTTATTTCCGTATCTAAGACATCATATCTCTGCCCATCCCCCGTCTGTCTCCTCTCCGCCCCCAAATAATGTAAGCCCGAATACAATTGCACTCGCCCCCAGCCGCATCCCCAGTCCCCGGTACAACTGTCCCAGCCCCGTGTGTCGCCACCAGCTCTCGTACTCGTCCTGCTCTTCCCCCTGCTCTTCCTTTTCCTTGCCCTTCTTCGACATTCTTCTCCGTCTCGGTCTCCGTCTTATCGGCAAGTCGGATCGCTCCTCTGTCAGAATGTGCCAGAACGCATCCACCACGCCGTTGTACGGCGCAGGTCGCAGTTCCACACACCCCTTCATGGCTTCCGCGGAGCCCCGCATTTGTGCCTGCAGCCGCCGTCGTATCGTCTCGATCGGCAGTGTCACCAGCAGGCCTAGGCAACTGCTTCCGAGCTCTGCCATGCTCCACGCCACAGGATGCGTGTCTTCTGTAATGTGTCCCCACCCGAAATACGTCGTCATCATCCCTGGCAGCGCCAGTGAGACAATCGGTCGCAGCGCGTTGTCCAGTATTGTTGGTATAAGCAGGTGTGGGTGTAGATACATCCCTCGTAATCCCCCTTCATCCCGTACTATCTGCCGGAATGCATCCAACGGTCCAGAATACTTTCGGTGCCGAGGTAGACATGATTGAATAATTAAACGCGTCCGAATCAGGTCCAGTGGTGAGAGTATCAGTCCTGTTAAAAGGTGAGATGCCACTGGAAGAATGATGGGTGGCTGCTGGAACGGAGACATGGATGGAAAGAACAAGGACTGCAGGAAGCCATGGATCATCGGTTGCAATGTATCGGATAATATTTCGTTCACCGTAGACGTGAACAGTCCTTGAGCCCCCCCTCCCTGTTAGTATTGAACGCTAAAACATGCAAACGAAAAGAAGCACCGACCTTTCCATAACGCTAACCAACCTTCTGTTCTGTGTCTACCTACTCGTTTCATCATCCCCCATACACCGTCCGCGCTGCCAACAGGGATAATGTAGTCCGGCCGTGTTCCCTCTTCCAATACAGACCGGCGAATGACATAACCCTGGTCGTCCACCCGTGCTCGCGGAGCAGGTGCAGAAGGCGTCGCATTAGGATCCGCAAAATAAGAATCATTTTCTCCAGAGTCATCGCTCAACTGGGAAAAGCAAAGCGTTTCAATCTTTCAGTCATAAACTACACGTGAAATAAGCATACAGCGTCGTCGTTGTCTTCCTCAGTCGGATCTACCGCCAGAGGTTCCGGCTCGCCAGCGTCTCTCGGTACCCACTGCACCTGCAACAGGAGCTTTCCGACCTCCCATGGCATAACAATAGCCGTGCTCGTGTATTGGAGCACGGCAGACGCAACGACGGCTCGAAACAGCTGGGCAGCATTAATACCAGAAGGCTCGGAGAGATCAAGTGAAGGCGACAGATCAAATATGGAGTTGTGTGAGGGGCGAGTAGACCATTGGTACGCAGGCGCGATGGCGGTAGCACCGCCGGACGCAGGCGAAGTTGCGTTGGGGTTGGGGACGCTCGCAGCCGCTGGGGGTACAAAGGCCCAGGCTTTATCGGGGTCGATGTAAAGGTCGCGGAGAGAGGGCGGTGGGTTTATTGACATTGCATTGGTCGATTTGGGATGATTATTGCGTCGCTAGCTATAGATTCGAATAAAAATTATGAGCTTCAGTCGCCTGTCGACTTGCAAACGGTCTTTCGGCAGAGATTCAGAATAACCCTTGAGGGTCTTGCCAAGCGGAGCCACACAATGCAGATAATATTCACGTGCTGATCTTATCTTATCCTATGCCTCGGCCGTAGCGGCGGTGTCGGCGACTGCTGAAGCCCGGTCACTCTATATTCGCCAGAATGGGCTGGGCTATTTTCAGATCATGTATGTTTGATGATGGGAAGCTGTTATTATTTTTATCCTCCATACCGCACGCCACAAGCCTCCAGGAACCATTGTTTTTCTTCAAATTCATAGAGGCTCGATAGCGCCCTAAAGTGCCCTAAATCTTGGAGAAAGTAGGACGGTTGAGTATCCACGAAGATAGGGGGACGATGACGTACCACAGAGGCATTCGTGTGTGTGACGCAAGAGCGCCTTACACACAAAACGTGACCAATTCCTCCCAAGTGACATCAGGCAGGCTATGATCCATTTCAAAAAAAGAGGCCAGACAATACATAGCCTCGTTTCTTGGACCTGCTCTAATTCGCCTCAAATCATAAGCCACCCGTTCCTTCTTAACCTTATCTATTTCTTCTTCTTGACCCAACCAACCCCCCCCAAGCACCGACCGATCCCCACTTAGTTGCCACCTGCATCATGTCCAGTGGCGGTCTCGGTGTCCCCGCTAATAACGCCAGTGGAAACGCGGCTGAGACTCCTGCCGCTATGAGACAGGACGCTAATAGAGGTGTGCCGGTGCACACGTTCAACCCAGACGCTCCTCCACAGGAAAAGGCCGCCCAGGTCATCAAAAGTCGCGACTACCTCGATAGTGTCAAACCCCAAGAGCCACAGCAACGAGGTATGTATTGTTGATCTTACACCCGTCCTCCCGGCTTGTCTCGGTGCGCTTGCTCCGCAGTCGATCATGGCCTGCTACTCGTCGTCTTACGTCTTTTGCGGGGAAAGCATCTAATTTACGTCGACTAACTTCCCTGTATTTGTAGAAATCAAGGTGGACAGCAACGCAGCGCCTGCCATCCCAACCATAGTCGTCGAGAGCCACGAGGAGAAAGAGAAGGAGAAAGAGAAGCTTATCGTAAAAGCAAAGGACACTCCCCAAGTCACTGAACAGGTACAGGAGGAAGAAGCCATGCCAGGTGCCATCCCCTCCAAGGCTGTAAGTGTCATCCCGGACTGGTACAAGGTCGGCTGGCGTCAGGTGTCAGGTATCGACGAACCCCACCTCTCGGATGCAGAGGAAAAGGATAAGCGTGTGCTGGAAACATTCCTTTCCGAGCAATTCTATGGTGCCTGGTACCATAATGCTGCTATCATCGTCATCGTACGTCTTCCATGGTTTCTCCTGTCGAACGATGATTTTTGATAGAATATGCATTTCCTCCTAAATGCTTTGTGTTCATGCAGGCTGTCTTTGCTACTCACTTCCTGACGCGCTTCAATTTCGGATGGGGATGGCTGTTTATCGTTCTTGCATTCTGCAGCACGTACTACAGCGCTTCCATTGAACGGTTCAGACAATATGCGCGCGACGACATTCAGCGCGAGCTGGTCAAGACGCGCTTGGCTTCAGAGCATGAGAGTGCAGACTGGATCAACAACTTTCTCGACCGGTTTTGGGTCATATACGAGCCCGTACTTTCGGCCACTATCGTTGCCTCTGCCGAACAAATCCTTACGACCAGCACGCCTGCATTTTTGGATTCACTGAAGTTGACCCAATTCACGTTGGGATCCAAGGCGCCGCGCGTCGACCGTGTCCGCACATTTCCAAAGACGGATGAAGACATCGTCATGATGGACTGGGGTTTCTCATTTACCCCCAAAGATACTTCGAACATGACGCAGAAGCAGATCGCTGACCAGTCAAATCCCAAAATCGTCCTGCAGGTGCGGTTAGGCAAGGGGTTAGCGACCGCGGCCTTGCCTATTCTCGTCGAGGATGTATCCTTCCAAGGTCTCATGCGCATCCGCCTGAAACTTATGCCTAACTTCCCGCATGTGCAAACTGTGGATATGTGCTTCTTGGAGAAACCGACAATTGGATATGTGCTCAAGCCTATTGGTGGAGAGACTTTTGGTTTCGATATCGCTAGCGTGGGTCTTTCTACTTGAAATTATATTTGCGCACCTTTGATTGACATGCCCCGGATACACAGATTCCTGGTTTATCTTCGTTCATCCGTGATATGACACACGCGACCCTTGGGCCAATGATGTACGACCCGAATGTGTTCACCCTGAATTTGGAGCAAATGCTTTCTGGCAAACCACTCGATGCGGCTATTGGTGTCGTACAAGTTGTCATTCACTCTGCTCGTGGAATTCAGGGCACGAAAATTGGTGGTGGAACCCCTGACCCGTATGCCAGTTTGTCGATCAGCGGCCGCGCTGAACTCGCTCGCACGCGATACAAGGCAAATACGTTCGTTAATTTTTTCTTCGTCTCCGAGAAAGGGTTTTGCTGATCCAAATTCTTAGATACAATCCAACTTGGGTGGAGACCAAGTACTTGTTGGTGAACTCTTTGAAAGACAACCTGACGTTGAGCATATACGACTACAATGAACATCGGAAGAACTCTATGATGGGTACTGCTACATTTGAATTTTCGAAACTGTTGGAAGATTCGACACACGAAGGCATTGTTTCGCCTATTTTGAAGGACGGCAAGCCGCGCGGTGAATTGCGCTATGATGTCAATTACTACCCCGTCTTAGAGCCCGAAGAAGGCCAGAACGAGAGAGTGTCTGAATCTAGTATGTTTATTTTTACAAAACTGCATCTGAATGTGTTATTGAATTGGATGGACAGCCGTTGGTATCGTACGCCTGGTCATCCATCAAGCCAAGGAACTCGACCACACCAAGTCACTCTCTGGCGAACTTAATCCCGTCGCAAAAGTCTGGCTTAACAGCGAAAGGACTGCATCTTTCAGTTCGATATGCATCAAACACACGAACAATCCCGTCTGGGAAGCGCCGCACGAGTTCCTTTGCACCGATAAGGAGAATGCGACAGTCACGCTCAGAATCATTGACGATCGTGATTTCCTCAAGGATCCGGTGGTTGGGTATCTGACTGTCAAGCTTACGGATCTCCTGGACTCCTCGGGTCAGGCTGGTAAAGATTGGTTCCCATTGAGCGGATGCAGAACAGGCAAGATGAGGTTGTCCGCGGAATGGAAGCCATTGGCCATGGCTGGCTCGTTACACGGTTCGGATCAGTACAAGCCTCCGATCGGTGTAGTGAAGTTGTTAATTGATAAAGCTATCGATGTCAAGTGAGTTGCTCTCTTTCTTTTTCTTTGTATATGCAGATGTTTAACTTTTTTTTCCCAGGAATGTGGAAGCAACTCTTGGAGGAAAGAGTGATCCCTATGTCCGAGTTCAGGTCCGGAATGTCACCAAGGCCAGGACTGAAGTTATCAATAATAGTTCGTCTCCTTATTCTTTCATGACTCTACCTGTCCACTGATGACCCAAAATTTTCAATTAGACTTGAATCCTATTTGGGACCAAATTATGTATATTCCTAGTAAGAACCGCTTCCTTTGTGTATATTATATGCAGACCTAACGATACTTGACTTAAGTTCACTCTTTAAAAGAGGTTTGTCTTGTATCTTCAATAAACTGTGAAAGTGTTTGATTTTTTTTTCATAGATTGTTATGCTTGAATGCATGGACTACCAAAACCTGACAAGAGACCGTTCCCTCGGTTCGGTCGAGCTCAGGGTAGCCGATCTCGCGGCGGAATCTCCTGAAGACATTCATTACCCCTACCAATCCAAAGGTATCAGGTCTTTTACCGAACCAATGCGTCTCGACAAAGGCAATGCACTCAAAGGAACTCTTTTCTACACTGCCGAATTCATTCCATCTCTCAACGTCAAGTTCGATAAATTCGAGGAACAGAATTTGGAATCCAAGCAATTGACGCAAGACGACGGGGACGGAGGCATTGCTACTGATGAAGAAGGCTCAGACGACGAGTCGTATGCCCCTGTCGGTGTTACTGTCCAATCATCGCCAAAGAAAGAGAAGCATAGGTCAATGGACAACATGAGCGTGAAAACGACGGATACAAGCAAGACCGACAAGTCAACCAAGTCGAACGTCACAGATGCATCGAAAGGAACGTCTGGCACTGATGAGAAGGGCGCTGAAGAGAAGAAACCAGCGGAGACCGGTATAGAAATGACGCGTGAAGAGCTGCTAAAGGAACGTGAGTGGATTCTTGTCCTGTCTGAGCAAGATTTATATTTCTAATTTTTGTGTAATAGAATCTGGCATCATTGTTTTCCATGTCATTTCCGGCCAGCTGTCCAAGAAGGGTCGTGTCGAAGTTCTTCTTGATGATGGCTATTGGCCATGCTTCAGCACTGTCAAATCTCGCAGCACTCATGCCCAGTTTGGCCTGGTTGGCGAGGGTTTCATTAAGGAAGTTGACTTTGGGCGTGTCTGGCTGCGATTGAATGAAGCGCCTGAGGAGGAGAAAGATGCCGTTGTTGCAGAGTGGAAGGGAGATTCCAAGGCTTTCCTAAAAGCCACCTTGGTGGGATTTTTTGTCCTCCTTTTTTCACTCTGATCTGACAACGAGTGGTATGATAGGAGGGACCTCATACTTATGCTCTCGTGGATGACCAAGGCAGGACTAACTCAACCGTCATGGTCGAAGCACGATACATTCCTGTACCTGTTAAGCTGGAACCAAGAGAGAGCGTCAATAGTGAGTAGTTAGACCTGCTGATCGGACAGATTGATTCATCATATCGTCGTCTAGATCAAGGCATTCTTCGTGTTACGCTTGTTGATGGCCAGGAAATCCGCGGTGTTGATAGAGGAGGTTTGTCATTTGTATTGTGTTTCTTGTTTCTCTGGATAACGATTCTTCTTAATAGGCAAGTCTGATCCTTTTGCTGTCTTCACCTTGAACGGACAGAAGGTCTACAAATCTCAGACTAAGAAGAAGACTCTGACACCGGAATGGAACGAAACCTTCGAGGTTGCTATTGTACGCATTTTTACTACTTCAAAGCATGTTCGCAGCCTTTAACTCGCGATTTCCACAGCCCTCTCGATACAACGCGGATCTCACGGTCGAGGTCTTTGATTGGAACCAGATAGAACAGTCAAAGAGTCTAGGATACGGCAAGTTTGATCTCAATATGATTGAGCCAATGCAAGGTCAAGATTTCGTGATTCCTTTGACTTCTTCCAAGCATGGCGAAAAGGGAGTCATTCGCTTGCATACAGTATTCCAACCAGAGATCATTGCGAAATCAAGGAAAGCCACGTCGACATTTACATCTGCTGGACGAGCGATGACGCAGATTGGAGGACTCCCTATGTCTGCGGGGAAAGGCGTATTCCATGGTGTCACTGGTGTTTTCAAACGAGATAACCAAGGGGAAATAGTACCGCCCCTTCCACCACCTCCTGGCCTCGCTCCCGCGCCGGCCCAGGAGGCTGTTGTGGTATCTGACCAGCCTCAGGGGCAACCTCAGATCCAACCTCAAATGGCCGCAACTTTCCCAACTGTAGATGCTGCGCTTGTCATAACACACGAACCAGGGACGTTGAGAATTACTTTGTTAGATGGCCAAGACGTGTGCCCCCAGGGTCAGGTAGCCCGGCCTTACGCTGTTATTCGAGTAGGCGATAGGGAGTATAAGTCTAAGCACACTGCATCGAAGACGGACAAGCCAGAATGGTGAGTGTTTGCGGTGAATCCTTAGCGAATATGACCATTTCATCTCATCCCGTTCTTACAGGAATGAATCATTCCTTTTCCCAGCCTCTGTTGCAACTCCAAAGATGTACGTGTGGCTCCACGACCATAAAACAATTGGCAAAGACAAGGAGTTGACCGAAGGTGACCTGGAGGTACGTTTCATGCGATATATTGCGTTAGATTGATTCTTATTTTCAATTTTTTAAATAGATTTGGCGCCATATTAACCCAGAGACGCCATCATCAACAGAGGTTGTCATCCAACTCAAATCCGGCGGCCTTTTGAGAGCACGCTTGGAGTTCGATCCAGGATTGAATCCCAATGGCGGTAGTAATGGTTCACTCCACTCCGGGGAACAGAAAGAGCACAGAGATCACAGGTCCATGTCCTTCTCATCACCTTCTCGTTTTAGCCTAAGGGGACGACGCCCCAATGATGATGACTCCCAGTAATTTTTGATTGCTCATTTCTGTTGATTTACACTATTGCACTGCACATTCAATGCTCGTTTTCTTGACGCATAGTCATCATATCACTCAATTTCGCTCGTACTTATTAGCATTCTGAACTCTCAGAACTCTTGTAATTATCTAATGTTTCTCGTAGTTAGTATCCCGTCGCATTTCATTCGGTTTTCATCTCAATCTAATTCATTGCAATGATATACTGCTTTGCCTCTTGAAACATATGATGAAGAGATGTTCTCTACCAGCGCGACGCTGTAAAAGGACCTGAAGGGAAATAAGAATCCATGAAGATGGGTGGTACGAAAGGTGGCTCACCTCTCCTGTGAGATTATATTGGTCTTGCATAGTCTCTATGATTTCAGGGATGTTGTTTTGCTTGAGAGCAACGAGGTAAAAACGTCCGGCTGACGACAAGAGGCTCTGCAAGACATCTTTGTGGGCATGGAACATATGGTTAGTGTAAACTGACACACATCTATTTGTCGTAACAAGACATTCGTTATTCTCATGCCGTCTGTTCCTCCTGCCCAAGCGCCGCCGATATTTCCAGAATGCTGGGCATCAGATGCTTCCTTTTCTAATGTCGGCACATAGGGCGGGTTGAACACGATAACGTCTATCTTATGAGCTAACCTGTTCTGAAACGGAGTGGTCAAAGACCCATTAACGACGTTCACATCAACCTATCGAAATTCAATCAGCTGAGGCCCATTGAAAGTTTTCTTATATCTCACCTGATTTTGTCTGCCTGTTAAAAGTGTACATCGACAGGCATGAGGATTTATATCCGTGCAAAGGTAGACTGGCAAAGGTGCTCAATCCGTAGGTTTTAGCAGCCAAGAAAAGAAACGCACGTACGGATGGACCAAGGACCTTCCCAAGAAAACTAGTAACGCAGCCTGAGCCAGATCTTTATTTCGGTCAGAACTTCCTGATAGACATATATTAAAAGACGCTTACCCAACCTCTAGACAAATGCCTGGATTTATACTTTTCAGGCTCTTTGCATCTTCTTCCAAGGCGTCCAGCAGCAGAAAAGTATCTTCTGTTAAAGTTGATGTATTTAATGATGATATTAGGAAGAAAAAGGTATGAATACCTGCTGGTTCGTATACTTTTTCGAAGTCAGTATTTGTTAGATGAGACAGGTCTGGTGTAGGTATCATCTTTGGTTGTTCATCGATAATTTAGGACCTATGTAGGTCGGAATTATCCCGGATTACCCAAGGGTCGCGACTGAGCACGTGACACGAAGAAAGTTGATCGGACGGAAACTGCGATTGTTCTATTTCCTTCAAAGTCCTTGAAGTTTGAACATTATCAATTCATACCGTTTGGTCTCTTTCTCCTGCAGTTGTCGCGATGTCCACCACGGGCAGCAAAGTTGTATTTGGTTTGCGTCTTTCCGCCGGAGTTGGAATGATCGCTGACATATCTATGTATGACAGTCGGGAATGTGCCCTACAATATGACAGAAGAACAACTCGTTGAGATTTTCAAATCTGTGGGACAGGTCATTGGCTTTAGGTATTGTTATCGAATATAATCATTTTACGGGTTCAACTAGATTAAAATACTAATGCCATGGTAGATTGGTTTTTGACAGAGACACGGCCAAACCTAAAGGGTACGGCTTCTGCGAATTTGCCGATCACGAAACTGCTCTCTCAGCAGTCCGAAATCTCAACAACACCGATTGCGGAGGCCGACCACTCCGAATTGACCTTGCGGACTCTGATCCCTTCCTCGAAGGGAAGACCACTGTGAGAGGAGAAATTCTCGATGGTGGTTATCCTGGTCCGTCTGAGCCCCGTTCCCAATGGCGTGCAGGTGGCGCTCCTCGTACCAGCGATCCCGAGGCTTTTCTGGCCAATGTACCACCTGGAATACAGGTCCCAAAAGGCTCTACTGCTCTTGACAGCATCAGCCAAACCCTTGCTGGCATGCCACCCAGCCAGCTAATGGAAGTACTGGCCCAAATGAAGGTAAAGTGCGTTGTCTAGCTTAATTCGTATGAGTCATAACCCTCTGCAAGGCATTTGTTATCACTCATCCAGAACAAGCACGGATCCTACTTATTAAACATCCTCAACTTTCTTACGCCCTTTTCCAAGCGCTTTTACTGAACAAAATTGTTGACTCAGCCATCTTAGAACGTATGCTAGCATCATCTAGAGCAGCTACAGCGCCTCCTGTAACAGCACAAGTGCCGCCTCCTGTGATTCAACCATCTGTATCTGCTCTGATGCAACATCATGTTCCCCCTGCACCGTTTATTTCACAGATGCCCCCTTTCCCCCCTCAAGGACCTCAACCACCTGTGCCTGCGATTCAACCTCCTATGGCTATGTCTACACCTCCATCCTCTGCGATGTTACCTCATCAACCCAGTCTAGCATCTCAAGCACCTGTACCTGGTATGACACCATTTTACCATCAACCACAACCTTCTGCCCAGGTCCAGCCGCAGGCAATGCCCGTACCACCACAACAGCAAAAACCAGCCTCGGCTCCTGCTCCTGAAATCAGTGAAACCCAGCGTGTGAGTTACCCTTCTCGTTAAACCTTTTTACCCATGAAACTCTTGATTACCTCGATTACCTGTGATTTAGACAATGTTAATGCAAGTCCTAAGTCTCACTCAAGAACAAATTGATGCCCTTGCAGAAACGGAGCGATCAGCTATCATGCAGCTAGTGGGTGTGTTGTCTGATTCTGTAATCATAATGTTGACGGTCTTCGCAGCGAAGTCGGTTCATGGGTACTCTTGGCAGCACATAAGCGTTCTGGAAATCGTGAACTGGTCTCTTGTCTCTCTTGGCTTCGCATTGCATATACCTCATTTATTCGCATTGTGTGTCGATCCATTTTGTTACTTGCATTCATTCAATGTTCTCATAGTTCCCGCAAGATTGTCTTTCATATGTATATATGTGTAATTTCATTTTTTGCTCCATGCTTTGATGACGGAGTTTATCGAAAATGTCTATCCGAGTTCTGATCCTAGTCTTTCCCTGCATGCCTTCCTTTAGCCTGAGACGGCTTGGCCTCACGTCTGTGCTGAGGCTTACCTGGCCTGCACCTGCAAGGCCTGTTTCGTTCACTGGCCCGAGTACTCAATAATGGTAACTATATTTTGGTTGAACAAATCAGAAGACCTCTTTTGCTCACTTTAGTAAAGTCAAAAGACCCCTTGTCGCTCACTGGTATGTTCCTTTATTTACATGGAAGGACCATGATTTCAATCTTTTCACTCGTATTTTGTTGACAGAATATGCTCCTGGCCGAGGGTTGGAGGAACATGAGGAATCATGAACACGAACAGATCCAAGTATCTAATGCTGTTTCTGATCCTCCGGTCAGTGGCGTCGCTCGTGTAATTGTACAAGCAATAAATGTCAAGAAGCGGTTACTTGAATCACGACCACTGGTCCTTATCAAAGTACAAGGGCGGGTTGGAACTCTCCGGAGGCGCAGGAACCCGAAAGGCAAGATGCGACGTTGGGTGTCTGTTCGCTAATAGCCTCATCATTTTCAGACGTTCTGTAGAGGACATCCCTTCTTCGGTATATACACTTGTCTATTCTTTGAATGACCTTTAATCGGTCACGCCAGCTTTCCTCTCCCCTGCTGGGAATTGATCTGAGGCGGACAGGTGAAGAACGGCACATTACAATAAATAATCTCAAGAAGAAAGGCACATTACTCTTCAACATTCTCTACTATCCAGTGTCCATATGCAAAGGGATGGCATCATCGTCTTCAGGCATTCCTCACTTCTCTCATTTTCGTTTACCCTACGGTCTTTACATTCGTGTCGCGGTCGCGCATTCCTACGACAAGATGTCGGCGTTCTTACTCTGCGAATACATGGCCAAAGATGTCAGATGGGAGGGACACGGAAAGGCGCCTAGCAAACTTCGAGTTGTTACCAGTCTTGGTTGGAGCAGTACACCACTTCATGTCACTTCGCTGTCTTCCTCCTCCGACCTGCCTTTCTAGCATTCCAGCTTCGACTTCTTGTGCTTCGATACATCGTTGTGCTGAAATTAGTCGACCGATCTTACAGAGATGCAACAGTCTATGGACATGTCTCTCTTGCCCTTAACGAGTTCATCGGAGCTCAAGAAGAGAATAGAGAGTGGTGACCACTTAGTGGGTGTCTGGATGGCCAGTGGAAAGTGACCTCTAACTGGGAAGTAGTTGAGATGAATTAGAGCAGTATATACATGAGATGGCAGGGTATAGTGGGACGTCGGACATTTGTACGTACAATGAAAATACGTCCGGGTATCAGATCTACTCTTTATTATTAAAACAGGAAGTCAGCTCTTAAGTCTGCACTCGGATTACTTCGCGCTCAGGACAGTCCAATCAATGACAGCATCTTTTCCATATTTCTCAGCTAGCCATTTGTTCGCCCTTTTGAAATGTCCATTACCGAGGAAACCTCTATGCGCAGATAAGGGTGAAGGGTGTGCCGACCTACGGGAAGGTAAGTTACCAGAACTATGTATCAAATGGCTACTTACTTCAAAAGGAGGTGCCTTTTCTGGTGCATGAGACTGATCAGTATATAGTGCCACGCAAAATGGCCACAAGTGAGAAACCCACTTCATCAATTCCAATAGAAGAAAACGTCTTCTGCGCAGGGAGTCCCCAGGCCATAAAAACAACACCTTTTTGTTTACCAATTTCTCGCTGAATGACAGCACGAATTACTTGCGAAGTAAATGTTTCCCAGCCCTTACGAGCATGAGAACCAGCTTTGTGTGCCCGAACGGTCAAGCTGGTATTCAGCCACAATACGCCTTGCTTGGCTATTGGAGAAAGATCGCTACAGAAAGATTGGTCAGTGCCTGTGGCTTCATTACTATTCTAAGGCAATTTACCCAGTCTTTGGTGCTTTAAATCCGGGGAAATCAGTTTCCAATTGCTTGTAAATATTTTTCAAAGACCCGGGAGGTTTCGTGGGTGGAAGGACAGAAAACGACAGTCCTGTTTTTTCTTTTCATTATACGTCCAAGTCGGAATATACCCGCAGACCTACCATGCGCTTGTCCCACATCATGGTATGGGTCCTAGAATAACAAAAGATGAATGGAAGAAGTAAATCGAGGTAAGTCATACTAACCTGTCCCAGAATAACCACTTTTACTTCATCAAGTGGTGTCAACCTTGACCAGGAATAGATATTCTCGACTGTTGATATAGTAAGATACTGTCAAGAAGAGTTGGAAAACGGAATTACCGCTGGGGAATATAGTATATGATGAATTTTCGGTTAAAAGGAATTTTTTCAACTGGAAGATGCTTAGGAAACTATTGTATTTGACGGGAAATAAGCCACGTACTTGTAGAAAATAAGATTTTTTAAACTCTTGCGAAAGGGCCTTCAACCATGTCTCTCCCATTGTATCATTCTCCAAGGAGTCCAGAACTGCCTGAGTAACTGCGCTTGCTTGTAATTGGGTTAATTTGTCGGAAGACGGGCCAGCCGTTGAGGCACCATCGTGGTCCTTTTCAGTAGCAACAATCCTAGGAGGAATTCAGTGAAAAAAAAGAAAAAAGAATGAAAAGACAGACTCAGCAACCGTGGTCGATTTGCTCGTGCTCGTCTTCGACGACTTCTTGACCCACATTTCCGTGAGAGTCGATGCCCTCATCACGGTCCGTCCTGAAACCCGCGTCGAAGTACTTAAAGCTGCACCAACTAGCATTTCCTCGTTGGATTCTTTGGTGGTGGCCTTGGGCATGGTAGTGGTATGGAAGAGAATTACCAGGTGTTGCCTGGTGGTGGGCGGCGAGTCAAGTCAAGTCAACTGTCAGAAGGGCGCGCAAGACTCTAATTATATCTTGTTGACGCGTTGTTTGTCCCTTTTCCAGACTCAAAATACTCGACATCCTTTGGCTTTCAATTGCAGTTCCACGAAGCATTTCTAGTAAGTGTATTCGAAAGTACATATAAATCATAGGGTATGATTAGGGTATGAGGACGCTTCTTGGGAGGCAAAAGCTTAGGCATGTCCCATCTAGCCTTACTTACCAAAACGTCGATTTGTTGCACTTTGAGTTTTAGCCACCGTTTTCTCCGCCTCGTAAATGACCTTGTTGATTTCGTCCTCTGTCATGGCAGGGCTCTTGTTGAGAATACTGAAAGAGAGAAAGATAATGGTCCAGCTCAGTCTAAAGACACCCAAGACATACCGTTTCTTCTTTTTGACGATTGGGACTTCCGGGACGAAGTCGTCATCCTCCTCTCTCTCAGCAGCTGCAGATACTTTCACAGCGTCCTTTATTGGAAGGATAATAGCAGACTCATCACTGTCCGATTCGTCGATCTGCATCTTGTGCATGTCTCTGGCCAATTTGGATACACGTGGAGTTTTCGAAGCTGCTTTGCTGGCAGCCTGCTGACAATGTGTAAATGAACTGAAACTTTGCAAGTTTTGTCTCTGGGCTCGTGGTGTCTTGGCGGAAGACGGTTCCCACTGTTCTGCGCTTTCTTCATCATCCTCATCCTCAGTGTAATCTTCGTCATCTTCATCGTTCAATTCACTTTTTGAAGTGGCAGATAAAGCGATGCTGCTAATTTCACTTTCTGTTTCCGTGAGCTGAGCGTCCTCGTTATCAGAAGGCAGCATGGGAGGATCAGGAGTAAATGTTCTCTTTTCGGTGACGGGTCTAGGAGCCACGCTTGACTTCCGACTTGGCTTCATTTTTTGCGCCCAAGGCGAAGATGTCATTATTGACTGCTCTCCCTCATTTCCGTCCGAGCCGCTTTCTTCCCCATAATCAATCTGAGGCATAAATGCGGACGATGAGTGAATAATAATCATAATGAGTATTTAGATATATGCTTACCAGGCTCATTTCAATATCTTTCTCTTCCGATATACAATCATTAACAAACAGCTGACGAGAAGCTTTGGTGGGACTGCCAAAGAGGCCAGACTGGTGAAGCATGTCAATTTTCGCATCTGTCTTCAATTCATTACGTTCCAGCTATGTCCCAAACTCAGTCAACCGAAATTTCGAGAAATAAATTATGTGATTCACCTCAGTCATCAGCCGTCTGGAATACATTTGTTCCATCGTTCTCATTCGTTCCTCCATTTCTCGCATGACTTCCTCCCGAGTCTCAGCCTCAATCAAGGCACATCTCATCTCCGATTCGAAAAGCTAGAGAAAACGTGAGACCAATAATTATTGCAGGTAAATGTTTAGTTTACCTGGAAACGAAGATGTTCAATTTCATCGAAAAGCGTTTCTACCAGCGGATTAATCGGGTCATCGTCTTCGCCGTCTTTTTCTGGCTCTTCGTTCGGCTCGTCATCTTCACGAACTTCCAATATTGCTTCAATTGGTTTCTTTCCGGATCCGAGTCGACCCATAGAAATTGTGACTTTCCGAATGCCTGGGTGAGGAATGATTTCGGGATCTTTCAGCGTCAATGGCCCAAGTTGCTTGATCTTTTTCCCTTGTGTACTTCCTGGACCAATGGTAGGCACGCGCTGAACAGGAGCCGGAGCTGGCGTCACGTAGACCTCTCTTGCCAGTGCCGCGAATTTCATAACATGCGAATTCTCGTCGTAACCAGTGTCGTACGGGTTCACGTTCACGATCATCACCTGGCAAAAGAAAGGAAAATCGTTAAGCACATTTTCGTGTTGTGAATCATCAATACAAAATTTACTGTTCTTCCTTCGCCAACAAAGTAATCCATTAGGACCTCGGTAAGCTTACTATGTCTGAAGGGCACAACAGCTAGTCCCTTCTTGAAATCTCTGGTGTCGAGACGGCCTTCTTTTCCTGCATCATTTGAAAGGCTGATGGCAATTTTGCGTTGATTAGAACGCATAACCTCCATACACTGACCAAGCACCATCAACGACTTGTTAATGTTTCCAGCCTCTTTCAGACGATCGCCAGTCGTGTGGGTGTGCTTTGTACGTTCGGAGCCAGCAAGGTCAACAAGTGTTAACCTCGAAACCTGGAGGGACGTCGGGTTCTATCGAAATTCAATTCAATGTTCATGTAAAAGATGACTGTCCAGTGGCTTACATTTCTTTCTCCCCGGTGGCCTTTGACTATTTTAATTATAACCATTCCATGACTTCGGCTACTTTCACGATTAGCCAAAGTTCCGAACACACGTCGATGGAGCTGGCCGAGTTTGACTAGTGCTTTAGCTTGGGACGCACTATGCACGCGGAACTGACGCAGTCCAGCGACATATTTTCCGCTGGACTCTGTATCCATCGAGTCTGAAGTAGGAGACGGCCGCAACGGCAAGGCTTGCCTACTGAAGAGAAGAGGCTTCCCTGCTGTGGTACGCTGATTTGCGCTTTGCCCGTGAACGTTTGATTCATCTCTGACGGACGCGAGGAGATCGTAGACCTTTTCGTTGTAGACTTCGGCATAGGATATCCAGACCGTATATTCATAATTACGGTCTACTGGTATAACTGTTGGGTCGACATCGAATTCAGGCTCGACCACGTTGTCCAGAGATTCAAGGACGTCAGCAAGAGCTGGTTCAGGCATAGTTGGCGGCGCCCTAGAGTCAAGATCATCTGCAAGTTCTATTCCATGTAACCGCACGGGGCGATACTGAAAGAAGGAGTAGTTATTAGAATACTTTGCACTGACACTTATTGCGTACTCACTCTCCCGTCGCCGTGCAGACCCTCGATACTGCTAAAAATTACATCGAGAGAGCGAGGTAATATACCTGCAGCTCCTTCGTCTGTTCCTCCTTGAACAGTGTACGTCTTACCCGAATTCGTAACACCATAAGTGAAAAGCAGACCATTTTGACCCATGAGAACATCCTGGACAAGAGGGAGCGTGGTTTTGGCGAAGAAGTTGGACTGCGTAGTGTTGGGAGGAAATATATGAGAAAAGGTATAGATAGATGAAGGAGGAACAGTTGAGAATCGATATTTGGAACGGCCATTTTGTGGGTCTTGAGGGTCAGTCATATTGACAGTCGTGTCTGAGAGGTGAGTCAGATAAGGTGAAGAGGCTGGCTCTTCGTCCCCAAGTCGGGGACGTATGCGTAGATATGCCTTGACGTTTTCTTTTAGTCAGTTTGAGGATAATGACAGGCATGCTTACCATGATTGGTTCACGTTCCGATTCTGTAGCTCGAACATTAAGCTTTCCAGCTTTTCTGCCAGGAGCAAGCTTCGTTTGTGGTTTTACTAAAGGCGTAACCAAGTCGGCAGAATTGTCTTTGCTGGCAAGAGGCTTCCTGACTACGGTCTTCTTGGCTGCTGTTGTAGGTACTTCAGGAGAGGATGCGGCATTTTTTGCTGTCCTGGCCCTGGTTGTCCTCGTCGCTGTTGGAGCAGCATTGGCCAATGCTTTCGTTCGGGTCGAAGCCCTTGTCGCTGCGGGTTTGCTGGACATGAGTAAATTGGTGCAAATGCAAGGCGTGCCTAAAACGGGACAAACCAGGCGCGTGATGAACGCGTTAACGGTCACATGATGGTGTTCTGATGATTGAAGCACGTGATTCTATGTACGGAAAACGCGTCCGTTTATTTCAACGAGGTTGACTCCTTCCTATTGTCTTGCCTAGTTTTTCCTGCAGAGATTCTCTCAATCCGTTTTTATCTTTTGGATCTCTGAAAATTTTTTGATTTTATTCCCTATACCTGCCAAGGCCCAATAACTCCTGAATCCAATAATCCCGGGAGCATCTTTACTATGACTAGCACGAAGAAGATATCTCCCAATCGCCGAAGGTCAATAGCAGTTACAAATCACAGCAGACCTTCTCTGGTACCAAGGGGTAGAAGGAGAGCTCATAGCATTGTTCCGGGCACTGTGTTGAGTCCTTCAGCTAAAGCCCGTCGATCTCTAGTATGTTCTTTTAACTTATTCTACGTGGAATATTTCCGTCAATTCACTCGCGTTATGCAAGGCACCACGGAAGAGCATTTTGAAGGCTTTTGTAAACACATTGAGTGTGGATCCTTCGTCCCAGTCGACTTCGCAATCCCACCCCACAGCCCCTGACGATGGCGATATCACCCGTTCCATGGACATAACCCAGGATTTTACCCCTGCGGTCCACGATTATACCTCCAGGAAGTCGCTTAGTAGGCGCGTTAGTTGGGCTAACATTTCTCATGTCCGATTCTTCGACAAACGGAAGAGTAACCAAGGATCTTCACCTTCCTCGGTCCCCTCCAGCGACGATCAAGCAATTAAACAGAACTCAAACGAAAATGATTATCCCGGTCAGACATCTCGTCGTAGGCGTAGCTCTGCGCGATATTCCCTGGCTCAGAGCGAAGACATGGATTTAACATCAGTCACTCCAGGTACATTTGCGACTAGGGGTTCAGCAATTCTAGATGAAGAGTTCGATTATGGTAGCGAAGGCGAAAACGAGGGAGATGATATGGATGTTACAGAGGCAGTAAGAGGAAATTTCTCTCGGAAGCGCTCGCTCTCAGTAGGCGGTGGTCGACCACTTCACAGCTAGAGTCTGGGCCCCACGAAGCCGACGAATCGCGTTCCGACGTAGGAAATAATTCAATGCAGTCCGTTTCCGAACAATCTGAAGGGTCATACATTATGGATTTTACTGTCCCACTTGGACAAACTTTGCGGCCGGCTGAGCAAGATGAAGCTTGGCTTGCTCTCAAGCAGGTAACACATTCAGGCGGTGATCCCTCTGAACCTGAGCTATCTTCTGAGGACGAACCGCACGATGACATGGATCTGGATGATGCTATGGTTCGTTTGAGGCGAGCTCGTGACTCCCTTTCGTTACACCCTGCTGAAACGGAGCAAATTGATGAAGCTCAAGATGATTCATTCACGAGCTCAGAAGACAGTTTTAATGACGATATTGACAATGGGAACAGAACCTTGAATCTCAGCCAAGTAATGGGCCGAGTGAGCCTCGGACCCAATGCTCGAATGAGCTTTGGCCAGGATTCCAATATGGATGAGTCTGAAGTGTACGGTAACATTGTGGCTTCGACTCCACGTCCATCCTTGGCTGCCCTGTCTCAGTCCCCTGTCACTCGGTCAGAAGCACCTCAGGAGCCTCCTGCTTCGCAACTGCTAGATCATCTGTTTTCAAACCTCCTGAACAAGGTCCATCGAATCCTACCACTCCAACCACTCGGCGCACGGCCACTTCCAATTCTCGGCCTGGGTCACCATCGAAATCCAGTTCAGGCTCCTTAGCGACTTCTACGAATACTAAATCAAGGCCTTCCTTCACAGCAGCTTTCGCACCTCCTACTGCCCGTCCATCCCCTAAGAAAACCCCTTCTACCCCAACCGATTCCCGTTCTTCAGTGGCAAAACGACCTCGTACGTCGTATCAAGACGAGAATATTGATAGTGACAGGCCCAGTCCGGCAAAACGACAAGCTCTAGCTGGTAAATGGCTAGATGTCGCTGAGAAAACAAGTGATGACTCCCCTACCTCATCTGACGCCAATGCATCCAAATCGACCACGTATGGTCCAAAACCTCTATCTCCAAGTAAGAAAGCTCCCTTTCAGGCTCCCCCTGCCGAAAAGCCCGAACCAACTTCGCGACCTTCCGCCCTGCGGAGACCCTCAGGTTACTTTGCTAAGAGGAAGAGCCTGGCAGTCGGTTTTGCATCCTCTACTAAAAATGACGAGAACGTCTCAACGCCAGCTGTCGAAACTTCTTCACAGAAGAAAAAACTAGGTCGTGCAAGTCTCGGATCAGCCCCATCTACTGCTTGGACTCGCTTCAATAAGGACGCAGCTCTGGAAAATACGAGCAAATCACGGTCTAAGGAAATCGATACCAACGAGCAAGGGGCAGAAGCTTTTATTCGAGAAGCACCTAGGCATGTAGATGCCTCTTCTAGTCCAGCTAGGGCATCATCGCCTCCAAAGGGAATTGTACAAAGTGAACCTTCTAATATAGGAGCTAAAGAACCTCCTCAAGAGGTACCTGCTGCCCGACTCAGCACCATAGCGGAAACTCCTGAAGTTATTGATGTGTCTACTCATGTGGAGATCGACGTGGAGGCCACTCAGCAGTGGCGTGAAGGTGTTCAAGCAGAATTCGACGAGGAGGAGGAGGAGGAGGAAGTTGTAAGTGGCGGTATACATGTGCTTATGCTGAATTGACTAAACGAGCTTGAATAGCCCTCAATATCTATTTCACAATTCTTTTCCATGACCGGCATCAAATTCATGGACGAACTAACTGCTCCAAGGCGTTCTATTCACCCATCGCAGCAACCTGTCCGTCAGCCTCGAAACCCTACTGATATCCCCCTAGCAGAATACGTTACTGCAATGGGAATAGACATTCCTCAGCTGGACCTATATTCCCGTGTCTCCAAGGATCTGGAAGGATGGATGGCAAAGAGTAAAATGGTCTTCTCTCAAGCGGAAGAGGAAGCTGCAAAAGTCACCCCCGAACTGTTCGTAGAGTATGTCCGGGCAGACGAGGAAGGTCGGAATGAACTCTTGGTAAGATTCAAGTCGCATCGTATGACACAAATGCCTTATACTAACGAACACCAGCATCAATTAAATCTCATTCGAACACATACTAGGTTTTTGGCTAGGTCGGATTGGTATGACTGGAAATTGCAATGGGTCGAAGGCCTACGGATAACAGCAGACGAGGCCTTTGCCTCTTTAGAAGCTGTGAGTATGAATAAGGTCTTCGGAAAGTGATCATCTCTGAGGATTGTGTATAGGACGCCCGGGCGCTGGAAGATCCGAAGAAGGCTGCCATGGCAATCGTTCCTGCTTTGGAGAAGGAATACGAGGAACTCATGCGTGAGCTTGAGCAAGAGCAAGCTGAGGTGGCAGAGATTGAAGGCGGCGACCAGGACTATCTCAACGAGCTCAAAGCGACGATAGCAGAGCAAAAGTATGTGATTGAAGCTCCGGTCCTTGTGAGAATACTGACAATGCATTATCAGCATTGAGATCGAAGCCCTGAAAGCTGAACTGACGGAAGGCACTGACCAGGTGCGGTGGCTGCAGGAACGAACGGAGGAGATCGACGTGCAGAGGCGCGAGGCCAAAAATACAATTACGACAGCCCAACGTATTCTGCATATGAAACAGACGTCGACGCGTTCTGAAGTGTTCCGACTCAAAGGTAATTCATTTCCTAAAATTTACAAGTCATTCCATTAGCTAACCATTTTTTCCAGGGGAACTGGAAGCCCTCGAGGACCTCCACATGTGTCGCATTACCAAGGTCCACGCAGATATCTTCGAGTACATCTATGCTTCTCAATTTCACATATCGATCCCTTGCAAGCATTTCGTGCCCATTGTCACGAAAGTCACGATTAGTCGGTCCGGGCATCAGCACGCAAGACACAAAGATGACTTCCCCCGCCTCAGTGCCTTCCTCATGCACGCTGCGCAGCGACTCATTGCAGACGGTGATGACCTAACTGTCCGCGAGGTGTGTATTTTCGTATTAAAGAAAAGGCTTTTACATAACTTATCCGCTGCCTTTATAGATCGTACATCGTTTAAGCGACTACTGGTCATCTTGTGCTCAACTTCGTTCCCAACTGCGACTTCTCAGTATCAAATACCCCGTAGAGGTTACTCTATCACCGCCTTCCAAAGAATCACCGTCGCCCAGCTTTGCGGCAAAGTGCATGGTCATATTCCCTGCGGCCCAAGCAAAGGCGTTCATTTCGTTCAACTTTTCGTTCGACACCTTTTCTCAATGGCCAATATCTATGGAGTCCTTGGACTGTGACGTTGAAGTTGTATATGGATCTATAGAGTAAGCATTTGATTCATCTTTTCTTGTCCAATAAAACTGATTCAATGACTACCAGCCGTACCGACGTCCTTAAAGCAGTTTCATCTCGTCTCAGCGAAGCTACACCCTCGGACAATTATGCCTGTTTATTGGATGCTTGTATTGAAGCTCAAGAATTGTATCATTAATCGTTTATTTATCTGTAGAATATGTACTGGAATAATTTCTTGCATTTACATTGGGAGGCATGATAGAAAATCGTCAATCATTTTCGTCGTGACTAGTCATAAAAGTACTTGAGTACACAACAAAATTAGATAAAACAAGGTGTGAGAGAAGGTGAGTAGCAGGATGTGCCAATCAGAAAAAATCTAGCAATACAATGAAAAGAAAAAAAATAGGCGCAGGGGAACTTGTAGGACGGAGGCCGTGGTAGATAATAGAGCCTGGCGTGCATTAGAAATATAAAGGGAAAAAAAAATGAGGCATATAAAATTCAAAGAACAGCGGCCATCTGGTCGAGCTGCGCCAATAGTACAGACAAGACAGCTTTATCGCCGCGCACGAGATCAAGCTCAACTTCGCAAGCATCGTGAACCATGCCCCAACTTGAAGAAGCAACATTGGCGAAAGACCAGGTCTCATACTTCAAACTTTCCACCTTGTGAGCCACACGAGCTTCCTCCTGACAGCGCGCAATGGTCTCAGCGACGGCTTGCTCTCGCGAAATATGGGCCTGGCGGAGCTGCTCTTCCAGGAACACGACAGACGATGCGTCGTCGTTGTCGTCGTTCATCCGCGACTGGGACTCCATATACGCAATCTGTTTTTGCGCCTCCTCCATTTGATGCGCATGGGCCTGCTTCAGATGGTACAATTCCTCCTCCATAGCCTGGATCTGATACAGTCGCTCCTTGGATGCATTCTCAGCCGAGGCAAGTTGCAAGCGTAGCATGGTAGCAGTCGAAGAGTCGACTGCACCTGCGTCAGGGGTCAGAGCGAATTTGCTCTGCTGCAGGTGTTGATGCATCAAAGGTGAGGGAGTGACGTCGGGCAGCAAAACCTGAGAAATGGACCCATATCCTCCAGGCGAGTCCATCGCAGTGAGGAGAGGACTTTCAGGTATATCCAATTGAGAACTCAGAGTAGGTGAAGCAGGTGTGGACTTGAACGGAGCAGGGATTTCCGACAACATTCTCCCAAACTCATCCTCTCCAAGAGTTACAGAGGTCTCGTTGGCGAGTTGCTCCCAAGATAAAATCGACCCACGCATCGCACGCTCATTCGCGCTGCCGTGAGGAGGGGGCCTCAAAAAAGGAGACGATTTCTCAGAAGAACTGGGTGGAAGAGGAGAGAGGTATGACATTTTGTCCCGAGTAGGAAGCCCTGTCCGACTTGGTGTCTGTGGTGCAGCAGTTCGTTTCTTTGCTTGAATCCTGGGCATTGCAGGAGTCGGAGCTCCGATGGCAGCAACAGGAGCTAGTAGCAATGCGACATCTTCAGCATCGCTGTCCTCTGCTTCACTGGTGCATTCGGATATGTGCGACATGTTGCCAGATACAGAGGATGCGGAAGGTGTTGTCAACTTTGAAGGCTTCCTCGAGTGGCGAGCAGTGAGGGGCGAAGGTGAGTTTCTTAAAGGTGAATCATTGGGGGTAGAGGTTCCCGATTTATTCTTGCTTTGAGCAGAGCGAGATAGACCAAGCTTGGCTTTGAGGGCAGTGCCTTTAGGTGTAGAGGTCTTGGGCGTCGACGATTTGGGCGTGACATTGGGTGGCGGTAAAGACAATGAAGAAGAACTGGATGATGGGCGGGGGACAGATGTTGACGCGTTGGTCTTGACGATCTTGGATGGTCGTGAGGGTGATGAAGTCTTGACAGGGGTCGTAAGCTTGGGCTTGGAGGGTGTTGTGGGAGGAGTGCGGTTGAGTGAGTTGGTCAGATTGGCCTTGAGAGCGGCGCGCTGTGGGAGAGGGCTGATAGGTCGCGAGGTTTTCTCTGCAGGTGCATCTGAGCCCGGTCGTTTCTGCTCCTTCTTCTCGTCGTCTGATGTGCTGAAGCGACGACGGGTTCCGGCTCTGACGGGTGACGGGGGCTTTGGAGGCTCGACTAGAGTAGACTTTGGGCGATACTTGGGCAGGGCGGAGGCGGCATTGAGATTTTTAGGCCGGAGGGCAGAGGGTTTAGTTGGTACGACGGAGTTGGGGGATGTGGCATCGGAGGGTTTGGAGGGCTGCTCGTCGGAGGAGGACCGTGCGTATGAAGCAGAAACTCGCCTGCGAGTGAGGGTCTTGGACTCTGGCGTGGAAGTGCGCTTGGAGGGAGGCCTGACCTCGGGCATGGAAGGGCGGGGAGCAGAGGGCAGAACAGACGAGCGACGGGCTGTCTTTTTGGCTTCCTTGCCTATTGCGTCCGCAAACACCTTGCCCACAGAGGCGAGATTGAGCGACTGGCGGATGGAACTGCGCGTTGTGGGCTTTTTACTCGAATCTGACATTGCTATGCATCTATCCAATCGTTGCTTCCTTTTCCGGACTTCAACCGCCCCCCGCTCTTTGTCTCTGTTTGGCCCTGTGCTACCACATGAATCGCCCTACTCCCGACCGAGGAAGGTACAAAAAGACACCCATTGTTATCCCATCCACTACTGTATACCATAGTCCTTCCAGAGCTACTCCCCACACCGGCACATCCTTCACCTGCGACCGGAGCAGCACATATGGAATCAGAAAGTACCGAGGCTCTAGCAGAGGCGTAGGCAGCAACGTCGGCACCACAAACACTGGCAGCAGCAGGGTCTGAAGCAGGGTCTGATCGGTGCCTACGCAGTCGTTAGCAGGCTGCCCTGATGCACTCTGTGGAATTTAACTCACCCGTTCGGACAAACCAAGCCCATGCACAAGCTATGTATACGGGAACCAAGAGATAGGGAACGAGGGGGTGTAACAGGTATATCCTGCGCCACACATAGAACGTGTAGTGCCGGTTGTCGGACAGCAGAAAAGGGTGATGAATTCTGGGGGGACCATTTATCGGTAAGTAGATGATGCACCCATGGTTTCAAGTAACTGACGTGAAGAGCTTTACAGTCACGCTCATAACACCACAAACAACGATCGTAACAAGTGTCCGCCTACGCAAAGAGTGTTAGCACTGATACGTAGTACACGTTCGACACTGATCACCATTTGTTACCAAACATCCGAGTCCAAACTTCACGGATTAAAGTTGGTGCGCCTCCACGGCCGGAGATGAGAACTGGCCATCCGAAGAACGTCGCGGAGGCGACGAAATAATACAACTGGGGTATATGAAGAGAGGGTATATGATTCGCCTTGTCGCCTGAAAGAGAAGTTTAGAACCAACTTTGTAGAATCAAGCTTGCAATGTACCTAGCACAATGCCTTCATTCCAAATGACGAATGCGCCAAAGGCTGCAAGAACCAACGTGTAGGGCACGAATGCGGGAAGAATATCAAGCAGAATTCTGGGAGCCGTTATAATCGCTTGTAGCAGGTCACCTGGTAAGGATTAAGGTTCCGATCAATACCCCGCCTTTTAAACATGGTGAATCACATACCAGGACCGGCTGCGAGAGCTGGAGGATCGTGTAGTTTCTGCAACGCAGGCTGACCAGGTGCACTCCGTCTAAACCGTAGGTACATGACTTGGCTTGCAGCATACCCATAAAGCACCCAAACTATGTTTGTCTGTCTGAAGGTGCAACTAACGAGGCCTAGCTGCCGATCATTAGCATTGGCAAGCAAGGGCGAAACAGTTCGAAACATACTAGAGCTGCAAGCCAATGGTACTGCTGAGAAGCAGCTACCACCGTACAAACAACAAAAAGAAGACTTGGCACCTCCGTGTAGTATAAAAAACCAAAGAACCACGCGATCGGGAACGCGGACAAGACAACAGCTTCTGGGAGAGGTGACAAAATGGAGGCTGGTGGTCTTTCGCGTTTGTGAAAAGAAATAAGGTGCGTCAACGCCAGTGGAAGGACCAGTAGTGTCAACATTGGGGTAAGGCGCAGCATCGAAACATTGCATTTCACAAGGAACAGTTGTTTTAATATCACAGACAAGAGGTACCTGACCAGTTGGGTCAGTGACGAAACAGAAGTCAACGAAAGAATAAGTAATTTACAATCCAGGTGGGGTAGTGATTTTAGGATCCCATGTTGAGAACTCACCCCGACAGTACGCCTGCGCCTGCGGAATGTGGAAAGGCTCATCCTTGAGGTAAACAGCAAGCAGGAGTCAGTCAATGAGTTGGTAAATCACCACCAAAATTTCAGCAGGTAACAGAACGAATGTGTACCATGTAAGGTTCATCAACGATCGTGTTCATCTCTTTGAGGACCGTGACACATATTGTAGCGAAGGCTGCATAGAGAGAGGACATGTCCTTTGCAAGAAAGAAGAGAAGCACGGAGCACGAAAGTCAAAACTGACGTTCATTGATCTGGCAAAACCCCGGCCCGGAGCCTGACAATCATCTCATTACCCCAGACTGCGATTGACTACCCATGGTCCGAACTGACGCTTGTCCTTACCCCACACACTCAGCAGGGTTATCTAGTGGCTCAGAGACCTGTAAATTGTTATCTACCCTACCCTGTTCGACCACCCAGAGTTAGGATAGGGTAGCATTACTTATCTCTCGATCTTCAATCTGCTTCCCCCCAACTTAAAAATGGTACGTGAACTAGCATTATCTTCGGCTTTTTCATCCTTTTATCTGATCTACAACAGGCTTTAGTTATGAGGAGCCTGTCTTCTGAATTTTACGCGACAAGCGAGCCTGACGATCCACGGGCAGAGTTGTCCACGATCGAGGAAAATATCGAGAAGACAGCAGCGGCTTTGAGAGCCCTTTACCAGAGAAAGCACCAGCTCAAGATGCGCATCAACCAGGAATACTGCTCCATACGTCTCTTACCCCCAGAAATCGTCATCGAATTTTTCCATTGGCTCGTCCCTCCTTTCACCGTCGCCGATGAGGATGAAATATTTACCTCTACGCCGCTGTTTTTGGGCTCCATCTGTAGTGCGTGGCGCTCGATTGCGTGGTCCACGCCGACTCTTTGGACATCTGTGAATATGCGCCTCAAGCCCTCCCTGAATAGCACCCGAACAGAGCTTCTGGGGCAGTGGCTCTCCCGTACCGGTGATCTTCCGCTTTCCCTTAGGCTCTTCTCTGATGAAGAAGTCCCATGGGGTACACCTTCGAACTCTGGTTCCGCTCTGGAAGTCATGAGGAAATACTCGAGTCGTTGGCAAGATCTGGATCTCCGTATCCCCACGTCTTGCTATAAATTTCTTCCCCGCCGTGAAGAAACTTTACCACTACTCAGGTCACTGCATGTCAATCCACCAGGCGGTCAAGGCGAACGCAAGCACGTTATAGACATGAGCTCCTCAGCACAGATATACAGTCTCAGTCTCAGCTGCGTTTTCCTTATTTCCATGAAATTTCGATGGAACCAAATAACAGACCTCCAGTTGGAGGCCTTTTATGTTGACGAATGCCTCGAAGCGTTGCGACAGACGAGTCAGCTTGTCTCTTGTGCTCTTCGAAATATTATCAGAGGAGAGGATGGCCATGCATATCCCGACTCTCCCCTATCTCTTCCAACCTTGAGGAACTTGAGCATAGACAACGAGAAAGACACGCATATCGGATCCCTGTTGGACTCGATTGCTGCTCCCAATCTCGAGAACCTCAGCTATTCAGGGAGGTATTTGAACCACTGTGCTCAAATCTGCACTTTGGTGTCACGAGCCCCAGGTCTACACACATTCTCTCTAGCTCGAACAAACATCAAGTCAAGCGAAATCTTCCTCCAGCTACTTCGAGGTCTGAGATCTGTCGTCAAGTTTATCTTCATCGCGGTCTCTAATCCTCTCTCCTCGCCTTTGAACGACGACGTCCTTTTACTTTGTAACCGGTTCAAACGTGCAGACCTGCCTACTAGGGATCGACTGTTACCTGCTCTGCAAGAGCTGGAATACTGTGGCGCACAAAAATTCACCTGGCCTGTCATGTTGCAAATGTTGGAGAGCAGACAGCGTGGTGAACTTGGCGACACAAGCAAGGTAGAGTCAGACCCGCAACCTGATACAATAGCCGATTTACGATCCGTGAAATTGACATTAACGCATGCATCCACGGATTCAAACGCCCATTCGCCTGGACTGGTAGAAAGCGTCGTCTCACAGCTACATTCGTTGAATGGAATGAATGTGTCTTTGACCATGGTACATGCCCACCCTACAGGTAACGCAGGTTAGTTGGGGACATATGCCCTCAACCACAATATGAGCACGTCAGGTCTCCCCTCATCCTCAATGTGGTTAAAATCAGGAATTGACGACACCTCATGAACTGTTCAAAGATCACTTTCACAACTCAAGAGTTCCACTACATGCACGACATGAAATATGTGGCACCCTAAGCTCCTTTTGACTGCGTATAATTATAATTCACAGGTTCGTCCATTATGAAAGTTCGAAGGTCCTCATGGCGCTGGGATTGAGGTCGGCCCTCAGGCAATCTTCGGCTCCAATGTATCCCATTGATTCTCTTCTCACAGTGAAGATGTATAGGCTCTTGTTCGATTGATATTAATATATTTGTTTAAGGGCTTATTTTATGATTGGCTATTGCCAAATTATTTTTTCTATGTGATCTCTTTTACGGTCGACGGTGTTCATTATGAAAGATCAAGTCCGTCAAGCGCAGGGATTGGACGCTCCGCTTGGGGCGTGATTCGAGCACCGTGGCGGGCCTCACCACCCTCTCCAAAGTCAATGATGGCAGACTAAAAGTATGATGAGTGTCGCCTAAATCCAAAAATAATTGTTGATTTGACATACATGAGCAGTAACCCTGTTGTCCCAAAGGACAACTGTGTTGGGGCGCCATCGAACGCGAGCTTGGTTATCTTGGCTCTTGTCAATATGGTCATACAAAAATTTCAGAATTGTTTCTGGAATAGGGCGTTACTTGACTGAGATATATATATTTAGTCAGATGGGAAATGCATACCTGACTCCTCACGTTTGAGTCCGACGATGCGACGGGTAAATTGTCGATTGACATAAAGAGCCTCTTCACCGGTCACAGGATGTCTTCTAACCACAGGATGGACATGCTCCACGGGCTCCCGACGCACAGTACCTCCTCGACGGCCAGTCCGTGAGAAATCTGCCTGCTCAAAGCCTGAATGAACAGCCTTGAGAGTACGGAGGAAAGCCACGAATGGAGGAGAGAGCTTCTTCAAAGTCGATACTTGGGAGGTGAACAGAGTATCGCCTCCACTTTTTGGTTGTGCAAGAAGGAAGAACGTAGTCAGACCGGGAGGTTGTAGCTCATAAGAAACATCAGAGTGCCAGACGGTAGGTGTGACCGCATCATCATATTCGAAGTTGAATGACTTCTTCAGGTCCCTATAAAAAGCGTATATCCAGATAGATTCGCGACCAACAATCATGGCATGCGTACCTGTATACGAGATGAATCTCTGGATACCCCTCGGGGTGTCCTGACGTAGGATGAATGTGCAAGCTAGTACGAAATAAGATTGATGGAGACATTCAAGACATTACACCCACCGTCCAAAGTGTCGTCCCCATTCACGGTAGAACTCGGGACCAAGATCAATAAAATCTTGCTGGTCCCGGAAAACCACAAGACCTCTTCTGGCAACCTATTTACTTTGTCTCAGCGAAGGCATCACAGTAGGACCAGCAAAAGACAAACCTCCAGCGCGAGTTGATCACGACCTCTACTATCCAATTCAGCAAGGTTGACACCAATGACTTCAGTTCCAAGGTGAGGAGTAATTTGGTCAACGCTCGTAGCTCTTTCTAAAAATTCCCGTGGATTAGGATGGGAAAGTGCGCGACGACCAGGATCGACATGCTCGAAAGGGGTGAGGGGTGGATAACGGTCTGCAGAGAAGTGCGGGAGAAGGTGAGCGTATCGGTATTCCGGTTCGCTCTTCTCCTCAGAAGGAGATTGCAGCTTTAAAGCAGTGACGTTTTGAGCGATTTCTTGGACAGTGGTAGTGCTGGACATATTTCTGCAGTGTAGTGTAGAGCGAGTTTAACTTTGCTGATCCCGAAGATGTACGGTCAAGTCAGTTAATAAACGATGAAATTATCTGAGCTCGTCATTTTTGCTTCGAAAGACGCAATAATGCGGCACGCTTGTGTTTGCTGAGAATGCAGAGGACAAAATTAGGTTGTCCAGCACATGGATTTCGTATTCAAAGCCATTAGTGCTGGGTTAGATTGCTCTCGGCCGATGTTATGTTATGTGAGATACCTCCCGGCTCTCTGTGATGTGAGATACCCATGTTAATAACTGTTAGATATATACGTCATAAATATTACATAAGCGGATTTTCTGCCGCTTTTTTAAACGCGGAAAAGCGCAGGAAAAGGTCGAATTTGGCATCCCGAAGAAATTCAGGATTATGCAGCTGCGTGATTCGACGTATTTGAGATTATTTGATCCATATTTGGCTTCAGATGTCTGCCGTCAATGATTTTCCCATGCGCCATATGGGATTTTCCAAGAATTTCCAGGAATTTGCTCCAGCCAAGCAAGAAAACGGTGCAAGATAGGTCTTTTGCCAGCATAAAATTGAGAGCCAAATCGAGAAGACGCCCAGGGTATATCACAGTATATCACAGCCAGTTTTCGACCCCTCCTTGTGAGATATGTTAATAACGTGTTTGTTACCTTGTTATATAACATTTGTGATGATGGGGTAAGTAACAAACCCTGCACTAAAAGCCATGACGCGATAGGACGCGATTCAGATACGCCCGGCCCGTCCGCGTTGACATCCCCAAGTAGGTCCACATAGGCAGTTGTGATGCTATACAAGGCGCCCGTACATCATTCTTGGTGTATGTGTATGTGTTGCGCTTTGAAGCTTGCGAAATCGATAAGATCTGCCAAGTTTTAAGCATAAATTCTTGCAGTGCTAACTGAATCCTGATTCCTCGTCCAGCCACACTTCTAGGCACAGAGAGACCCTTCTGGAGCATCAAAGTACCTGTGGTCAACTCTCAATAACATTCGAAGAATTGTTTGTAGTCTCGCCAATCAAGGGATCTCCATAGTCTCGACTCTCGATTCTCGAGGCGATGTCGCGTTTTCGTTTTCGCTTAGTGGGATGTTCAGCAAACTCAAGGGAAGCAATGAGGCGTTTGCTCTTTGTTGATTATGGTCGACACCATTCAACGCTGAAAACGGGTCCGACGATGAAGAGATCGGAGAAACAAGAAAGATGAGACAGTGTCAACCGATCCCCGAGTCTGCAAAAACCTATTCATAACAAAATGGACGAAGGACCACATACACCGTCAAGCCCTCTCAGCCTGAACAGAAAAAAGATGGGCAGTATTGTACCTCATTGCGTATAGCGATGTAGAATGGTCTGACTGATAGACTATTGTCAGCTAATTTGGGAGTGGCTGGACTCGATGGCGTGTGCAGGTGATCACATTGCCTTCGAGAACTACATGCAAGGAATACAGGGTTCGCTCAACAACAAGAGACAGTGATAGCGGGCCCGAGCGCGATGAACGAAAGCCAATTATCTCCAGGAACCTGGTGATTTGAGTCCGAGACCAATGAAGACAGATAATAAGCCAGTAATTAACAGCACAGATGAAGCGACACAGTGACAAAGAGATTAAAAAAAGTTGAGATGGGTAGCCGAGTCTAGCGCAAGTAGAGAACACTTCCAACGGAACGACGATGGACGGGAGAGGTGAACAGAGATTGATCGGCCCGATCTGATGGCAAAGAACAAAAAGACCTGTCATCGCATTCCCAAAATGGAACGATTCCGGGGTTTGTGTCCGTTCAAACTTTCACCGCCCTCGAACACAATAACCACAATAATCCTCCCTCGGCACTCGTTTTACTATCATCTGGCCTTTCCCACCAAGCTCCTGCCATCTCAGCCCCATTTATTCTTTGGGGGAGCGATGAATTTTCTCTTTTCGCTGTCTTCTGTGTTCGACTCGTCCAGTACGTCTTATAAGCAAAGACCACGAATGTTATCAATCGACCAGAGTCAATTTCTCGAGCTGACCCCTGCAATTGAATGTAAATTCGTTCCTTAATGCGCATCTGACTCGAATTGTCCGCGGGAGAATTAATTTCATTGGTTCTAATTGTCTAATTGTTTCGGGGATTCTGCCTCCTTCCGCTCTGGGAAATGATAAGGTTCTCCGCCCAATGTAATCTTATGGCTTTCTAGGCGAAATTGAACCCGTCCCTCCTCAAAAGGCCGATCTAGTCTTGGTTTTCACTATCCCGCCACCCCCCTTCCTGCGGTACCCCCTCCTTCCCCCTTCCTTTCCTTCACCATATTTCTCCAACTACTCTCCCTCGTGCCTTCGCAATGGAGCAGGCTAAACAATACGCGTCCTCTACAGAGCAGATTGATCTGTCTACCATACGCTCTCGCAATGTACCCGACGTCCCAGAGGATGTCGATTTCATGATGGAGCATCTGAACGATCCCAACTACGACTTGCATAAATCTCGTCCCCCTTCATTCGAATCCGTGGAGAAGGGACCGAAGAAAGCATACGACACCGACGGGGATTCTCACTATGATTCCGACCGGTATTCGACTTCTAGAGCCGAGTCCAGGAACTCGACTGCCCTTGACTTTGACGAGTGAGCAATGCATTTTTTCACAATTATATTTCTTGCTGATTGTCTGTCAGTGAGTCTCCGTACCCCGAAGTCAGAGCAGCAGTTGCGAGCATTGATGACCCTACAATGCCAGTCAATACGTTCCGCATGTGGTTCCTCGGAATTCTTTTCTCCCTAATCACTTCTGGTTTCAACCAAATTTTCGCCTTGCGATGTACGTCTGTCTTCTCTGTGTCCCGTGTTTATTGGTCATTGATTATAATTTTAGATCCCTCCATCTATATCACCGGTGTTGTTGCCCAGCTTCTATCTCTTCCTCTGGGTCACGGTCTTGCCGCTATTCTGCCCACAAAGCAATTCCGAACATTTGGTTATGTCTGGTCCCTCAATCCTGGTCCTTTCACAATCAAGGAGCACGTTTGTATCACTGTCATGGCCAACGTCGTCTGGGGAGGTGCTTATTCCACCGAGGTCATCCTGACGCAGCGAGTCTTTTATGGTCAGAGTACTCCAATGAGTTACCAAATCCTTCTCGCCTTGGGTTCGCAAATTATTGGTTTTGCCCTGGGCGGTCTCCTGCGGCAGTTCGTCGTTTGGCCATCCAGCATGATCTGGCCAGGTGCTTTGGTCAACTCGGCCTTGTTCAACACCCTCCACAAAAATTATGGTAAACGCGACCGTGGACACATGTCGAGAGGCAAATTTTTCTGCATCGCCATGGCTTGTAGCTTCATCTGGTACTGGGTTCCTGGATATATTTTCACCGGCCTTAGCATGTTCAATTGGATATGCTGGATTGCCCCCAACAACATTGTCGTCAACGCGTTATTCGGTACGAACACTGGTTTGGGCATGAGCATCCTGACTTTCGATTGGACCCAAGTTGCCTTCATTGGCAGCCCTCTCATCACTCCAGTATGCCCATCTGATCTTTTAATCTTTACCATTCGCTAAGCGTGCCTTAACAGTGGTGGTCTCAAATGAACACTGGAATTGCCTTTATCATCATGTTCTGGTTTATCGCCCCCGTCCTTTATTGTGCGTTTCCCCTTTTCTGTTAACTGTCTATTGTTCTCAATATCCTGTGTAGTCACAAACGTTTGGAACGCTGCTTATTTCCCAATTTCGTCTTACGTCACATTCGATAACACCGGCAATTTGTATCAAGCCCAAGAAATCATTACCAATGGAATTTTCGATGAAGTCAAGTACAAGGCGTACTCTCCGGTATTCTTGTCCACGACGCTTGCTTTGGCCTACGGCATAGCCTTTGCAGCTTTCCCGTCTGTTTTCGTCCATACTTTCTGTGAGTTTTGATTCATATGAGGAATTTACCTTCGTAATGCTCATCTTATTTCCATAGTATGGTTCCGAAAGGACATCATGCGCCGTTTCCGTAGTTCCCTTAGGGACGAGCGTGATGTGCATTCTCGCCTCATGCAAGTTTATGCAGAGGTTCCTGCCTGGTGGTATGGTCTCGTAGGAGCGATTGCCTTCGCTTTCTTCTGCATCGCCATCGAAATCTTTCCCACTCAAATGCCTATCTGGGCTGCTGTCGTTGGCATTGTGTTATCTTCCATCCTTGCCATCCCTCTTGCAATGCTCCAGGCCATCACCAATCAGCAAGTCCCGACTCAGGTGATGATGGAGCTCATTGGTGGTTACATGCTCCCAGGGAAGCCCATCGCAAATGTCATCTTCAAGACCATTGCCTTCATTACCTCCAATCAAGCGATCAGTTTCGCCGGAGACCTTAAACTTGGCCACTATATGAAAATTCCTCCTCGCATCATGTTCATGATCCAGGTTGTCCCCTCCATCATCGCATGTATTTGGGTTACGGTTATTCAAGATTGGATGTTAAGCAACGTCGAGGATATTTGCTCGCCCGACCAATCCCAAGGATTCCGATGCCCAGGTTCGACGACATTCTACACCGCCTCCGTCATTTGGGGAGCTGTAGGTCCTCGCCGCCTCTTCAGCCCTGGAGCTCCTTACTCTAGCCTTCTGTGGTTCTTCCCTGTTGGTATCCTTGCTCCAATTCCATTCTACTTCCTCGCTCGTCGCTTCCCCTTGTCCTTCTACCGATACATCAACATCCCAGTCTTCTTCGCCGGACTTGCTGCCATGCCGCCTGCGTCGGGCATCAACTACGCGTCGTGGGTGCTCGCAGGTTTCATCTTCAACTATCTCATTCGTCGCTTCCACTTCAGGTGGTGGATGCGCTACAACTACATTCTATCTGCTGCACTCGACGCAGGCGTCGCGTTCGGCATGGTGATCGTATTCTTCGGACTGGGTCTACCCAAACCCTCAACAGGAGGCGTTCAACTTAATTGGTGGGGCAATCTGTGAGTTATTTGTCTCGTTTTCAAGCATTGTAACCCTTTTCTGATGATTATACTTCCGGACAGGGTATGGCAAAATACAGCTGATGCTGCTGGCATACCGTTCAAGCCTCTCCCTGACGTAGGCTTTGTTGGGCCTACTACATGGTCGTAAAAGACCTTCACTCCAAATGACTGACGATTTGACGCATATCCCTTTGTATATTTGGCTCCCAGGAGGTGTTTTGTCAATGGACCCCTTTTGAGTATAACCTTTATTTCCTTCATATTCTTCGCAAGCTGCATCATTTTTTATACGTAACCGCATATAACCCTGCATATTCTCATGTAAAATACATTTACACGACTGCAATGACATTATCATGATTCAAAATTTCTGGAGACTATCATGCGAGCGTCATGAAAAATGTTATAGCCCAAGACGCTTCTATTTCCTGAAGCACAAAAATGGGGGCAATAGAGCAAGAATGAATATAATACGATTCGTAATACAAGAGCGATTAATAAAAATAAAAGATCGCTATATCAAGCAGAGGGCAAGCCCCAAACCCTTACTTCCCTTCCAGTCGCACCCCAAATCTCCTTCCCTAGGGCCCCGAAGGCGAAATCGGAGACCTCACCGCCTTCTTCAAGTCTTAGGAGCTCTTCCCATGTCTTGTGCGCATAAACCCTTGCACCCTGACTTGTGGCGACTCCAAGGAACTGGGCGCTGGTATCGTACAGGACCCGATTGATTTTACCGTCGTCGCCAAGAGGGATCGAGTGAGTGGTCTTTTGCTTGCGTAGATCCCAAACAGCAACTGAAGAAAGGGAATCAGGAGCGAGGAGATGGTATCCGTTTTCGGAGAAAGCGAGCGTGTTGACTGTGAAAGGAGAGGAGTCAGGGGGAGTTAGCGATGCTGCGATTGCGCCGGTTCGGACATCGTAAATTTGAATGGTAGATGTCGGCGTGCCAAGTCCCAGCAAGGTACCATCGGGGTGGATAGCCAATGAAGTGAAGGCCTCGTCGGATGGTGCAGATCGGAAAATTTGGGCGAATGTTGTTAGGTCATGCAGAGAGTAAGTCTTGTCAGTAGATGAAAGCGCGAAGAGGGTAGAAGTTGGGTGTACAGCAAGACCAGTGAGTTCGCCTTTATGAGATCGGACAGTAAGTTTAGGAATATATTCGCCGGACGCGGTGTCGTGGGCCCAAACTTTAGCAATTTTGTCTCCACCCGCGGAAAGCAAGAGGGTGCTATCACCATCACGTTCGCGGAAGGCAACCTGATTGACTTTCTTGGTATGGCCCTTGAGGGAGGCCAATACCTTGTCAGTACTTCTGTCGTACAATTGAACGACTTTATCGTTTCCACCGGTCAAAAATTGTGAGGGGTTTGTTTGGGAAAGAGCCAAAGAGGTGATGCCAGCGGGAGAAGCCGAATGCAGCGAAGGAATGGTGTGGGTGGCAACAAACGTCTTGACCTCCGCAGGAGAAGCATATCCAGGGGCAGGCTTGCGTTTTTTGCGGGCAGCACTCAAGGCTTGATGAGTTTCGTCGATTTGAGCGACAACGTTGGCAGGAAGGCCAGCATCGGCGGATCCTGCCTCGCCCATGTCGACGTCTTCACTTACTGCACCTGCTGAGGGCGCGATACCCATACTCGCTTGGACATTTGCAAGAGCCCTGGAAAGGAAGTTGGTCAATGTCGCCACCGAAAGAAGACGTGTCTCGCGTACTCTCGTGCCGCGTCGCGTTCGCGGATGAGACGCGCAACAACTCTGCTGGCGGCATCCTGGGCATAGAGGGAGTAACTCAATTCCTGACGGGTTGCATTGTACTTTTGTTCCAGGTTATATGTACCGAGAACAAGCGCGTCATACTCGTTTTGTAGCAAGGTCAGTAAAGCGGGAATGGAGGTATGAGTTGGAGGACGAGGAGCGGCAGTTTCGGGAGCTGGAAAATGAGATTATGCGTCAGTTACATTTCTGCTTGGTAGACAATATTTAGGTTCGCGGTTAACTTACAAGCTTTGATAGGAATGAGATCGCTCTCCTCCGTTTTTTCTCCGGTTATTGGGTCTGTCCCATTTTCGTTGATGTATTTTACGATAAGACGCCTCTCGTAGACATTGTGTGATTTTGTGGAGACGACTGGCTCCTGAGGAGGCTCTCCAGAGATGGCGCAGAAGAAAGACATGGAGGTGAAGACAGAGTCGAGTGAAGTGTAGTTGGCAAGAATAAACTTGTTTTTGCTTGTTTGCTCCAACTTAGCACTCTCTTCACCATGTCGGAAAAGCAGCAGCGACTTGTCTACGCCATTATCGAGTTCTTGAACCAGGCCATCCAGGATGGCACCGTCAAAGCCGACGATCAAGAGGGTCTGGAAGTCGCGAGTCCGTTTTTGTCCCTCAAATTCATCCATCCACTCCTTCTGACAACCACCGACAGTCCAATGCATCGGAGAGGCATTTGGAGTAGATCCCTCGAATCAAGCACAGACTCAGAAACTCTCTGTCAAGCCCGCCACACTCCAGAGCATATTCGACGTCTTCCTAAAGACGCGCGATAAAGTCTCGTCAGGACCCCAGGCATCGTCTGCCAGTACATCAACCCAACCGACAGGCCCCACTGCGGACGATAAAGTCCAGGCAGAGAAGTTTAAACAAACTGGCAATGCACAAATGTCAAGCAAGAACTACGATGCGGCCATCGAATCGTACAATAAAGCCGTCGAATTAGACCCAACTAATCCCGTGTACTATTCTAACCGAGCGGCGGCGCATTCAAGCAAGGGTGATCATCTTTCAGCGGTAGGCGATGCCGAGAAGGCTATCTCTGTGGATCCAAACTTTGTCAAGGCATATCACAGACTTGGGTATGTGCATTTTTTGATCCCTGTCTCTCAATCTAACTCGTTACGTGAGTCATGCCCAATACTCCCTGGGCGACTTCAAGGCGGCAGCCAGCGCCTTTGAGCGTGGTTTGAAGCTGGAACCTGCCAATGCGAACCTGAAATCCGGCCTTCAGAACGCCAAAGTAAGAATCACGGATAGCGATACTACCGAGCCACGAGCGCCATCTCCTGCTTCTGCCGGCGCGGGTGCAGGTGCAGGCCTCGGCGGCATGGCAGATATGTTAAGAAATATGGGCGGCGGAGGCGGTGGTATGCCAGACCTTGCCAGCCTGATGAACAATCCGCAGCTTATGGCCATGGCGCAGCAGATGGCTTCAAATGGAGGTCTTGCTAGCCTGATGCAAAATCCAGGAGTCGCCAACATGGTGTGTTACGTTCCTGATGAAATGAGTTCTACTCTTAGACACCTTGTATTTCCTCAGATGAACCGTGTCCAATCCGGAAATATGCCTTCAATGGAAGAGATCATGGCAGATCCTAGTTTGCGACAAATGTGAGTCATCTCAAGCCAATGATATAATCATTTTGTAATGACAAGCTTTACAGTGCAGAACAGTTTGGTGCAGGAGCTGGGGGGCAATAGTTGACAGTCTGCGAAGAGTAATATAACGATTTGGATACACTGGATACAGATATTATTACTGGATACATCTTGGGATGAATAGACAAATAAAAACTTGAGAGCATTACGACAATTGACATGTAAGCTAGGAAAACATGTAAGCAGGTCCATAACAGTAGCCAATGTCAATGCAAAATCCTCGCTTTATTCAAGAGAAAAAAGCCATTGGAACCAACGAACATCCAGATAGTTGTCCAAGCAGCCAACACACACCAAGTTTTAGCTGATTACCGGTTCAGGAGGGGCCTTGACTCGCAGTTTCTTTGCCTTTGAAGGAATTGCCCGTTCCAGAGCAGGTGGGACAATCAAAAGTTGGGCAGGCCTGTCAGCTGGATGCCCCTAATACCAAATTAACCTGACTTTCTAATAGTAGTCAAACAGAGAAAATCACGAACATATCTTATATGATATCGTAGGCCGCTAGGTTGGCGATAGGCTTTGAAACAGTCCGGCCTAGGGCATACGTGTTTCCGTTCTGGTTCAATATCTTCCAAATCGCCCTCCGTGCCAGGCGGAGTGCCCAATTCAGGTGTGTTGGGCTGCTGAGCAGAAAACCTTGAGTATAAAGCATCTCTGAAGTGTGCTGTGGATCTAGAATGAAAGTATCAGAATGAATCAAAATCAGAGCAAGGAGCATACATCTGCAAATGGTACTGCAAGCCATTTATTGACTACCAACTGGTGCTTCAGTAAATGTTGTATAAAATATTCAATGATAACAAACCTTCCAAGACTTATCACATCCAGGTAGGGCACACCGATATCGTTTCTCGGATACCTCATCCTCGGGGTGTTGATCTTTCCTATGATCAAGTAATTCGCCCGATGTTGCAAAACAACTTGCACTGGTCATTTCACCGCTCGACCAACACTGTCCATGGCCACAAGCATAGGGTCGAACACTGGGGCTATTACAACATAAATGTAAATTTTATGTTCTTTGCATAGAATGAACCGTAACTTACTCGTCGGACAGGGGCAATGTTGAAGAAAGTCGAGTTGGGGTGGGAAGTTTCATGGTGGGCTTGGGTCGCTTAGAGATTGGCTTCCTTTGCCGCTTCGAGCTCGTTACTTGGATTTCACCAGGAGGGGAAAACAACAATGAATTTGAAGAAGGCTGTTCCGTGTTTGGCAGGTCCAAAAGTGAAGCTGGAAGGGGGCTGGAGGTTGGTGATAAGTTTGAGGTGTAGAAATACGGAGTTGAAGATGTAGATGAAAGCTCGTCAAGGCCTCCAAAAGTACTCTGGGGTGAATCAAATTCATATTCCATTGTACGTGGTTTCCAGACTGAGAAATTAATGGGGTCCAGGGTCCGAGAGATGTCAGAAGGTATGGAGATCGGTGAAGCAGAGTAATATATGGAGTCCGATAGCTGTCGAATAGGATTGAAAGTATCACTGACTTGATATGGGGATTGCGATACAGATATTTCTAAACGGCGATCAGTTTGTTCATTTTGACAGTCGTCCAGCGACATTACGACATCGTTCATGTCAGGTATCCCGTTGCACTGAGAGAGAGGGGACAATGATGGCTGCCTTTCAGAATCATTTTGAACTTCATGCACCAAAAGCTCGGGGGTGTTAAAGACACTGACAGGAGGGAGAGGACGTGGGGGTGGAGGAGGAGCCGACAATGCAGCACTCAAAGAGGACGACGAAAATTGGAAAGGGGCAACATTTGGGTCGGGAATATTCAAAATTTCTGGGGTAGGTTCTCTGAAAGAATGCTGACTGGGTTGACCCTCATCGGTTTGAAAGGCAGGGTATGCCTCAGGGGGATAGTATGGCGGGTAATGAACTTCAGAGGCAGACTGAGAAGACTCTTCGCCGGGAGCGGCTAATTCATGGACGTATCCCGCCTGTACAGGACTGGCAGTTTGAGACAAGTGAGCCTTACGTGTCAAAAGCCGCCATCTATGGTTCTCGGTAAGTATCGCTCCTCCAAAGAGGAAACAGACTAACAGACCTATTCCTACAGCCAAGACCGCTGCGTTGTAGCACAGCACCGACTTGGCTCCACTTAGCACCGATGCGAGCGCGGGTCTCTAAAAGTAATTCGTCTTCCTCTGGAGTCCACTGATCCTTCTTGAGGTTTGGATCGAGCGCTTCTCTATAACGCTTTGAACAAGCATCGTCGGTTCTACCGGGTATCTGGCGCGCAATTGCAGACCACTTAGGACCAAGGGTCTCATAGAGTTCTATGAGCATGCTGTCTTCGAACGGTGTCCAAGCAGACTTCTTGATGCTCGGCTGCAGGGAATGCAACCAGCGCTAAAAGGAAGAAGTATGAGATCGATCGATTGCATTACTGTTATAAAACAGAAATTACCTTCCGACAAGCCTTGTTGGTGCGCCCAGGTATCGATAAAGCAACTGTTTTCCAGTTGTCGTTTTCGCCATAAAGAGCGACAGCTTGCCTGAGGAGGAGGTCTGTAAATTGAAAATGGTCAACAACGACGCTTCCTTGGAAAAAGACTAGATAGTACCTTCTTCCTCTGACCAAGGGCGAGTAACGATTCTTTCTGCCATAGTCGAAGAGTCATAAACTCATAGTACTTGAGTCGGTACAGGGACACTCGGAACCACCGATGCTGTTCAATGTGTCACATCGGTCACACCATAACGCCGAATGACTTTTGCCGCGGGTCAGCTGTGCCCAAAATACTTCGACTCTACTAGTACCTCTCACCCCGATGCCTCTACCCGTGGAATATTCATCCGACGAGGAGGAAAATTTGGACCCAGTAAATTCTGATGTCTTTGGTCTCGCCTTATTACCCGCAGCCAAGAAGGCTCGTGTCGACGAAACACCGTCAGTCGAACCTCAGGCTGATGCCGCACCACACGTCTTAGCAGAGGTGAGTAGAATGCCAACCAACTATGGTCCTTACTGATCATTGCTGTGTAGGACCCACTAAACATGACTTCCTTAGTCACACGCCCTACAGATACTCAGATGAATGTAAATATCCCCTACAAAGATATGGTTCTTCCTGTTCAAGGCCCCGAAAATCCTTTCGGCGATAGAAATCGTTTCGCCAACCAAAATGCATTGGCAGGGCATGTAGAGGAACAGTCCATGTCGGAACATGCCTTTCGCGCTCAACATCTCACACATTCTATTCTGGGGTACTCTGCCAATCCTTCAATAGACCCCAACGCGCCTGCAGTGTTGGGATCCATTGAGGCTGCACAGGCGAACAATTTTGCAACTATTGATACCTTACGTGCAACGAGAGATGAGAAAAGAGAGTTAAAGCGGAAAAGGAAATCAAAAGGAGACTTATCTGTTGTTGATGGCGAGGGTGCGTATGTGGGGCCTTGGGCGTCTTGGGAAGGTGAAGAACCGCAGCAACATTTCTTGGCTGGACTTGAAGGTACTGGAGATGGCGACGAGGAAGAGAAGGAAGAGGAACCTGAACCGCAATATGTGGTCAAAAAGGCGAAACCGAAACGTGGTACTGAGGGTCAAGAAACATCAGTCTTCCACGGCAAATCTATGACTGACTATCAAGGCCGGACATACATGTCTCCGCCTGTTGCAGAGGCTCCGAATTTGTTGCAGGAGACTGGCTCTCAAGACTGCTTTATCCCGAAAGTCTGCATACATACATGGACTGGCCACACACAAGGCGTCTCTGTCATTCGGACGTTTCCCAAGACTGGACATCTTCTTCTCAGTGGCTCCATGGACACCAAAATCAAGGTCAGATCTGGATGTTCTTTTGAGTTTTTCAGTCATTCTAACCTCACCTATTAGCTTTGGGACGTTTATACTCATGGAAATTGCTTAAGGACTTTCCATGGGCACGTCAAGGCCGTCAAGGATGTCACATTTTCCAATGACGGACGCCAGTTCCTATCTTGTGGTTATGACCGACAAATAAAATTGTGGGATACAGAAACTGGGCAATGTTTAAAGCGATTTAGCAACGGCAAAATTCCTTATGTTGTTAAATTCCATCCCGATGAAGACAAGCAGCACATCTTCCTAGCCGGTATGTCAGATAAAAAGATCATTCAGGTGAGTCTATGTCCTGCTGCTTCCTAAAATACGTCTGATCCTATTCACTAGTACGATATCAATTCTGGAGAAATAACGCAGGAATACGATCAGCACCTTGGACCCGTTAACACAATTACTTTCGTGGATGAAAATCGTCGGTTTGTAACCACTTCGGACGACAAAACGATACGTGCCTGGGACTTCGACATTCCAGTTGTCATTAAATACATCGCTGAACCTCATATGCATTCTATGCCCGCTGTCACTCTACATCCTTCCCGTACGTATTATTTTGTCTCGGTGAAGACCAAATTAGCAGCTAACAACCGTTAGAAAAATATTTCGCCGCACAATCGCTTGATAATCAGATTCTAATTTATAGCACGGACAACTTCCGCCAAAACCGCAAGAAGCGATTTGCTGGACATTCAGTTGCGGGCTACGCCTGTCAAATCGGATTCTCTCCGGACGGAAAATGGATCAGTAGCGGAGACGGGGAAGGGAATGTCGTCTTTTGGGACTGGAAAACGGGGCGCATTAAATCCCGTTTGAAGGCACATTCCAAAGTTGTTATCGCCCACGAATGGTTGCCCCACGAGACTGTCAGTATGAAACACTTTCTTTGCTCTTCTGTTCTAATTCACTCTACCTGTAGTCCAAAGTTATTACTGCTTCATGGGACGGTCTCATCAAACTTTGGGTGTGTGCTATAACCCCTGCGTTTTCTGATACATCACTAACTACGTTTTTATAGGATTGAAATTTTTCTTCTTATCTGTATCATTATATGTAGAGCCAACTTGACATCGTGATCCGGTCGCTATTCCACTTTGCTGTTATCCTTTGCATGAGGAATGTGATGGCTCTCAGTTTCCCATGGCTTCATGGCTTCAAAACGGGAGTTAAAACAGACTTCTGGGAAGCAATCTTCAGGTTCGAAAATAACTATTCGTCAGAGGGTAGTTCGGACCACATCTTTGGACATCCGAGGCCACAATTTCATTTATACCTTGGCCTCCATTGGTTGATATCTTCATGCACCTTGCTTCTAGTGTGAGAAGGTCCTCAACGAAGATGTCATTCCGACCCCAAGAATTTGCTTTGACCGTAAGGTAAGTGAAAGAACGGGAGGAAAATACTTGGAGTCCCCACAGGCGGAAAAGGTCGAGTGCTATTCATATTCAACTTTCCTTATGTCAAGCTGATAACGTACAAGTTACAGCTTAGGATTCTGCCAGTCAGAGTCCAGTTTCTCTTTCGAAAACTATATTTGCGAGGAATTCCCGATGCAGCAACAATCTTTCACGGTTGACTCCCAACAAAATTCTGGGTGTAAGTTCGTTGTCATTTTGGAAAGTCTGTTTTTGGCATGTTCTCATACCCGTGAAAGAGATTCAGCATAAACCCATTGTACCCGCTTTTATTTAACGGCAGACACGGTGATAGTCAACATTAACATTTGACCTTATCACTTACGTGGAGCACAATCCGATTGAGCGGCGGCGTCATAGATGACCACCGGCATCGCCTGTGCCCATACCCTTTCTAAAATTACTGATGACGAAGTAAGCCGAAGGTATTGTAAGGCAACTTTTCACTACCAAACTCTGTACAAAAGAGAGCAAAGGAAGTTAAGATTGAAGGTACATAACCGAATCTCAATCGATGATCGAAGGGGGGGAGATGGTGAGTGTGGGTATCAAGGCACCAGTGATCTGGGAAAGTCAATTGTTAACACTGGTTCCGATTTTTCCAGTCTCCGCAGTTCCTTTTTCGAAGGAGGTGACATCAATCGCCCAAAATTCTGACTGGAACGTCCCGGAACGCAGAACAAGCTCAACGCATCGACATGCTCTCATGATGGGTCCACCATGCGTGCTGCGCCACGGGAACATCACCTTTATATTCAGCGACGGGAGGTATAACCCCGACGCATGTCATAGGGAGACACATGTTATGGGTTGGACAAAAAAGGATTGTCCATGTGAATTTATGACAAGGTACCCAAAAATACCAGATGCGGAAAGGCGGCTTGACTGTTCCCCTCTGAACGCATGGGATCATCTCGGATTTGATCTTGTTTAACCACGCATAAAAAGCAAATGGACCTGGTGTCCCTCCATTACTAACTCCACCTCCCAGTAACCCGACCATGCTATTCAACTCACGTTACCTTGCTATTATCTCGTTATTCCTATTAACGTCGACAGTGGCAGCTGCCCCTGTAGGTTGTCAATCCCTCCTTTAGCAATGACCTAACTAAGTTTTATCTTCCTTTCCAGGTCTCCAAGGCTGATGGCGATCCGGACTGGAGGAGAAGCGACAGTATCGCTCGCGCAGACGCGGACTGGAGGAGAAGCGACAGTATCGCTCGCGCAGACGCGGACTGGAGGAGAAGCGATAGTGTCACTCGCGCAGACGCGGACTGGAGGAGGCAGGAAGATGCCGATGCAGACTGGAGGAGGCAGGAAGACGCTGATGCGGACTGGAGACGGTCAGAGAATGCTGCTCGTGAAAGCCCCGACTGGAGGCGCTCAAAAAATAGTGCCCGTGAAAGTCCCGACTGGTAATGAACAGCGTCGCAAGGTAAGCTGCCATCGTCTTGAAAGTGTACGGTCACTTACCACAAGTTACAGCTGTTGCTACTTTCCACACTTGCTCCGTCAATATTTGGCAGGCAAAAAATGCTACCCCACAGACACTGATCCGGCCTCATCTTACTGTTCGATTTCGTGGCGACCTAAATGCCCGACGTTCTTAACCTTCACTTTAGTTTAAGCTTTTTCCTCCGGTTTGGTAGAACCCCACACTCTTTTGTCTAGGTAGTTCTCGGTTGTACACATAGGACCTGCTTTTGCCATGCTAGTTGGCTTGTTTTTTTTTGTACCCTACAATGCTCATACCCATGTTTTGGTGTAGAGACAAATTGGACTGTTTTGTCCGTCAATCCCACAGCAAAGTTTTGCTGCGATCGAGTTATCTTGAGAGCTGTCCACCTCTGTCCACGTCAAAGAGGAAATGATGAACGGCAGTAACATCGGCTTCTAGATGGACGACGGCAGAGCTCCATTAGGAGAGAGTTGCGCAGGGTGCAGGCAGATTTTCGCACGTTATGTACGCTGGAACGTTTGATTTTGGATGCTTCTGAGGTGAGTGCTCCCCCTCCCTTTGAAATACCTGAGGCAGAACGAGTATTTTCGGACGACAAGCCGATGGAGAAATTGGGAATGTTTTTTGAACGGTAAAAATACCTTGTGTCATATGTGATAGAGAGCAGGAAGAGGAAGCGAATGCAAGGTAAAAGAGTCAAATGACAAATTACCTGGCAGACTTGTTCTCCGATGGCCGAGGAATAGTGATTAGCATTAAACTAAAAGCGTTCTCAGGGCAACTTGTCATTCCGGTCCGTTATGCTCGCTGTTTGTACATGATTGTCATCAGCCTCGCAGTGTTTGTCCATGTCGACGCGTCAGAGTTGCAATTAGCGATCTTACAAGACCACCATGTCGTTGCTCGACGATGCCGTTCCCCAAGATGAGCAGCTCCGCGATAGATCCCGTATTTTTGAACGCTTTCTCGAGTCCGACTCCGCCATCTACAACTACAAGGATGAAATTCAGCGCATGCTCCGCACTGACCAGACGCGTCTCATCGTCAACATCGATGATCTACGCGACTTCGACCGCGACTCGGCCAATGGTCTCCTCAAGCAGCCCTCTGATTACCTCCCCGCCTTCGATGAAGCCCTAAAATCTGTCGTTCAGCACGTGTTTAATCCAGAAAAACACGACATTGACTCCAAGACCTATCATGTCGGCTTCAGTGGTTCTTTTGGCGACCACCATGTCACCCCCCGCACACTGCAGGCCGTCCATCTTGGAAAAATGATTTCACTAGAAGGCATCATTACCCGGTGCTCACTCGTACGACCAAAGATGCTTAAATCTGTCCATTATTGTCCCGAAACTGGCGCATTTCATTCCCGCGAATACCGCGACGCGACTTCATCTTCTTCCAACCTTCCACCCACCACTTCGCTTCTTCCTCAAACAGATGACGAAGGTCATGCTTTGCAGACGGAGTATGGCCTTTGTCATTTCCAAGATCATCAGAGAATAAGCATTCAAGAGATGCCGGAACGAGCACCGGCTGGTCAACTGCCACGTAGTACCGATATCATACTCGACGATGACCTCGTCGACAAGTGTAAACCAGGTGATCGTATTCAACTTGTTGGTGTGTATCGCAGTGTAGGCGGCGGTGCCAGCGGAGCTTTCAAGTGAGCCAGCACTCTTTTTTTCGCAGCAGCCAACTTATTTTTTATTTTTAGATCCTTGATCGTGGCTAACAATATCAACTTGTTGTCCTCTAAAATTGGCGGTGGCATTGCACAGACAGCCCTAACAGATACAGACATTCGTACGATCAACCAACTTTCCAAACGCTCAGACATCTTCAGTCTTTTATCAGAATCGTTGGCTCCATCGATCTTTGGGCATGAGCACATAAAGCGTGCCATTCTTCTCCTTCTCCTTGGAGGTGCAGAGAAGAATTTGCCCAATGGTACTCATATTCGTGGAGATATCAACCTTCTCATGGTTGGTGATCCTTCAACTGCCAAGTCTCAACTTCTCCGATTCGTCCTTGGAACTGCTCCTTTAGCAATAGCCACAACAGGCCGTGGAAGCTCCGGCGTGGGTCTGACGGCCGCAGTTACAACTGACAAAGAGACAGGAGAACGGAGACTTGAGGCGGGAGCTATGGTTCTTGCGGACCGAGGGGTCGTCTGCATCGATGAATTTGACAAGATGTCAGATATTGACCGGGTGGCCATTCATGAGGTTATGGAACAGCAAACCGTCACGATCGCAAAGGCTGGCATTCATACCAGTCTCAACGCCCGATGCAGTGTCGTTGCCGCAGCCAATCCCATTTATGGACAGGTATGGTCAACGGCTTTTCGTTCATTTAAACACTTCTTGACAAGCATGAACAGTATGACATTCACAAGGACCCGCACAAAAACATTGCGCTGCCCGATTCCCTTTTGTCTCGTTTTGATCTTCTTTTCATTGTCACTGACGACGTTGAGGAGAAGCGTGATCGCACAATTGCAGACCATGTCCTGAGGATGCATCGTTACTTACCTCCTGGCGTAGAGGAAGGTACACCTGTCCATGATATCCTTTCTCAACCTCTATCTGTCGAAGACCCTGGATCCAATGCGGAGAACGAAGCGGCAGATACCTCTCCTTTCGAGAAATTTGATCCACTCCTTCATCTGGCCGCACAAAGTCGACCAGGTCGTCAAACTCGGAGCAACAAGCCAAAGAAGATGGAAATATTGAGCATTACTTTCGTAAAGAAGTATATCCAATACGCAAAGAGCAGACCCGCCCCTGTCTTGACTAAAGGAGCGGCGGACCACATTGTGGATGTGTATGCCAATTTACGGAATGAAGGCATGGAAGGGAATAAAAAAAAGGTTCGGCGCCACCGGAACTTCTGCCTAAAGTTTATTGACAACACCGTCCCTAGACTTCTCCTTTGACAGCTCGTACTCTCGAGACACTCATCCGTCTGTCAACTGCCCATGCCAAAGCTCGCCTGTCTGCCAAGGTTGAAAAGGCTGATACAAAAAGGGCTGAAGAAATAATGAGATTTGCTCTCTTCAGAGAGGTTCCAAAGAGACAACGCAGGAAGAAGCGAAAGCTTAACAGTGGTGCCGCTGTACGCAAAGGCTCTGATGCAGATGGAAGCAACGACGGCGAAACAGATGAGAGCGAAGACGAGCAAGAACCCGCGGAGCGAATGACTAGTCCTCCTGCCTCTCGATCGAGATCTTCTGCTCCTCCTGCCGCACAACCTCCAAAAGACCCCATCTGGGGAGATGATAGTCAGGATATTACGATGGCCGTAGACCACCCCATGCCCACTGCCGTCCCTGGACCCACTGGTGACGGCAGAGCCCGTCCCCATAGGTATGGCATCAACCTTTGACTTTAATCTTCTGTCGTTTGACTTATTTACGGCTTGCAGATTACAACTGTTCCGCTCTCGCGTGTCGAAGATCTTCGCGACAAAGTTGCAGGATGAAGAGACCATATACCTGAAGAAGTTGCTGGAATTTGTCAATGAGGGTATGCCCACGGAATCACTCTTCGGGACGGCGGAAGCTACCCAGATATGTGAAATCATGGGAGAAAACGATGAACTCATGATTAGTGAGGGTATCGTATACAAAGTTTAAGGGTTGAATCGAGATAATTGTTCGGTTCCTGCATTCCTCTTGTACATGTAGACTGCTTATTTATTGGAATTTTGCTTTCGGTGCTTTATCTCTCCGAAGATTCCGGTAGCCTTTCGGAGGGCAAAGCAATGCATTCATGAGAAGCGGGGATTCCGAGTCGGGGAACCCAAGCTTAACCAGAGTCATAGCAGAATGGTGTGTCGCATCTTGAGCATACCATCTACATTCTCAACTTAAGTAGTTTCTTTGGTGGACAGGTTACGTAAATTGAAAACTTACAAAGTTACATCCATAGGTAAGTTGACTAGATGCTCCGCATCGGGGTCAACACTGTGTTGACTTTATCAACCAATCTTCGTTCAGCTTCACGGCAGTGTTTTTAGCCTCCTGAGTATTTTGTATTATTTCCTTAAGGCGCATTCTCTCTATTTCTTCGCGGAACCATACAACTTGGAGATTCAACACCCAAGGTGGATAATTCATCTGCATATTGCTGTAATATATTACCCTAACATTTGCGTGGGGATTGGACAGAGAAATTTAGGACCGTGCCTGGAAGAGACCATCATCTTTCAGCAACAAGAACAGGAGAATGACCTGCCAGCTGCACTTGCATACTTTGAAATAAGCAAAGCTGGAATTTTGGCATGAACGAAATCGAGCCCAGGCAGCGTCTCGACTTGCATAGTCGTCTGGGGCTCTCGCATGTAGGACAATAAGAATAATCGACATCTTTTAGAAGGATGTTACCAGAATATAATCTAAATAATATTCGCTAGCTCTGAACAAATCACCTTTCTCAAATTCACGTTTCTCTTTTAGCCATTTCCTTTCTTCTTCTTTCGCAACCTTCTCGACCTTCATTGCAGTTAGGATTGATGTATCTGCTCCTGCCCAATTCACCTTCGCGAACAGCTAAGGTCCAGAATTCTCCGAGACGACCTTTGCAAAATATATGAGAGCAAGAGAGGCGAATGCATACTGTCTCTTTCTGGGAGGCAGGGGAAAATGTCACAAACACAATAAACGTTGTTAAAGTTGGTGCACTTTACGTCGGCGTCATGTTCAACTAAACGTCGAGGTAAAATTCCCGGTGCGTCATAAGAAAGCCTTTCGAAGGACAGAATTGATGAGCATGAGCATCGCGGGGTAATACCGCCCTTTACTCACCTAATGCCAGAGTCCCAGTTGTATTCTTAGGACTCGGGTCTGAAAACAGGCCTAAGTAGTGTATAAACTGACCGCTTCGAATAAACTCGATCCAGGAAAATAAAACTGATTCTCCAGGTTCCCAAAGATCTACGAGTGCGGATTTTAAGGCGCCCTCAACCATGACGAGTCCGCATGGAGCCGCAGAATAACGGGAGGCTTCCGCAACGGATAGTTCTCGGGCAGAAAGACCATGCTGATGGGTGGAAGATATCGCAGTGTTACAGACACCGAAGATGGGACCGAATCGTCCGCACTGGAAGGAACAATCTGTACGGCCGTTTCGGCAGGCAACTCGACGTCGAGCTCAAAACGTACGATGTTTTCGGTTTCCAAAACCGACTCGTTTGAAATGAAGTCTGGGTATATGCCCTGAAAATAAAATTAGAAGGAGATTAAGCCAATGCGTTGGGGACCAGCGCGACCCCGGAGTTGGTACTCCTCCATCTGCAGACCAGCAGACCCCGATTCATCTGAATCGATGGCAACAAACGAGGACGAGTTGTATGCCATTCGAATTTCTGAAGCATTACTTAAACCTCAGTGCTCAGCATTGACCAACCTGAATAAAGACGACTGGTTGACGCATGTGGCTGAGACAGTTGGCTGGACAAGCTTGAGAAGAAGGGAGATAGGCTGTGTTAGACACTTTAATATATAACACGAGACGCGAGCAATGGCCAGTGTAAGTATATGCGGAGTTAAGTACGCGTAATGAGATAAAAAGAAAAGGAACCCTGCAAACGTGCCACTAATGATCTTATCGATTGGGGCGCACTATATAGCCCCACTGTTTAGTCCAATACTCCTTCTTTCATTACCACCAAAATGTTTCCCTCCGAAGGCATTCGCAACCAACTTGAATGGAGTTCCACTCTGAGCACAGAGACTGCCCCTCAGGCTACCGAGACGAACAAGCATAAGCGCAAGGTGCGTCGACTCTGTCATAGATGCATATCTTCACCGACTAACGCGCCAAATGCCAGACATCGATTATCGCCACCATCGGTATGCTGCAATCTTTGCAGAGCTTTTCTCGTCCATATTAACGGCCTTCATCAGGCCCGAAAGTCAACACCGTCGAGAAGTTGGCCGAACTGCGACGCGCTGGTGTCAACGTTGGTACGTGTCTCAGTTCCTATGGTACTTCATAGTCTTCTGATATATGTCCAGTTCGGATGAACTTTTCTCATGGATCCTATGAATATCACCAAAGCGTGATTGATAACACCAGGAAGATGGTGTCGCGTATGTCATTACTTGATACTGCGACATGAAACTCTAAAAGCTTTTAATAGTGGACCCCAATGGACGTCCAGTCGCCATTGCTCTGGATACCGTGAGTCTCCGTGTTAATATGACTCAAGGCAAACCTGAAAGATTTGTAGAAAGGACCTGAGATTCGCACAGGTCTGACGCGCGAAAACAAAGATGTAGGTTACCCACTCAAATATGTTTGCGTTCTTCATATTGAACAAGTACTAGTGGCCTATCTCTGCTGGACACGAATTCGTCGTCACGACTGAACCCAAGTACGGCGAGTCTTCCGATGATCAGATTATGTTCGTTGACTATGTACGTCATTCTTTTTCATGCATCTACAATTCCCCTCCTATTCTATTTTTGTCCAGTCCAACCTACCCAAGGTCACTGCACCAGGAAAGCTCATCTATGTCGATGACGGTATTTTGTCGCTTTTAGTTCTAGCCATTGATGGCCCTAATGTTCGAGTGCGTGCACTCAATTCCGGCAACATTTCTTCCCGCAAGGGTGTCAACCTCCCAAAGACTGACGTCGATCTCCCTGCTCTATCGGACAAGGACAAAAAAGACTTGCAGTTTGGAGTCAAGAATGGTGTCGACATGATCTTCGCCTCATTTATTCGTCGTGCTCAGGATGTCAAAGATATTCGCACTGTCCTCGGACCCGACGGTGCTAGTATCAAGATCATCGTTAAGATTGAGAACGAACAAGGTGTGGCTAACTTCGACGAGATCCTGAAAGAGGCAGACGGTGTCATGGTTGCCCGTGGTGATCTTGGTATCGAAATTCCTGCCAGTCAAGTCTTCTTGGCGCAAAAGATGATGATTGCCAAGTGTAACATCGTTGGAAAACCTGTCATTGTCGCGACCCAGATGCTTGAGGTATTTCAATTTGTTTGAGCTATTTTTTTCTAGTGTTTCTGACGCAGTGCTTTATGATATAGTCAATGACGGTACAATTTTTTTCCACTCCTTAATTAATGAGTACTGATAAGGGCTCAGTATAACCCAAGGCCTACTCGTGCCGAAGTCAGCGACGTCGCCAATGCCGTCCTCGATGGAGCCGACTGTGTGATGTTATCTGGAGAAACAGCTAAGGGTAATTACCCTATTCAGTCTGGTGCGTGCTTCTTCCAGTTGCTCTATGTTTATTCTGGTTAACATTTTTTCTAGTCCTCATGATGGCAGAAACGTGCCTCTTGGCTGAGGCTGCGATCTGTTATCCTCCTCTATTTGACGACATCAGGGCAACTCAGCCTCGCCCCACCGAAACTGCTGAAACTGTTGCCATCGCTGCTGTGGCTGCTGCCTCTGAGCAAGGTGCCAGCGCCATCATTGTTCTTTCTACGAGCGGCAACACCGCTCGCCTTATTTCTAAGTATCGCCCAACCGCTCCTATTCTCACTGGTACGTAGTGGCTGACTTCATTTGGACCAAAGATTCTAAAGACTAGTTCAGTGACCCGAAACCAGCAAACGTCAAGGCAAATTCATTTGCACCGCGGTTGCTACCCATTCTGGTATTCTGAACCCAGGGGCATTGAGGCTCACCAATGGCAAACTGATGTGTGTTCCATCCCAATAAATATAGACCTGAGCTGATTTGAATCATTGTAGGTGGACAATCGAATCCGGTTTGCATTGCGAAACGCGCTGGCCTTGAAACTCATCACTCCTGGCTCGACTGTTATCGCTGTGCAAGGGTGGAAAGGTGGCCTTGGCCACACCAACACCCTCCGCATCCTCTCTGTACCAACGGACCCCGCTGACTTGGAAATGCAACCATTGGGTTCGGTCTAAGGCTTTGTTTGTTGTTTGAAAATGTTATACAAAAATGGCTACTTTGATACGCATGTATATACCTACTTCCCGTACGCAGCTGCAATACTAGTAGTTAGAGAATTTTATGTGGCAAGGCTATGATCGTGGGGACTTTGGATACGGCATCCAAACGGGGATAAAGTTGCTTCCGTGGATTGTCACGGACAGAAGAAATTTCGAAAGCATACCCTTGTTGGCTGTCTGAACAGCTCTTGTCGCTGTCTGCGTTCTCTTCGCTGCTTGGCCCCGTCTTTCTGTCCCCAGGCGTCTATCACGCCCATGGCAACGTCCGCTTACTTTCCAAAGCCCCACCGCCAGAATGGTCATCACCGAGGACGCCTTTCGTTCAGCAACGCACTCCCTGTCTATGCCTCTTCATCGACCGCAGTGCAGGAGAAGTACGCAAGTCGGGCCCAACAGTATCCCTGGTGGATATCAATCTCCCTCCGGATACCTGGACTGCCAATGCGCCGCCTCCGTGTCTTCTTCATTAACCCATGGCGGCTGCACCATTTCAGCACGACGCGTTTCGGCCGCAAAAGAGGGTCGTTGATGCTTTGCGTCTCTGTTCTTTTTCTCTTCTTCTTTGTCTTTGCACTTGCCAAACGTTTTGGCACCCATGCGAAGCGATGGCCCGGCCCATTCACAGGTGACCCGCCCACACTGGTATACAAGAGGGAGGATTTGCAAAGGATTTGGCAATGGGAAGTAGCCAGCGGTCATTATCCAAGTCGGCAGAGAGGTGTGCTTTCTACACGTCTTATACAATTAGCCTTTGGCTCTAATGTGGCTGGGGTTGCTAGTACCTGAACAAGTAAGACTAAAAACCGTAGCCGATAATCCTGCTCTGCCGCCTCGACGACCCTCGCAACCTCCCCATGGACCATACGCAACTGCTACGAGGGGTACTGGTGCAAAGCGAATTTATCTCGACATTCAGAGCGCCCCTGAGAATGTGGCTTACCCTCCTCGGCCTGTACCAGGCAGCGTCGCGGATTTGGACATCGTTATGGACCACTGTGACTTCTCAGAAAAGAAGGTCCGTGCACCTACCTGATTTCCTTATCATTTTATCGAGATTCTTTAGTTTGTCCGTGACTGCCTGGAAGTCCTGCGCGTTGGAGCAGGCCTTGACAACGGCAAGAGAGTGCGAAGGGGCCGGATGGATGATTGGAAATACATCTTTATTGAGCAACCCAGCAACTCTAGCACGCACGTGGCACGCAGTCTTGGTGGAGAGAACGAGGACCATGCCATTACCACTACAACCGATGACGGTTCCGACCCTGACAGTGGTCTGACGAAGAAACGGGGGGTAGAGTGGGAAAGACCCCCAATCAAGCTTCCAAAACCTGTCCATTACCGTCCCGCATCTCTTTCGCCCTCTCAATGCGATCCAGAGAACCCTAGAATCTTTCACATGTTCTGGACAGGGCCTTTCACGGACAAACCTTATCTTGCCATTCTCTCTTTCCTTTTCACGCAGAACACTGGACTCAGTCTGCATGAATATCCTTCCGATGGTGTTTGCAGGCCGCAGTTCTGGTTATGGATCAATCCCGGTCCTGCAGCAGCTGTACCAAATCCGGCAGCATATCGCGATATGTTCGCTCAATTAAAGTCTAACCCTTGGGCATCACCATTCCTACATCCGAGGTTCAAAGATATCATTCATTTCAAAATGTGGAATACTACCGAGCAGTTGGATGGTGTGCCTGAGCTTAAAGACGAATGGCGGGCGAGGGACCTTTTCAACTCTGGAGGATATGTTATTCCTGTTCCTCCGAAGCTGAAGGAGAGCCAGGCAAATGACAGTGAAGAGAACGCGACTGAACATTTGTCGACAGTCACTCGCGAGGATGACATGATAAACCGCACTGGTTCCAAATCGCTTTCAACTTACGACCGTCTTTCCGTTATTTTGTCCGATATGGCGCGATTTATCCTATGCCATCGTTTTGGTGGTATATACCTTGACGCGGATACCATATTTTTGCGGGATTGGGAAGAACTCTGGGGCTGGAAGGGTGCTTTCGCATATCGCTGGTCGCGTCTTGAAAAATACAACACTGCCGTACTGAAACTCAACAAGAACTCGGCGCTTGGAAATTTCCTTTTCCGTACGGCATTGAAAAACAACCTAGACTTCCATCCTATGACAGTTTCGCGCTATACAAAAGAGGCTCACCTAGAAGGTCTGCTGATGCGGCTGCCTGACGCGCTCTTCGACTCTGCGTGGCTGATCACTGAAGACCATCAACATATGCGTCCCCCTCAGCCATTCTTGACGAAGTAAGTTAACTTCTGCTGTCAACTTAAAGATGCTGAAGAGATTGCTTTTAATAGCTTTGAACAGTTCTTCGACACGCCTTCGACTGACAGTGCAGCCCCTCAAGCTCTGGGCTTTGAAGGCTTCTATAGAGGAGCTTATTCATATCACTTTCATAACTTCTGGTATGTTGTTTATTTTTGAATCTTCCCACTTTCCATTGACGTAGATTAGGTGGAAACCATTTGACCCGGCCCGAAATTGGCCAGATCTTGGACCCCGTTTCGCCGAGGGCGAGCGCATAGCAAGGCGAGCACTGCGTGAGACAGATCCTTCAAAGGGTCAACATATTCGCTATGGGGATGAGGAGTACGAGGATCGGGTGGAGGACGACCGACGTGACTTAGATTGGTCGACAGTGTTGAAACGCACATTCGAAGCCTACATTCGTGGAGAGCGGCCCAGCATGTATGGAGAAATGCTCCGTTGGTGACCCTCTTAAACATACAACCTATTCAGTGGCCTGAATTTAGAACTGGAAAATGATGGTAGAGGGTGGAAAGGTAATCCTTAGGCTCAAAGTAATTCCCCAGATGTTTGCTGGAAAAATGACGCTTGTAGGGCACACACGCAGACGGACTTTATCGCTCTGAACAACTCCGTAATTTGTTCATGAGGACACTTCACGACTTCAGACGTTATTCTATGATTTATTCGACCGTTTCCGGTTTTTGCATATCCACAAACACCTTTCCCCCTTTACCGCCACTGTACTAATGTAAATACTATGGATGCTTATTTGACCTGGTCTGGTAGTTTATAGAGCATTTTGCTAGTTATACCCCTGGTTAATTCCCAATAATTCAAACGACTTCGCACATTTATTAGATGGATGTGCTCGAAGTAAATTATCGGAATATCTCATAAGCAAGACACAATGCTTTCCGGAGGTTCCCTTCATGCTGCGCAAGGCTTTGTATTACACTGCTTTCCATAGTTCGACCTTCATGGTATTTCTAATCCTTGATCCTATCCACAGTAACAAGTCTATCTATACGGGTAAGTGTAAACCTGAGTCCTGAGTCCTGACGCACACCGCCTGGAAAATTACTTGGCGGGCCGCGCTTGGGCGGTGTTAACAGCGTCTTTCAGCTCCTGGATTACTGCTGGCGGGTCTGCTGCCCCGAAGATCGCAGTGCCAGCTACGATAACATTGCTTCCTAAAGTAGACAATATGAGGTAAGGTTAAAAAAAAGCGGGAAGCGGAAGAGGCATAACTGACCTGCGTCAGCACAAACACCAACTGTTTTAGGACCGACACCTCCGTCCACCTCGATGTCTTTCTCGGGGAAGCGTGCCCGTAGCTCAGCTACTTTGGGTACGCACCTGTCAATAAACTTCTGTCCTCCATGTCCTGTTTAGAGTAAATAAGGACCAGATGCTATATATTTTCACCACATATGAAGAATAACCTGGATAAACTGTCATAACAAGCAGCATATCAGCTCCTTGGCCTACTTCATCCGTAATTGCCGTAGAAGGAGTGTCGGGAGAAATGGCAATCCCTGCTTTCATGTTGCGCTTGTGGATTTTGTCAATAACAGTGGAAGGATTTCCTTCAGATTAAAAAATTAGGTAAGTTGTAATGTTCATCGGGATTTAGCTTACTTGTTGCCTCGAAGTGGAAGGTATACATTGCACCGCCTGCATCAGCAATGTCGTCAATCCACTGGGGCACAAAACAATTAGAGGTGGAGAAGAAAGGATCAAAGATCGATTACCCTCTCAGGTTCAGAAACCATCATATGGCAATCCATGAAAATTCCAGGGACTCCTTTGTGCACAGATGCGAGGATGGGTGCTCCTGCGATTGCCAACGAATAAGGATGGTGTTCTAGGCGACATCGTTATAGAAAAGGCACCCATTGTAATGTTAGGAACGAAATGACTGTCGACATTCAGTTAGAAACGACCTGATGTAGGGGTCGAATAAAGGTGATTACCCATCCATAACATCTACTGAAGATATGAGAAATTTTACGTTTACGGAGGTGTTGAACGGTAAAAAAAAATTACCCATATGAAGCCACTCTGCACCGTCTTTGATCATACGTTTGCATTCTGCACTGAGTTGACCAAAGTCAGAAGCAAGAACAGAAGGAGAGATGATTGCGCGAGGCATTCCTGGGCAGTCCAGTGCGAGCCTGTGCGATTGCGGCTGTGCGAACTGCGAGACCGTCGGGATCTGTATTGCAAATGACGTAATCCATATCAGCGTGTGGCCGAATGGGGATCGGCTGCGAGCGCATCGCTTTTGGCTGCTCGTGTTCGTATAAAATTCAACCTCTCTACTACAGTTCTGATGTTCTTGATCCGCAATGCTTTCCAAAGTTTTCTTCACCACTTTCTTCGCCCTCCTTTTCACCCTGGCTAATGCTTCTCCTCAACCCACACCAGCACCACATTTCAGACCGCAAATAGAGGAGCGACAAAGTAATTATGCAGTATTTACATGTTTCTATCTTTTTATCTAACCTTTTTATTCCTTCAAGTTGACAGCATAATTTCTGCTATCACTGGTGGTGGTGAGCTTTCTGTTCATCTTGGGCCTAATCTTTTCGTGGCTGATAACATTACTCTTCCCCTCACAGCCGCCTCTGTTGCCAGTCAAATAACTGCCGGAGCCGTCAGCGTTGCGTCGGACGTAACAGCCGGTGCCGTCAGTGTTGCAGGAGATGCTACCAGTATAGGTGTTGGCGTCTTTGAAACAGTTACATGTGCGTTCACCTCTGTAAGTAAATTGTCAAATCACGATTCTGATCCTGCCTTGCGTCAGCTGTTGGTGACAAAGCATTCACTATCGTTACAAGTGAAGGAGGAGTCGGTTTCACACTTGCTACCTCAGGAGCTGGTGTTGCCACTTCGGTCTTCGGCTCGGTATTTACTGTTGCAACTGGTGACGTTGGTGCCGCCGCCACCGCTGCTGCCTCTGCCGCCTCCTCTGCCGCCTCCAGTGTCGCCGCCGCTCACAATGGCGCAGTGACACACTCTGTGCAGACTCCTCTGGCTATCAGCATTTCAATTGTCATGCTTAGCACTTTCTTAGGTGCATTCATCACCATTTAATCATTCCCGATATTGCGTTGGCACATAAGGTGTCGATGTCTTAGACGGAAAAGTTGGGTCTGCTAATTGCCTTTCGAACCCGCTGTGGACAATTCGAACAATTTTTAAATTAATCTTCGACGGTCGCATGCAATGCAGCAGATCTACTTAACATTTACATTTACTGGTCTACCTTAGTGATACCCTGTCTGGCTGGAGCTGTTGTTATAAGGCTAACCACTCAAGTCATTTTATTTTCGGGTCAAACGTGCCACTCGACATAAATAAAGCTCTAGGAACTGAAATACCCTGGAGTAAACTGAGCTGCTTGTCTCCAGGTATACCGTCTCGAAGTTGCCCTGCCGCCCCTCAGTAATCGAGTTATTTTTGGACCAAGGGCTGCAATATAATGGTGTCGATCTCTAAGTTTTCCAGTTCCCAAGTTCCAAGTTCCAACCGTTACCGCATAATTGTATTGAAAGATATGGCCTTCTTCCCTCGCTAACGACAGTCCCACCCTACACTTTGCTGCTTTCACTGGACGGATAGCTTCTGAACTTTGAGAAAGCAGTCTTAAAGAGTGACTCACTGACGCTGGCATCTCTATTTTGATTGCACTTGCTAACTGGATCCTGAATTCAAGCGGCCTCTTCTAGAATAATGGCGTGCAAAGCCTGTACAACCACGTTATATAATGCTCTTATTTTCTCTTCCTTCGCAAGGTTACTAACCGGCACCCTTGGTCTTCAATGCGCCGCTTGTTTGCTTCAACGAGACCTTGACCCCATTGACTCTGGTTCACAAATACCACGTAAGAACTTGTCATGTTCTTGTTATTTGTTATCTTAACCATTCATTTCAATCCTTGGCACAAAGCGACACTTGTTGATCTCCAAGACCAATTTGTCAACTTACAAAACCAAGTATATGAAGGTAAGCTTGCCAAGACTTGAACGGCTGCGAAAAATGAAGACGGCGGTGTAATTCTCGTCTACAGCCGTTCCAGGATCAACGGGATTTCAAGACTTGGTCAATGAGTTAGGGACTGTGAAAGCAAACCGTGAGTTCACATTTGTGCCCAATTCGTCATCATTCTGTTCAACAGTGCTGTGATTCGCCAGTAGAACAAGGCATTCAAGGTGTCGCTATACTGGTTAACTCAACTTTAGCCCTGTCGTCTCCATCCATCAGTAGCCCTTCCGTATCTGACAGCACGGAAGCGACCCAGCCAGCCACTTACAGTTCACTATCGAGCACCGCATCCAGCATAATTTTGCCTTCATTCTCGACTAGTACCATCAGTAAGCCTAGTTCCATGATTTTGGCGGCATGGTATTGATTTTGAATATTTGACGGCACCTGTGGTAACAGCTGTCGCTACGCAGCGAACCTCGACATTCGCTCAGGCTTCCCAAGGGGAGAGCGCCGTCACTCTAACAACTACTAGCTCGGCAGCAACTTCGGACACGTCGGCGACAACGTCTTCAAGCACCGCTTCCGTCCCCTCGTCTTTGACCCTTACGCAAGGCAGAAGTAGGAAAACCTTACACAGTTCCTCCGCCTCAACTGCGTCAACACCAGCCGCTTCACCTCGGATGCGAGGGAAACAGTCGACAAGCCAGAAAATAAGGTAAGCCTTTCGGTAGCCAAAGGACTGAAAGCAAGCTGCTGAAATTGTGACGCCAGTTCTGGGTTCACGCCATTTGTACCGACACGGATGAAGACAAGGATACTTTGCATTGCGATCGGCATACTTGTTTTCGCCAGGTTGCCCCTTCTCTAAGATAACGCTCTCGGACTTTCTGGTTTATCATATCTCTTGGACATTTGGACACTCGGACAGATAGTGTAGGACATTTTTCGACCCCGTGATTCGACACTTGCTACATAGTTGACTAGATATCTTCGAAGGATCAAAGGCCTGGACCAAGCCTAGACAACGGGAGATGAAACATGTTATTTGAATGATAGTTCCAAGTGAAGAGTGTCACTGTGATAACTTGAGCCAATTACAATAGAAATCTACGCATCAGACAGGTCCTTGTTGACCTGGTTATACGGTGAATAAATCAAAAATAAAGAGTAAACGTTGAGACCCACATGAGAATTGAAGAACAAAGAGTTGGGTCCCCAGGGGAAAGGCTTCGCCCTCCTGTTCAAGTAATCGTACGTAGGTGTCTCCGGCAGCTCACCGCCGTGTTCCTCCTTGATATGCTCAATATGGGCGGCATGCTCCACTTCGGTGTTGTACACCCATGCCACACAAACAGCAACTAGACCAATATCATTAGCTCGAGGATAGATGTAAACAGCAGAATCAACGCACTGCCCGGGATACAGGCATAGAAGCTTTACGCGACACGTGAGGCAACGGAGGAGAGACCATAGTCCGACACGTACCTAATTTTCCGCCAGAGATCAGCGGTCTCTGCAAAGAAGATTAATTGGTCATGATCTTGGAAGTCTGCAGAAACAACATTTACCAGCAGCGTGGGCTTGGAGGTCTTTGTCCTCGCTCAAGTATTTCTCGAGACCCTTGGCTGAGGTCTCCTCAGTCACGGCTGTCGTGAAAGCACGAGGCCTGGCTTGAAAGCGTGCTGGGGCGCGAACGATACGCCTGGACAAAGCTCGGACAGCAAAAGACATTGCTTGCAGATTAGAATAGAGTGGTTTAGATGATTCGTGAGGGGTCTGACAGTGGCAAGGGTTATTCCGGGAAGGACCGTTTGTTTACCGGTATTTAGATCAAAGGACTCCGCGTGCTAATAGTAAGGACGCGTCACCTTGTAAGGGATCACTGACAGGAAACGCAAGCCTTTCTTTACACTCCTTTCAAATGGTCCGTCCACAGTCCTCCGCCGCTGGCGTCCTCGCGCTGTTGCAGGAGCCAGATCCTGTCTTCAAACAACATGCTCTCAAAGCTTTGAACCCCCTTGTACCACAGTTCTGGGCAGAGATCTCAGAACATATCGCCGTAATGTATGCTTCATCGGTCATTATAAAGTTCAACTACCATATTGATCCCCTGAAATTCAGCGAAGCTCTGTATGAGAGCGACGAGCTTCCAAAGCCCACGCGCAATGCTGCAGCTTTAGTCGCAAGCAAGGTTTACTATTTCCTGGGGGAATACGACGAGGCTCTTTCCTTCGCTCTCGGTGCAGGAAGCGCGTTCCAGGACGAAACTCGTGCACATGGGTCAGAGGAATATGTGGAGACAATAGTTTGTACGTGGATTGTTAATGTATATCTCTCGTTACATCCATATTCACCATATTCTGTCTAGCCAAGGCCATTGACCGGTACATTCAAGTTCGCTCTGCAGAGCAGTCAGGCAGTAAAGAAAAAATCGATCCCCGTCTTCAATCTACTATTGAGGGTATTTTCGGTCGTTGCATCACGGAAGGCGAGTTCAAGCAGGTATGCGAATGCTTTACACGTCCTTTCCGTCCTACTAAACGTCAGTGCAGGCAATTGGAATTGCTCTGGAGTCCCACCGATTAGACGTCATTGAGACCATCTATCAGCAGACCAACGATACTTCTCTTCTATCTTATGCAATGGAAGGTGTCCTCGATACTGGATTCTCTCTCTCATATAGAGACGAAGTTCTGCGTTTCTTGTTCCCTCTCTTTCCTCAACCTACGACAGGAGATGGATCCCCACATGTACATGCACTTACTCGTCTGCTCGTAACGCTCAGTGACCCATCCCTGACTATCTCTCTGTTATCATCACTGGTTGAGGGTGAACCTTTGCTGGCGTATCAATTCGCATTCGACCTTGTTGAAGGAGGGTCTCAAGATTTCCTTGAAAACCTGCGGACAGAGCTCCCAGAGGGTAACGAAGTAAGTCATCTTTGTTGCATGTAATCCCCAATTCTCTGATGATCATTGAACCTTCAGAAAACCCAACCCATATTTGAGAAATTAAGAACGATTCTAACCGGCAAAGACTCAATCAAGCTTTATCGCGAATTCCTCAAGCGCAACAACCAAACCGACCTTCTCATCTTGAAGAACACAAAGGTATGAGTTCTCTTACTCTATTGTTATTGTGAGGGAATTTACAATGTGTAATAGGATGCTCTTGAACCGAGGTCTTCTATATATCACACTGCTCTTACCCTCCAGAATGCGTTCATGCACGCGGGCACGACTTCCGACATCTTCCTCCGAGAGAACCTTGAATGGCTTGGCTTGGCTTCTAATTGGTCCAAGTTCTCTGCCACTGCCGGTCTTGGAGTTATTCATAAAGGGTACTTTGAGCAAGGGCAGACCATCCTGGGCCCCTATCTCCCCCAAAGCGGGGGTGAAAGTAATATCCCGGGAGCCAACTACTCAGAAGGTGGTGCCCTCTATGCATTGGGTCTGATCAATGCTGGATACGGCAGCGATGTTATAACATATCTCCGCGATGCTCTTAAAGCAGCGCAAGGTGAAGTTGTACAGCATGGCGCAGCTCTCGGACTTGGCGTGGCTGGTATGGGCTCTAAGAGCATGGAAGCTTTCGAGGACCTGAAAAACATTCTTTTCACTGATTCTGCTGTCGCAGGAGAAGCTTCTGGATACGCAATGGGTTTGGTCATGCTAGGAACTGCCGCATCTGAGCCTGTCCGAGAAATGCTGCAGTATGCTCGAGAAACTCAGCACGAGAAAATTATTCGTGGTTTGGCGATGGGAACTGCCTTCATTTATTATGGCAGGCAAGAAGAGGCAGATGCAACTATCAAACTCCTGCTTGGTGAAAAGGTTGGCTTCAGTGTTTCTCCACCTCTTTACAATAATTGACATCATAAAGGATCCCATTCTTCGATATGGTGGTGTTTACACATTAGCGTTGGCTTATGCTGGAACAGCGAACAATGACGCCGTTCGGAAACTACTGCACATTGCCGTCTCCGACACCTCCGACGATGTTCGACGTGCTGCTGTTACATCGCTAGCCTTCCTTCTCTTCAAGAATCCCGCTTCAGTGCCCCGTGTCGTGCAACTCCTGAGCGAAAGCTATAACCCTCATGTTCGTTGTGGTGCAACCCTTGCTCTCGGTATTGCCTGTGCCGGAACTGGCCTCCAGGTCTGTTTTCCTTTTTTTCCGCCATGATAGTCAGATGGTTGACTGCAATGAACTCAGGATGCGATTGAGATTTTGGAACCCATGACAAAAGATAGTGTTGATTTTGTACGCCAAGGAGCGTTTATTGCCCTTGGAATGATCTTAGTCGAGCAATCGGAAGCATCCTCCCCAGCCTTGGCACCAACACGCGCCAAGTATCTCAAGGTAATTTCAGACAAACATGAAGATCCTATGGCTCGTTTCGGTGCTGCAATTGGTCAAGGGTTTATCGACGCTGGTGGCAGGAATGTAACCATCACCTTGCAAAGCCGTGCTGGAAGTATTAATACTAGTGCGGTTGTTGGAATGGTGTTGTTCTGTCAATTCTGGTATTGGTACCCATTGGCCCATTGCGCTTCCTTGGCCTTCTCTTCTACGGGTGTCATTGGGCTCGATGCCGATCTGAAGGTAAGCTTTTCTTTCTCCTTGTACGTACATGATGAATTGAACTAATAATCTCATCGAGGCTCCTAAATTTGAGTTCATTTCTAATGCAAAGCCCAGTCTCTTCGCCTACCCCTCAACTACGAAACCACCTAAGAAGGAAGCAGTCACAAAAGTGGCAACGGCTGTTTTGTCGACAACAGCGAAAGTAAAGGCGAGAGAAAAGAAGAAGGCTGCGGCTGAAGGCGAGTCGATGGATCTGGTAAGAGCCACATTCTCTTTCTATGCAGGGAGGTTCCGCATGCTAATTTTGAAATCAGGACACCAAACAGGAAGGAGAAGTAGACGTGGAAATGAAGAGCGATGAAGCTTCGCCCAAAGACGGAGATGTATTCCCTATTTATCTGTATATATTGAAAATTGCTGACGCCAATAAGGCCTCAACGTCAAGACCTAAAAAAACGGAACCGTCATTTGAATTGCGTCCCAACTTTTCCCGTGTTACACCTGCTCAACTTCCATATATTTCATTCTCCAGCGATGGACGATACCAGCCTGTGAGAGCAGTTTCCGCGAAGGCGCTGCCATCGAAGAGTGGCAAAGCTGCTGTCAGAGATACTTCTGTTGCATTGGGCTCGGGATCTGAGAAGTTTGCTGGTGGAGGAGGGATCTTAATTCTGACGGACCTGCGACCAAATGAAGAAACGGAGTACATAGAACTGCAAACGGTTCCAGCACCTCCTGCCCCTGAAGCAGCTCCAACAGGCAATGCTGATGTCAGCTCTGAGCCCCCACCCACAGGTCGCCATATTGCTCTGGATGAAAATGCACCGGAGGCAGAACCCCCAGAAGCCTTCGAGGTACGCCTTTTTTTCAATACTTTCTACCTTTTGCTTAGGGGTTATTTTCAGTATCCCTTCGACAATGACACATAGATCACGCTATCTTTGTATGGATGTCTTCTTTAATCACGCTTGCTTCAATTTTCCTATCAAACTTTGTAATTCAATGTTACTTATTTTGGACTGCTTCAAATATCTGAGTTCTGGTGTGCTTCAACTTTGCCCCTTTCATTCTCATGTCCGCGGCAACGTCAAACAGTCCCCTTCGTGTCGCTATCATTGACGATTATCAAGGAGTTGCACTCTCAAGTGCTGACTGGTCCACCTTGAAAGACAGGGTTAGCATCGACGTCTTCAGGGATACCCTGTTGGATGAGGATGCCTTAGTTCAAAGATTGCAAAAGTATGAAGTCGTTTGTGCAATGAGGGAACGAACAAAGTTCTTCCGCTCGCTATTGGATAAGCTGCCAAATCTCAGGTCTGAGTTTTTGGGTTTTTTTTAAATTGTTTGCTGAATTTGTGGTTTGTACTTTAAATTTTAAAGGTTGATTGCCACCACAGGCATGAGAAATTTGGGTATCGATACTGAGTACGCTAAAGAGAAAGGGATCGTAGTGTCCGGAACTGGGGCAGGAGGTAATGCCACCCTTGAACACATATGGGCGTTGATCTTGGCCACGGTTCGTTACATTCCCCTGGAAGATGCCAATGTCAAGTCGGGAAATTCTCAGTGGCAAAGCACCATGCCTCTTGGGCTGACGGGACGAACACTTGGATTGGTCGGACTAGGCCGACTGGGAATAGCGACAGCAAAGGTGATTTTTTCATGGTTCCTTTATGGTCAAAACTCAATGCTCTTTTGATACTGCAACAGATTGCCAAAGCATTCAATATGAGAGTAACTGCATGGTCACCGCATCTGACAGCAGAACGAGCCGAAAATGCTGGCGCAGAATTTGTGTCAACGAAAGAACAACTATTTAAGGAAAGTGATGTCGTGTCCTTGCAACTCGTGCTCTCGGAAACGACCCGGCATATAATAACCAAAGATGACCTCAGCCTAATGAAACCGACCGCATTTTTCATTAATACGTCACGAGGTCCGCTCGTTGACGAAGCTGCTCTCCTTGAAATTTTAGAGGAAGAGAGAATCGCAGGAGCCGGACTGGATGTTTTTGACATTGAACCACTCCCAATCGACCATCCCATCCGGAAAGCAAAACGGGTGACTTTGAGTCCGCACGCAGGATATTTATCTGACACTAATTATGCTGTGAGTACCCTTTAGAGATGTCAATGTTTCCAAATAACAGTGTTTATCCTTAGGTGTTCTGGGGAGAAACTGTCAAGAACATTGTTGCATTCTTGGATGGCAAACCAAGAAATGTATTGTAATGAATACTTATCAAGTTGTCCTGTAATATTATATTGAAAGCTCTGCTTTGGCCTCTCTGATAAGCTTCTCTGCCGATCCCGATCGCAGCGATATCTGGACCTTGAATGGGGCTGGGTGACTGTAGTAACATGTAAGACGTGAAGATATTATTATGACCAGTGCCTTACCTGACCACTCCGTCTCCATAGGAAATCAGAGGCTCAATCACCTTCCCGTCGTTGTCAATGAACTTTGTTATGTCATACACAGACAACATGGACGCTACTGCGATCCACGCAGAATTAAGAGCAAGGTAGCGGCCAGGGCAAATTCTGTGAAATCATGAATAGCATGACAAAGGTTAGGTATGCATAGGCCTCACCGTCTTCCGAAACCGAATGCACCAGTCAAAGTTGGATCTGGCTGGGTAGGTTTGCCCTCTTGGTGGACGAACCGTTCAGGCTTGAAGTCCAAAGGATCTGGGTACATCTCCGCATCATGGAAAATGATCCTTGAAATCGGCTTGGGGGTCAGCACAACCTTTGGAGAAGTGAACCACTGCGGATTACCAAACGTTCGGAATAAGGGTAGCGCCTAGTTTGGTCGGTGTTTGCTAAACAAAAGCGTCGATGAAGTAATGATACCTACCGGCAGGAATTCGATATCCTTCGTAAATGTCTTCACGTAGGACACGATGGGGAACCGCTGTAGAGCTTATAAGGAAGTTAAAATGCCTGGATCGAATCCACGGCACCCACCAAGAGGTGTTGTAGGTCGCCATCGCATTGTTTCAAGAAGCACAGCCTGAATATAGGGCAACGAAGGTCCATCGTTGAAATCAGGTAATCGAGTTTTTCCAGTGACAGCGTCTATTTCGGCTTGGGCTTTGCGCTGAACGACCGGATTAAGGGCCATTGCCAAGATAAATGAATGGAGAACAGAATCTGTCTGTTCCCTGTCACGGAGGAAAGAAAGGAAGACACATCTCATGTTGCTTACTGTGTCTGATCCAGCTGGGGCAGTGTTTGGATTGTAAGACCTGTAAGCTATGGGAAAGCACTCAGGCATACCTATATACGCCATACCGGAGCAATTTTTGATTACTTCTTCCTCTTCCGCAGTCAGTGTGCCATTAGTCTTCAGCTTTTCCAAGTTATCATACGAATATGACCTTTCTGCGTCGCCTTTTGCCTGACGGTAACACAAAAAATTAGAAGCTGAGCAAGAATCCAGAGCAAAGCAAGTGACAGACAATGGCTCGTTTAAGAAACTCGAATGGAAGGTCGCGAAGGTTCCTCGCACCAATAGCTAGGGCCTCGGCCTTCACTTTAAAACCTGCGCCGGGGAACCAACCTAAGGGAGAGAACTGAATGAGTATGCCATTGAAGAAGTACGCGAATAGTAAGGCCTCACTAGGAATGTACTTGAGAATAGGAAGAAACTCCACTAGATAAGTTCCGGCATGAACCAATTCTAGAAGTGGCTGAATCGCTTTGTGTGCCAAGTCAACATAGAAATCGTTCTCAGGTTGGGCCTTGTAGCCGTAAGCAGCGCGGAGGACGATAGAGGACACAAATCTGCAAGCGATTTTGGTGATAAGTAAAGAAATAGTGCATGAGTTTAGTCACTGTGATAGGTGAGCGGAAAATTTCTCCGGGGCGAGTGAAATTTGCTCCAGCAGGGTGACGACCATTTTTCGTTGATAATGATATTGGGAGGACAAGTTGCGAGGTTGAAAATATTGATGGAAACTACGTCGATGACGCCTGAGAGTAGATGTAAAAGTGATGAGCTACAGAAGAGTCTGACTTTATGAACGCCAACCTCCACTCATTAGTGTATGGCATATGCGCAAAGTTCCAGTCCCATCCGCAGAGTTCAGTAGCCATTACCTACTGCAACGTGGTGGGAACAAAGATTTCAGAGATACTTCAACATACCATTCTAGGTCGATCTGAATAGTTAAAGGAACGTTTGTCGAGGAGATCCACGCACGATTTCAACGAGTTGAGGATGATCGTTGTACGGCCAAAAACGGTGATGCTCATAACGTCTCCGTAGCTCTTTTTCCATTCAGCGTATGTCAACCAAGCAAAACCATGGGGTATGTCATAAACGTTCCCAATAACTGGATAGCCCTTGGGACCAGGAGGCAAAGGCAGACTGCGCGAACGCTGCTGCCAGAGGTAAACCCCGTAGGAAGTGACAAGTGCAGTGATAATAGGGAAGACAATTGCTCCAAAAGCCATGACGATAAGGGAAGCATCTGAGCGGTCCTAGCCTTGAAGCTATTTATCTCGCGGGAATACAGTCACAAGGTATGCCGCCGATTTACTCTTGCTTCTCCGTTGACTTCATAAGTGATCAATCCCATGGGCAACAATAACCTGCGATCTTGGGATGTGGAGAAGCCGGTCAGGATGTATTATTATGAGGTCCGGTGCCTTGGTCGATAACTAAGAAAAGCTTGAGAAACTTGTGGCAACTTAAAGCCCTTCTGGTAATTCCAGAGAAACGAGGGGAAACGTGACAGATGAATGAGTGACAGATTGCAGGTGAGATCACGAGACGAGCAAGTCACGTCTTTGAAGAAATGAAATGGAATGGAGACAAAAGGTTCAACTTTTCATCTTCCATCTGTGCCACATTATCACAAAGTAATTAAACATGGATTCCGGAGAATCTCGTACCATGAAGGCTCGTAGGGAGGGTGTGTTCTCTATCCATCGCCATCGCCATCTTTTCTCTAACGCGTTTTCTAGCCTACAAGTCCAAAGGGGCTCTCAAGCAAGACGATCTTAGACGTCGTCGAGAGGAGCAACAGGTCGAGATCAGGCGTCAAAAGAGAGAAGAGAACATTTCCAAGAGGCGAAATTTTCTTCCTTCTGCCGGAGCTGACTCAGATGAAGAAGTCGGTGGAGGCGTTTGGGACCCTCCTGTAGTTATCTCTGCTTCTCACTCGTCATTATGTTGTACTGACTTTGACCTTGCTTCAGCTGGCTGAAGAGATGATTTCAGGTGTCTTCTCTGAAGATCCAGAGCGCCAACTTGACGCGACAACCAAATTTCGCAAACTGCTTTCAAAAGAAAAGAATCCCCCAATCGAACGCGTAATCGAATGTGGAGTCGTTCCTCGATTCGTCGAGTTCCTCAAGAATGGGCACGCCATGCTCCAAGTGAGCGCATACAAAGTTATGTTTGTTCCGTCTTCTCAGCCTAATTTTTCATATGTAGTTCGAAGCCGCTTGGGCTCTCACCAACATCGCGTCCGGGACCGCCGAACATACTCAAGTCGTTATCAACGCGCAGGCCGTTCCTGAGTTCATCAACCTTTTGTCGTCTCCAGTCTTAGATGTTCGGGAGCAGGCCGTTTGGGCTCTGGGAAACATCGCAGGAGACAGCCCACAATGCAGAGACTATGTTTTGCAGCAAGGTGCTCTTAGGCCATTGCTCACTTTGCTCAGCGAGAATCACAAATTGAGCATGCTGAGGAATGCCACTTGGACTTTGAGCAACTTCTGCAGAGGGAAGTCACCTCAGCCTGATTGGGATTTGGTGAGTACTGCCTCAACATTGAGTTGATCTCTAATTCACATGATGCAACAGATTTCTCCCGCTCTCACTGTCTTGACCAAATTGATTTACTCTCTCGATGACGAGATTTTGATTGATGCCTGCTGGGCGATCTCTTATCTTTCAGATGGCTCCAACGACAAGATTCAGGCGGTTATCGAATCCGGAGTCTGCAGACGTCTCGTTGATCTGCTTCTGCATCAATCGACTTCCGTCCAAACACCTGCTTTGCGCTCCGTAGGAAACATTGTGACTGGCGACGATCTTCAAACTCAGGTGGTTATTGCCTCCGGCGCCCTTCCAGCGTTACTTTCGCTTCTTTCATCACCTAAGGATGGTATTCGCAAGGAAGCTTGCTGGACGATATCCAATATTACTGCTGGTTCTCCTCCTCAGATCCAGGCAGTTATCGATGCCAATATCATTCCTCCTCTTATCAACATCTTACAAAATGCTGATTTTAAGACAAGGAAGGAAGCTTGTTGGGCCATCTCGAATGCGACTTCTGGTGGTCTTCAAGAACCCTCTCAGATTCGCTACCTTGTTTCTCAGGGTTGCATCAAACCTCTCTGTGACTTGTTGACAATGATGGACAACAAGATTATTCAAGTTGCTCTCGATGGTCTAGATAACATCCTGAAGATTGGAGAACAAGATAAGCTCGCTGCCGGACCTGGTGCAGTGAACCAATATGCTGTATATGTTGAGGAGGCCGGTGGCATGATCACCATCCACAATCTTCAACAACATGACAACTTAGAAATTTACAAGAAGGCGTTCAATATCATGGACAAATACTTTCCGGATGAAGAAGAAGTCGATACTGCTATTAGCGCACCAAACGTCGATGCATCAGGTGCTTTTGCTGTAAGATAATCCTTATGCTCATTCATGCATGATCTAACTCTTACCATCTTTCAGTTCCACACCGACATGGCTGCGCCCCAAGGCGGTTTCAGTTTCGGACAGCAGTGAATTTGTTTTAGTTGAATGTATCACGCCATCGCTTACGATTCTTAATGCTACTGTGTATCCTCCACAACTTTAAATGCTCGCTCTGTCCCTATGTTGACTGCAAAGTCTGGCTAGTTTTTCTTTACTTTCCGATTTCAAGAATACTTAATGCTTGCTTGCTTGTATCTTGACTGTATTCATTTGATCGTTCTTTAAATACAACCCCTTTTTGAAAACCTATGTAAATGACTTGATGAAACGACTTCTGTCTAGTAAGTGGTCATGAATATTTTTGGACAAGACGTGACGAAGTGTTCTTCAGAGTCGCCTACCACCTTTCTTCATGCTCTCATAGCCCGGTTGTTCAATCTCAGAAGCTACCCGTCTCATTGCGAGTATCAATCGTTCAGAATTCAGAAACAGATTCTATGGCTTCACAAATTCTCCCACTAGGTAACGCCTTTCTGTAGCTCGGGCATGATGGAAGCTAAATTGCATCAAGAACTTATCGACAGGTGCATCGGTTCCAAGATCTGGGTCATCATGAAGAGCGAGCGCGAATTCACTGGTACTCTCCTTGGCTTCGACGACTACGTCAGTGAGTCGCGTTTCCCTCATTTCACGACTCATTTCCGCCTGACCTTTCTTCTCGCTTTTCAGATATCGTTCTAGAGGATGTTATCGAATAGTATGTCCTTAGCAACCATTTGATGTCTCCTGAACTTACACAAACCAGCGAGGCGACAGCGCAAGGCGTGAAAAAGACCAAGTTAGCGCAGACACTATTGAATGGGAGTAACATTGCCATGGTGCGCGTTTTTTATATTTGAAATTTTCTCTTAAGACTAACAACGTGCCTAGTTAATACCAGGAAGCGAAGGACCTGATGCGAGCTAGATACAGGACTTACCTCCTCCTATTCGTGTTTTACATACATGAAGATGTACAAACTCGAGACCAGGAGTAAATATTCTGACTACCAAAAAGGAGAACGCCCTCTAGGAGCTTGACTCGGGTGGTGAACTATTTGCCTTGGATTTCAAATCAATTTCGATTTCCATCGTCACTGGCCAATGATCAGACAGTTTGAGGTCTTTCAGCTCATGTCTGATCACGCAAGCATCGACCTTTTCCAGTAGCGACGCGGAAACCTACAGAGAATCAACTTCAGTTGGAATTTTCTATTTGGTCGATGCAACTCCCACAATGAAGGAATCTAATTGCCATGAACCATATTTCGTGCTCGAGTGTCTGCATTAATAGCGTCAGTTCTTGTATAACTCAAAAATTGCTCACTTACGTGTATTCTTCTTCCGTGGAATGCTTTTCACGCCAGACATCTACAAGCATAGGTTCGTAGGGACCCTCTCGGTGCATGATATGACTCAGACCTTTCCGCTCTTCTTCTAACAAACCAGGCATCTGGTTCCAGTACTACCGGGCAGTGCTATCAATATCTTAGAAGGAAAAAAGGGATTAGTATGTGCACTCTGTCCTAAAATTCTCACCTTGTTTACTCATAATACAGTTAAAGTCTCCTCCCCATATAACTGGTTTGCTCGGATCAAGTTGTTCTAAATGTTTCTCTAGAACAAAATTCCATTGATGTTTCAACTCCAGGTTCTGGGCGATCAAAAAAACGCTTAGCAGTGCGTCTCTTACGGATGACGAACTTTTTATACCTTGAGGTCGTCACCGCGTGAGGCACGTAAGCACCGATTATAAACACGTTTTCAAACTCTAACTCGACATATCCTTATTCGCGGCCATCAGCCAACGAATAACTTATAGAAGCACTTGTTAGACCTACTTCCTTTTGACTCTGACTCCCATGATGGGAGGCCGATAGTTGTTTTCATCGGTTTGGATTTCGAGAGGATGGCCGTACCGGCTGCTCAATTTCAGGACAAGAGTGGTCAATCTGGCAAAAAGCTCATACCGTAGCCTGGTCGGGGACCCGGACTCCAGTGTTGATACTTGATCGGAATTCACTCAATTGCTTGAATCGGTGAGCTTTGCAAGCTCACCTTAAAATGGGTCTTCAAGCTCATTATATTAGGCTTGCCCTCCTTGGAATATTCCGTTTCGGTCAGAATAAGGACGTCAGGATTTTCTTCATCCAGATATTTCTTGAGCGTCTTCTCGTCTACGGACATAATGCCGTTCACATTCCATGTAGTAAGGCGGGAACACGCCGCCTTTGCTTTAAACTGAAATGGGGTGCTAGAAGATCTAGACGTGAAGTTCTTTGCAGGTCGCGCCAAGAAATCTTTCTTGGGTCTCTTAGGCGCATTAGTAGATGGGTTTCCCGTTGATTTACGCTTGAGGGACATGGCAACTCGAAGTAGCTGAGGGTCGCGTAAATGCATAGTAATTATCACCCTACAGTGACTTGCATATTGGTTTGCGGACATGAATTTTCAAATTTGTGTTTGGTTGTGTTGAATCAAGAGGAAACTCCCAGGCACCAAACTTGCTATCCTTTATTGGGAGGTTGAAAGTATTGGGAGTTTGAAAAGTTCAGATTTCTGTACCATCTGCTTGCTCCCTGGTAATGAAAAAAATCACATAAATACTAGACCTTCTCCTCTTTTAAATCAAGTGTGTACAGGGAAGATGAGGATGCAAGTAACTCGTTACATCAAAATGGCTAATGTATACACATCATTACCCAGATCGGGCCAGATCCTGAACATCCACCGCCACTAAAATTGACAGAGATTTTACAAGGGTCCATGCAAGCTCAAATGTCAAATGTTAGCTCAATTGCTTGAGATTGGTGTCCGGGAAGGAAGAAAGAACGACGAGGGTGCATTTTGAGGTGACATGCGTGATGCACATTCAAGCTCCGCTTAAATATTCTGTTTACCACTCTGCCAGCAGCAGGCTCCTGGAAGCAGCGCTCTCGGCTTCGCTCGCTGATTTCTAGAGGGGAGCGCAGGTCGGGAGAACTCCGTGATGGCATCAGGGTACAAACAAATAGTCATAAGGTCTTAGTGTTGTCCCCGAGGCGATGTGAGGTGAAGCGAGGTGACACTTCGAACCACCTCAATTTGGACGAAGTGGTTCGAAGTGCACCTCGCGCGGCCTCGCGAGGTCGGTGATTGCCGATGTCTTTTTTTCGTCCAATGAGATTGTGGCTATAGATTAGATGTAGACCATAGAGAATGACGCTGTACAGTAAATTATACGAATCTACGATGATAAATGGAGTGAATTAAGAAGCCTCATTTGCATTTTGGATTAACTGAGCAAGTTCATCAAATTTACCCATCACCATGAGCTCATCAAGGGCAGATTCCGTGATAGGACCAGAAATCATATAATCTGCCTCTTTAGCAAGTTCCTCCATGAAAGACAGTCGTTCGGATTGATATGAAATTTTCAAAACCTGAAGGGCCTTGAGCACTGCCAGAGAAATTTGATTGCGACACAGAGCACAGGTTTCTTTGCTGGAAGAGAATACCCATTTGCACAGGATGGAAGATGCTTGGACAGGAAGTACGTCTGTGTAGGAGACGAGAAAGAATGCTGAGGTACATGATACAGAGCTTGGGATGTCAAAGAACAAGCTTCCTGAGCATGATTTTGAGATTGAGAACGAGCATTCTGAGATGGAGGAGGGCAAGGGGAGTCAGGAAGATGGAGATCTGGCTCGTTAAGGAGCTCATATTCAGCATCCCAATTCATACTGAAAATCTAAGTGCGCTTGAAGGGAAAAAGCAGGGATTATTTCTGAAGATGCAATTGAAGGGGCCATTTTATACCTTTCAGTGAGAGCTCCTAGGTGAAACAAACATTGTACGATGGAAATTCGGCGGTAAAAAAATCAGAAATTTTTATTCAGGCACGTAAAGTATCATAGCGATGAATATTTACTATGCTTCTAGCAGAAGGGAGGACGGAGGAGAAGGAGCGCGATGATTTAAGGCGCTGAGATGCATTTGGATGCGCAGGCGAGCGCATCACGTGTACAATTTGATGCCACTTCATGTGACTTCGACAAAGTGACCTCGAACCGCCTCGCTGTCATCGAAGTGGTTCGAAGTGCCTTGATTTCAAACTGAAGCGAGGTACACCTTGAAGCCACCTCGCTCTGGGGACAACACTATAAGGTCTTGAGCGAAGTGAGAGAGCAGCTGCCACATTTTGGCATGGACTTCTCGGGCATGCCTTTTGCAGTTTCCATATATCATTTCATATCATTTTCATCAATGTCATTTTGTAATCACTTAAGCCACTTAGCAGATGCTCAGGTGACCACTATGCATCATGACATCGTATAACCATAAGATATTAGATAAGATGATCACCTCATCCTTGCAAGAATTCATTCAATGTCAGATCATATATAAGTTTTGTGAAGCGATTAATCAATCGCAATCAAGATGGACAGAATACTCAAGGCTTTTGAGTGCAGCAACTACTCGGTAGCTGATTTTCTCAGTCAATTGCTCACTTTGCCAACATATCAAAACCAACCCCTGCATGACGTCGGAGAATGTTCAGGATCTCTTGAACATCCTAATCTCATTGCAGAGCACATCTTTGGGTACCAGGAAATGTGCTCTTTCATATGCGCAAACTGTCTACACTTCTCAGATAGCCTCACTCTGCCATAAAGCTGGTGGATTCCACTTCAATGCAAAGAAGGTGACCGAAGAGCATATCAAAAAATTCAGTATTGCAGATACAGCTCATAACTTGGACAGTGATGCTCCGGACCTCTTTGAGTTGGTCAGATTACTCCTCTGTGCAGATAAATACGGCATCATGATGCATAGTGGTCACCTGAGCATCTGCTAAGTGGCTTAAGTGATTACAAAATGACATTGATGAAAATGATATGAAATGATATATGGAAACTGCAAAAGGCATGCCCAAGAAGTCCATGCCAAAATGTGGCAGCTGCTCTCTCACTTCGCTCGAGACCTTATGACTATTTGTTTGTACCCTGATGCCATCACGGAGTTCTCCCGACCTGCACTCCCCTCTAGAAATCAGCGAGCGAAGCCGAGAGTGCTGCTTCTAGGAGCCTGTGCCAGCAGCAGATTCAGTGACTACTTCAGCTCAGCGGAGCTCCAAAATCTACCGTGACCAGACTGTGACAGTCATTTCAATCTCCTAGCTACACCGGAGGCAAAGATCAAGTCGGTTGATTATCAACTGCTCCTGAGTCAGTTGAACGACGGTTGGTCTGCGGTTGGAAGTTTGAGTTAAGGCCATGCATTGGTTGCGGTGGATTTTTGGTGAACAATGACTCTCATTGTTCACCACATTAGTCTGCCTCATGCTCCAACTGCGGTCCGACGGTTGAGTCACAGTCATTGAGTAGTCACATGACTGTAATAATCCAAATTGGGCATACAGTGGTTAATTTCCGAAGAATGATATGTGGTGATTATCTCTTGCACATCTCCCAATGCCTCAAGTTTTGTGTACATGCAGGCTATGCATACAGAAGACTGTTACTATCAATGGAGCTAGATATCCAGGGCAATATGTTGATTCTTCCCTTCGTCTAAGGCATGAAAAACAACAGGGTCAATTAGCCAATACTATGCCACCACCTAGTAGACCAACTCCAGATGTCCCACAGCCAAATCTGAGCCAAAGTCAAGGTGCAAAACCTTCCAAAGGTTAGTCAAATATCTTCTTTTCAAGGCTACTTATACAGATTAGACAGATCTTTCATTTTCCTTTGCAACTATTGTGGAGATGGTTGCTCTTCTTGTGGCCTGGCTACACCTTCGGATGCATCTTAGCTGATCTGCTGCTAATATGCTTCTTCATGCAATTGAGGTTATTTTAACTATCACTCTTCAACTAGTTCAGTCAGCTCTCTTTGCATCTGGATTCAACATCAACCTCCCTCAGATCAAAATCCCTCATGATGTCTGATCAACATATGTACACTGTTCTCTAGAACCTGAACTTGTTTGAACTGCCTGCTGTCCCAAGTGCTTCTCTGTTTATTCATGTCCTATACCTTGGCAGTGTGAATGGAAGGCCTCACCCAAATCGCGTTCCTGCAATACCCCATTATGGAAGCTAAAGAATTCATCGCAGGGTCCAAAATGGGTACCACAATGTCTTTACACAACACAGTCCTTTGACTCTTGGCTACATTTTTTTCTGTCATGCCAAATTATTGAGGATAGTCTTCAGGAAACGTGGAACTGACATAGAACTGCCCGTCACTCAGCAGCATTTGGCAGTGAGATGGAAGATGTTCAGGATAGCCCTGCATGGCAAGAATTATATGACTCTGTTTAATCACCATACCATTTAATTTTTGCAGTCTATGTGGACTGGTTTAATCCATATTCCAATAAAATAGCTGATGAGGAATTCTTTTTTCTAGACTAGACTAAATACTCAGGATTCTTGAAATTTTCTAGGAAAGAAAGCATCCTCTGGCACCATTTTGCTATATTGCCTGAATCTACCTCCTCACCTTTGCTATTGGCCAGAGAACACTTTTCTTGTTGGACTTACTCCTTCCCCTCATGCACCAAATCCAACAACCATTTCTCACCTTCTTGATCCTGTTGTCAGCTCTCTTCAAAAGTATAACACAGGTTATTCTGTACCAACCTTCAGGCACCCAGAAGGAGTCCCAAACACTGTCAAAGCAGTACCATTGATTGCTGATCTAGAGGCAAATAACAAGGTCTCTGGATTTCTTGCACATTCAGCAAATATGTACTGTTCCTTTTGTCTTTCAACTCAGGACCAAATTGAAGACCTCAATTTCCAATTCTGGCAAAGGCGAAATGGCAAAGAGGTCCAAGATCAAGCAAAGGAATGGCTCAATCTGACTACCAAGACTGGCTGAGCTGCTAAAGAAACAGAAACAGGTGTGCGTTGGACATCTCTACACCGGCTTTCTTACTGGGACCCTGTTAATCACACAATTCTGGGATTTCTCCATAACTGGGTTGAAGGTATCCTCAAATATCACCTTTGCACACTCTGGGGTATTGGCCATGATGAAAAACAGGAAGAAAAGCTTAAGGATGTTGATCTCGATGAACAGTGGACTGATGCAGATATCTCAGATTCAGGCTCAGAACTTGATGAATTGTGCCAAGAGGTTGCTGAATATGATAACCAGGCAGCAAGAGCAATGTTGCATATGTTGCCACCAGACTCTCCTTCACCATCATCCACCACACTTAACTCACTTGACTCTTCATCTCCAACAACACCCACTCAACCACTTTTTGCACATGATACTGACATGGATGATCTTCATGATCCTGACTTTATTCCCCCACTTTCCCTTGATACTCCTCCATTCAACTTTTCTGAAGCCCAGCTCCAGACCATCCACAGCTGCATTGAGAATATTACTCTTCCAACCTGGGTACAACATCCACCAGTCAATCTCGGGGATCCAAGTCATGGTAAACTCAAGGCTCATGAATATCTTACACTTTTTACCAGCATCTTTCCTTTAATTATTCCTGAACTATGGCATGGAACAAATGCAACAGACTTTGGTCAGGAGCATCTTCAGTGTTTTCATCATCTTGTTTCAGCAACAAACATCATTGCATCATTTACAACATCTCTCCAAAAGGCTGATGACTATATGCAACACTATGTCACTTATCGGGCAGCTATCCAATGGCTATTTCCACACTTCCCATCTATGCCAAATCATCATTATGCAATGCACAATGGTGACCTTCTAAAACGCTGGGGCCCAATGCCATCCCTGAGTGAATTTTTTGGTGAACGTGTCAATGGCATGCTACAGAGTACTAAAACAAACCGACAGCTTAGTAAGTTATTTTTCTTTTCAGAAACTGCAATACCTTACTGTGAATTTAGGTGATATGGACCTTACAATGCTTCGCCAATTTAGTCATTGAGCCCGCCTAGAAGCTCTTCTATATGATGGGACCAGACCAGGGATGAAAGAGTTTTCCTCTATTTTGAATTCTTCAGCTGAATCCCCTAGGAACACCAGTCTTACTCCTATTGAAGCTGCAGAGGTCTTAGCACAAGCACCCAAGCTTGATGATAGGGACTATGGTGCACTTTTACAGTATCTCCAGCACACAGGATGTCTATTTCAGCACTGGAATGACCTTCCACACCCTGTAAACTCAAATGTTCTCCCAACCCATGCAAGATGTCCTCGTCAGATACATCAAGGTGAACATACCTTCAGCTGCCAAAGATCACACAGGAGCAACAGTGCAATTCATTTCTATAATCCTTTAACACATAGCCATGCTACTGGATTTATTGAAAAAATTTGGCAGCTTCCATTGGAAGCAACACTGAAGACTTTTATCATTATCTGTCCACACTGAGTTCTTCCAGTTGAAGAGGAGGAACATGCACCATTTATCAACTATCCAGGTTTCAAGGCATGGATTTTTGATTCTCAGCCCAGTGATGACTCAGAACTAGTTATTATTGAGCCTCATCATATCTTGACTCATCTTACAACTTTCCAATGGCCACCAGGAACATATGGAATTGATTGTAAAACTTTAGTGGTTTGTTTAGCTTTAAATAGAGGAAGAAAGTAGTCATATCAATAAAATACATTTGCATAGAATTTAATTGTCTGCTGGCTGTCCAAGCTCCTCTTCAACCTCCACCTCCTCATTGTTATATACGCGCCTCCGACCAACTCCGATCTCCAACTATACGAACTCCGACCTCATGATCCCCTTGAAGTACTACAAGTCCCGGAACACGTAGACACTTAGATTACACGTAGCTAGTCAACTCCGAGTAGAGCAGAGTAACTTACACGTCTGCCTGCTCACTAGTACACGTACGGTCTCCGCTTAGTTTCCTCCATAGTATAAAAACCTTAGAACTATTATTAGGTACCTCAGTTCGTATATTGTTCGTTAATCAATCCATGCTCTCTACTCCGCTCTCTCGTTCCGATCCAACTCCGAAATTTGAGACAACGTCCAGACAACGGAGCGCAACACACACGTTGAAGCTGAAGTCTCAACCCTACGTCTACATACATTATGCTAAGACCAACTCCGACACCGACGTACTCCGACGTAGCTCCGACGTGGATCTCCTCTGCCTACTCCGCCCTTCCTTTCGTCGAGAACTTAACAGTATATACGAACTCATACCGCTTCTGGACTCCCGACCATGCCCACCACAACATCCCGTACTACTGCCAACTCCCGTGCAGCTGGACAAAATGAATCTCACACCATCGTGATTCAGAATGTCAGAGACTACCCTGACTGTCCAAACACACAACCTCCGTCCCGCCTCAGCACTCTAACTCCTTTACCCTCAGTACCCTCATCAACGAGACAAACCAGTCCCAACCCGTTGCCACCTCCTGGTTCCCCTGGTGGTGAACCCAACCCCGACGATGATGGCGATGATTTTGACCCCCACCACTCCGATCACTCCGATCATTCCGATCACAACTCCGACCACAACCCCACTCCAAATCTCGCTGAAGCCATGATGCTCATGACAAAAGAGCTCAGGCGTCGTGATAGCCCTAAGGTTACCAAGACCAAAGCCTGCGAGCCCGACACCTTCGACGGCTCCGACACCCGGAAACTCAACGGTTTTATTTTACAGTGTAACCTTTACTTCCGAAACAACCGCGCCTACACTGCTGATGGAGACAAGGTCACGTTCGCCCTCTCCTATCTTCACGGCCTTGCGATGGAATTTTTTGAGCCCGCAATACTGGACTCAACAACTATTGAACCATGGATGGACAACTGGCAAGCCTTTATCGGCGTGCTGAAGTCCGAATTTGGTCCATTCGATCTGACCTCCGACGCCGCTGTAGCCCTCGAAAACTTGAAGATGCCTGAGAACCAAAGGATCATCAAGTACAACATGGAATTCAAGTGCTTGTCTATTCGCTCGCGCTGGGACAGCGTCGCTCTCCGACACCGCTACTACTCCAGTCTGGCGGAACACATCAAGGACGTTATGGCTAGCCGTGGCAAGCCACAAACTCTCGAAGACCTTCGAGAGCTCGCCCAGGATATCGACACTTGTTACTGGGAACACGTCCGTGAGAAGCCATGACAGGACAAGAATGCGCAAAGGTCCTCCGACAAACCGTCCGATCGTACCTCCAACAAGTCCTCCGACAAATGTTCAAACCACAACCACGGCAATAACAACAACAACAATAAGTCCTCGCAATCCTCTTCCTACTGCAAGAACAACTCGGGCAACTCCTCCGGCTCGAAAACCTCCGACTCCATCTCCGACAAACTTGGCAAGGATGGCAAGCTGACCGCCGAAGAATGCAAACGCCGCTTCGACAACAATCTCTGTCTCTTCTGTGGGTTGCTTGGACACCGAGCTAGCGAGTGTCCGAAGTCCACTTCCTCTGCCTCCAAGGCAAAAGCACGTGCCGCCAAAGTTTCGAATCCCAGCACCGAGGATTCAAAAAAATAGTCAGTGGTCCTCATCCCTTCGCACACACTGGGGATCGCGTTGACACTGGCTGTGTGCATATGAGGAAGTAAGGCTCAATGCATCCGCTCTTTCTGACCCTGACTCTCTCCGACTCTCATTAACATCTCCGCTCCGACCCGACCTTAAGTCACTAACGTTAATTGACTCTGGCTCTAGCCATTGTTTTGTTGATACCCGTTTTATCCGTTCTAATAATTTACTCCCTTCTCTGATCGATCTGGTTAAGCTCAAACTGATTGATGGCTCCTACGGCAACATGATTACTGAAACCCTCTCCATTCCGATTACATTCCCCTCTAGTGAAACTATTACTATTGACTTTTTCGTAACCTCGCTGGACTCCTCCTGTGTTCTGGTTCTAGGATATAACTGGCTCTTCCACTACAATCCATTGATTGACTGGAAATTGGGCCATATCGACTTCCGTTCCGAACTACTTGACAACCCGGCTCCGACGTCATCCCATAGGCCAGCTCTGCTGCCTACACCTCCATTATTGGAACCTCCGACCCCTCCGCTTCCTCCGATTACTCCTATGGTTACACCTCTGACCCCTCCGACCTCTGTAGCATCTTCTGATGCACCTCGCATCTCGCTAATCAATGCAGCTGCTTTCGCAAGAGCATGCAAGTTACCCGGTGCTCAAAGTTTCACAGTTCACCTCTCCGATCCCGCCATCTCCGCTCATGCTGCTTCCGTCTCCGACGAAGCGCCTGACCTGTCTAGTATTCCTCCTGAATACCATGACTTTGCGGATGTCTTCAGTAAATCTAAAGCTGACACGCTCGCACCCCATCGATCTTACGACCTCAAGATCAATCTCGAACCTGGCACTTCCCCTCCCGTTGGAAATATGTACTCCCTTTGCAATCCGAACTTCAATCCCTCTGAGAATTTATCGATGAGCACCTCCGAATCGGTTTCATTCGACCTTCAACCTCTCCGCACGGCGCTCTGATCCTTTTCATTTGCAAAAAGGATGGATCACTATGACTTTGCGTTGACTTTAGAGGATTAAACAAGATCACGAAGAAAGACCGATATCTGCTTCTGCTCATCTCCGACCTCCTGTCCACTGCTGGTAAAGCACGCATCTATACGGCTATCGACCTCCGACATGCCTATCACCTAGTCCACATAGCAGAAGGCGACGAATGGAAAACAGCATTCCAACACGCTATGGATCGTTTGAATGGAACTTATGCCATTTGGACTGTCCAATGCGCCTGCCGTTTTTCAATGCTTCATGAACGACATACTAAGTGATTTATTAGATGTGTCTGTCATCGTTTACCTCGACGACATCCTGATCTACTCCGATGATCCTACCCAGCATAAGGAACACGTTCGCGAAGTCCTCCGACGTCTCCGACAACACGGTCTGTATGCCCGCTCCGACAAATGCAATTTCTCTATGAACACGGTTAATTACCTTGGATTCATTCTTTCACCAGAAGGCCTCAAGATGGATGAAAGCAAGATCAAGACTATCCAAGATTGGCCGAACCCAAGAAGATTAAGGATGTTCAATCCTTCTTAGGTTTCGTGAATTTCTACCAATGATTTATCTCTGACTACTCTGACATCGTTGTTCCGCTCACCCGACTCACTAGGAAAGGAACCCCTTGGCAATTCAATGACGCTGCTCGAAAAGCCTTCAACAAGCTCAAGAAAGCATTTACAACTGCTCCGATACTTACTCACTGGGTTCCCGACTGTCCGATTATTGTGGAAACTGATGCTTCCGACTACGCGCTTGGAGCGATCCTCTCCATCTGCACCTCCGATGACGAGATTCACCCTGTTGCGTTTCACTCACGTACTTTCACAGGTCCTGAAATCAACTACGACACCCACGACAAAGAACTACTAGCAATCTTCGACGTTTAAAGTATGGCGACATTATCTGGAAGGCTCCGCCCTCCGATCGACGTGTCACCAACCACAAGAATTTAACATACTTTGCAACCACTAAAGTTCTTACTCGCCGACAAGCCCGCTGGTCCGAATATCTCTGCCAATTCAACCTCATCATCTGCTTCCCCTGGACGTCTCGGTATGAAACCTGACTCTTTAACTAGATGATGGGATGTCTATCCCAAAGGGGGAAATAGCGACTATGCAAGCATTAACCCAAGCAACTTCCGACCTATTTTCACCCAAGAACAACTCTCCGCATCCCTCCGTGCCACCCAACTCTTTGAACCCACCCTCCAGCAGTATCCCTCATGGACTCCGACCTACTCCGACACGACATCCTCGCTGCGCTACCCTCCGACCCGGTTTACCTTGCTCACATGAAGGAACCAAAACCACACTGGTCCCTTGATCCAGATGGTTACCTCCGTCATGAATCACGCATCTATGTTCCTGATGCATCTGACCTCTGACTCCACATCCTCCGACACAAGCATGATCATATCCTCGCCGGACACCCTGGACAAAATAAGACGACTAGTCTTATCCTTCATGAATACACCTGGCCCGGACTACGAGACTTCGTGAAGAAGTATTGCAAATCGTGTACGACATGTATGCGTTCCAAACCTCAATGACACAAACCCTACGGATTGCTCAAGCAGCTCCCGATCCCCGAACGTCCCTGGAATTCAATATCAATGGACTTTATCGAAATCCTTCCGACGTCCGACGGACACGACGTGATCCTAGTCATTGTTGACCGACTCACTAAGCAAGCTATATTCATTCCAACCACCTCCGCTTGCACCTCCGAAGACCTTGCCATGCTTTTCGTCATTCATGTGTTCTCCAAGCAGGCATCCCCGAACACATCACCTCCGACCGCGGACCTGAATTCGTCTCCCGCTTCTTCCGATCCTTAGGAAAAGCACTCGACATGAAACTCCATTTCACTTCCGGATACCATCCTGAAGGTGATGGCCAGACTGAACGTACTAATCAGACACTAGAGCAATACCTCCGAATTTATTGCAACTACCAGCAAGATAATTGGTCAAGTCTATTACCTCTTGCAGAGTTTGCTTACAACAATGCTCCTAGTGCTACTACTGGCATTTCACCATTCTTCGCTAATAAAGGTTACCACCCTAACATGGCTATCCACCCCGAACGCGACCTCACCTCCGCTCGCGCTCACGATTTTGTTGTTGATCTAGACGAATTACACAAAGAACTCAAGAATGCTATCGCTGAATCACAAAAGCATTATCAAGTCTCCGCGACCTCCGACGCACTCCGCCCCCCGACTTCCAAGTCGGACAGCAAGCATTCGTCAAAGCAAAGTTCTTCCGCACCACACGCCCCTCCAAGAAACTCTCCGAAAAATATTACGGTCCTTTTGATATCATCGCCAAAGCCGGCACACACTCTTTTACTTTACGACTTCCTGACTCCATGCACGGTGTTCACCCCGTTTACCACGTTTCTATGCTGGAACCGTTTACTCCGAATGATATTCCGAATCGGACTCAATCTCCGCCTCTGCCTGTTGAAGTCGAAGGCGAAATCGAATATGAAATCGCTGAAGTCCTCGACTCCAAGCTTGATCAACGACGCAAGTGCAAACTATTGTACTTGGTTCGCTGGTTAGGTTATGAAGGCACCGATGAAGAACAATCCTGGCTCCCAGCTACTGAACTCGAACACACGCCCGACCTCATCTCCGACTTTCACTCCGCTTACCCCACAAACCCGGACCTCTTTCATCTCTCACTTAGCTTACGATTCACAAAAAACATCATTAACAAGAAAGACAAGTATATAGAAAAAGAAAAAATTAAAACACTACAAAAAACTACTATCTATTGACGAGCATGCTTTGCTGGCGCCTCATACATCCTCATCCCTTCTAATCCTCCATCATCCTCATCCTCATCCTCCTCCTCATCCTCCTCCGAATCCGATGACTCATCCCTTTTCCTCTTCAACACCTTGACCTCTCCCTCGCTATCACTCCTCGTTTCTGCATCCACCCCTCATCCTCCTGTTCATCCATCACTGCTCTGACTACCTCCTTCTCCGACTCCTCCGACTCCTCCGACTCATCCACCTCAACCTTCTTCCCGTGTCTAAGGCCGCCACGACCCTCTCATACCTCTCGTTCAAATACTCCGCCTCCGCGTCGATTTCCTCCTGGTCCGATGGTCAGTACTCCGACGCACTTGGCTCTGACGGTGCATATGGGGGATCTTGGATCCAGGACATGTCTTCCAACAAGTCCCGGATCTCCCTCAGGTATCGAGCAATGTGCTCGATACCCGGCCCTTTCTGCGCCTCCGCTGTCATCTTGGGCTTGGGCTTTGCCGCCCCCGTCGCCTTGGCTGGTCGTACTTCCGACTCTGTCCGACCCTCTGACCTCACAGCTCCTCCGCCGGTCTTGCAAGCTTTGCGCTGCACTCGGCAGCGGTTGCACGACGCCGCCTTGCTGGTACCCTCCCTAAAAACAAATCACAAGTCAAAAAATAAATCATAACAAAGAAACATTAAAAGGGACTTACCTTGGCCATAGGCACTCCGCCCCTGCCTGCACGCACCGGATGCAGACGACTCCGTCCACCGCCTCATACACTCCGGCCAACTCCCGCGTCGCGACCACCTGCTGCTGTGCTGCAGCTGCCTTCTGCGCCTTTTTCTTCCCCTTCACGGTTTTCCTCCGCTCTGCCTCCGCCGCTTCCTCTGCCTCCACTGCTGCCTCCGCTTCGGCCACCTTCCGTGCTTCTTCCGCTGCCCGTTCCGCCTCTGCATGCTCCTCTGCCTCCCGTCGCCTCTGCTCCATCTGCTCCCGCTTCTGATGAAGCTCTTCCCTCTGGAGCGCGAGTTTCTGCTCCTGCGCTTTGAGGTCTTCGAGGTCTTCGAAATCCTCTGAGTTGGAATCGGTGTGTGACATATCAACGGGGGGAGGTAGGATGACAATATTGAAGAGAGGACCGAACGAAAATTTCAAAGCAACCAAAACCAACCAGCACGTGACCATTCCCATGCACAGGCCTCAAGGTTCGGCCTAAGGGGGAAATACTGTTATATACGCACCTCCGACCAACTCTGATCTCCGACTATATGAACTCCGACCTCATGATCCCCTCGAAGTACTACAAGTCCCAGAACACGTAGACACTTAGATTACATGTAGCTAGTCAACTCTGAGTAGAGCAGAGTAACTTACACGTCTGCCTGCTCACTAGTACACGTACGGTCTCCGCTTAGTTTCCTCCGTAGTATAAAAACCTTAGAACTATTATTAGGTACCTCAGTTCGTATATTGTTCATTAATCAATCCACGCTCTCTACTCCGCTCTCTTGTTCCGATCCGACTCCGAAATTCGAGACAACATCCAGACAATGGAGCGCAACACACACGTTGAAGCTGAAGTCTCAACCCTACGTCTACATACGTTACGCTAAGACCAACTCCGACACCAATGTACTCCGACGTAGCTCCGACGTGGATCTCCTCTGCCTACTCCGCCCTTCCTTTTGTCGAGAACTTAACACTCATGTTGTTCATGAGCTGCTCACTTTTCCTCTTCCCTCCTCTCCTGATTGTCCTTAAGCTGTTGCAATTCCTCTTCAGTTGGAATCACATAGTCCTTCAAGACAGCTCAGCCATACTTCTCCACCATCTCCTTCCAACTCAACCCCTTCCAGGCCAAAACATCCTTCCAAGAGCTGCACAAATATGCTGGAGGCATTCCAATAAAAACACCATCCTTGATATAGTGAGCCTTATCCTCCACAGACAGCACATGGTTCCAGAAGTGAGGTGTGAAGTAGTCTATAGAGACTCTGTCTGGTAAAGGCTCACCTTTGAACCTAGAAGCACGAGGGGGATGAAGAACAACATGTTGTTGTTCTTGTCTATATGAGAAAATGGTCAAAATAGGCATGAAATATGCAAAACACTGAAGAGCACTCACTTCTTGTGCAAACCCCTCTTCCGCTGCTCCTTCCAGTTACGAGGATCAAGTAAATTGTGAAAAAATTTTGTGTATTTGTCAGACCGACCCTCCACCTTACCAATCTCATAGATGACCACCTCATCTGCTTCATCATCTGCTTCATCATCAGAGTGTGCTGCAGGCTCCTTCACAGACTGTATAAAGTCATTGTGGAAGGCCTCTGCAATGAGCTTATCAACCCGCTTCCTGGCAAGCTAAAAAGATTGTCAGCATGTCATTGACAAAGAAAAAATCAGATCATGCCTCATTTCTATGCTTCACTGCATTTTCCCTTTCATGACTCATCTCAACAGCACCTGGCCATTTCACCTCCATCTTAGCAAGATCGCGGAGATAAGAAAACACAAAATTTCAATAGAATTTACGCATGAGCGCAAAGTCATGGACAACAGCAAGATTGATGCCCATATGCAAGTAGCCATGACCAGCTGCTACCTGCTCAAAAGTATTCAGTGCAATGTATTCATGAAGGAGATTGTACATGGAGTCAGGATCCTGGCTTAGGACATCCAGTGCCCAATGTGGAAGGCCAAAGGATGCAACAACCCGGAAGGCATACAGGAGAAGGGGTTCTGGGATCCGCCCAAGATTCCTGATATTTTGCTGTTTGGAGAAAAGGTAGCCTTGAGACTTGCAAGGCAGTCAGCAGCAGCAGCAATGTGTCCAAAGTTGTTGTTGAGGCTGTTATGGACTGAAGTCTGCACTTGATCTTCAGAGGTGAATCGGCTAGCATAGGCCTTCCGATCATCTTCCATTACAGCTGGCGGAGGTACATTCTGGTGCGGAAGGCACCAGAGTGCTCATATGTGGAGCTCAAGAGCATCCTGTGCAAACATTTCAAAATGAGTACCTCACATAGAAGCAAAAAACCATAGACATACCTTTGTTACCTTCGTTTCCCAGGGGACCTCCTTCTTTGTGAGGTGCCAATCACTCGCTTTCTTCTCCTTCTGTTTCTTTGCTTTCATAGCTGCTTTTGTATGTGGGGTCATCACCTGATCGAGGTGTGCCCTCTGTGGAGGGCACTCATCGTCATTGGGTTGTTGGCCACTAGTTTCTGACTGAGCACGAACTTCTGCGGATGTCGACGATTTGGCCTGTGCCGGCCCAGGGCATGGTGAACATTTGCGTTTATTACCAGCCAGAGCAGCCAATGGCAAGGGTATGGGTGGAGGATCAGGAGGGGGTTCCATTGGCACATCTTCATTAAAGTTGGACATGGTGGGGGGGAAAGGAAGCAGAGGAGGAGATGAGAGGTGAAGATGTTGAGGTGTTGATGGGCGGCGACATGTGTCCAGTCCATAGTCGAGATTTCGGGGTTGTTTTGGGAGTTGCTGAGCTGTGTCGAGGTGACAATTGAAGGGGATCAACAGATCACATGACCGTGGTCAGAGCAGGAGGCGGACTAATGTGGCAAACAATGGCGCCACAACCAACGCATGGCCTTGGCTGAAAATACCAACCATCATTCAACCGACTCAGGAGTGGTTGAAAATCAACTGACTCGAAGTTTGCCTCCGGTGTAGCCTGGTCCTTGTTATGGTTGCGAAACCATGAGCCCTCAAAAATTCAGGGTTTAAAACTCCGCTAGGCAGGGGCCATCAATCAAATGGCACATGATCAAGCCTTGGCTTCACTTGGCTCAAAAACCTCCTGAAGTTTGGTAATGTTAAGGACTTCTCCTCAAAAAATTTCAACTTGAATTTTAGCACAGGCAATAGATTTCCTCCTATTCTATGGATATAAAATTTTAAAATGGATTTTGGATGAGGGTGAGTGCCCACAGGGTTCGGACAAAAGGGCCTTCGGAGTTTCAAATTGCCCAAACTTTTGAGGGCTCACAGTATGGCAACCGGAACAAGGACCAGGCATTATATCGGAGAATGTCAGTTTGCTACTTCTCTGATCATTTGATCGACTGGTGAGCCAGGCTATCAATCTCCCCATGTTTTGAACTTTTGAGATGCGGAAATGCTCCTGTGCTGTCCACATCCACCTTTTGTTGGAATACCGGAATTATACGAGCATGCGCAATGCAGTTCCATTTCACAGAGTAGGCTCCATTCTGCACATTAGGTACTTAATTAGGTTTTGTTATTGTTTTGGTAGAGTATATAGGTACATCTTTTGTATGTAGTACTCATCCGTTTGCCTCACCCCCCCCACCATTTCCAAGGTCAAACGTACTGTCGTCAAAGCGTGTTGTTTATTTCAACACCTTTCACTAAAACTTTTGTTATAGCCGTGTTTAGAACTCGAATCTATACCTACAGACACAACTATATGGTTTTTATAGTTGTGCTTAATATCTAATTGAATTTTCTTTACGACGATTTCAAACTCCCGATAAAGGATAGTATGCAAGTCACGAGCAATTGACATTCGGTTTATGTCACGTGTTGACAATTTGGACTGGATTTCATTTCTGAATCTGTTACGCGCATTTGACCTACTTTATACCATCCACCACGATGCCTATGCGAATTCGTATGGCTATGCATGGCCCTCGCCATCAAAAAATCTTTCACTTGGTTGCGATCAACAGCAAGCAACGGCGTAATGCCAGACCAGCAGAGCTTTTGGGTATATACGACCCACATGCAGCCGACGGTCGGGATGCACGAATAGTTAGATGGAGTGTCTCCAGAATTCATCACTGGCTGAACGTCGGTGCTCTGCCCAGTAAATCTGCCGTTAGGCTACTGGAACTTGTGAGTCCTTTCAATTGATTATTCTTGAGTTATTGTTATAATCATGATTTCCAGGGAGGCATTCTCAAACCTGGTTCGCCATATCATCCAAAAGCCACACAGCCGAAGTACCCTGTAGTTGAGAAACAATCAACACTAGCAGATTCATCGGCGTCTCCACCATCCCCATCCACCACATAACCTCTCAACAAGCGCAAACGGTTTTCTTTCCACGGCACTGCAAAGGGTGAAAGCAGCGTTTGACTGGACTGATATATATCCAGGGTGATGGTGTCCAAAATATTTACATCCTGCTATTTGTTCATTGTTACTTTCTATATTACATATATATGGAGATAATCAAGCAGACGATAGAAGAGCTTCGATTTCAGAGTGACCTGCCTCCTTCGACAACTCTAACGGAGAAAGGTCGTCGGGATCCTGGAAGGCGAACATTTTCAATGGAAATAATTACATCGATACAAGGGATTACCTTGATATTCCTATCAGCTCCCTGAGCCAGAAGAATCTTCACTATTTCAGTGTTTCCTCGATCACATGCAAGATGGATGGGCGCATATCCCTTGAGGCGAAATTCAGAAGAAGTGTCATAATTTGATGAATCAGTCCTTACATATTCATCCAGCACATTGAGGTTTGTATCTGGGTTTTTATCCAGTAATGTGTTTAATCCAGGGACATCATTGGATAACGCAAGGCCGTGAATAGTTTTGTCGATGACCTCCGGTCCAGGTGCCATCGTACTAACTGCGTTTCCCATTCCACCGCTTCCGGCAGAGGGAGGAACTTCGTCCTTATCCCAGATGTCGTCCTCAGCAGTGGAATTAGATTCGACATTGCCTTCGACAGCCGCTGAGGGCGTCCAGCCTAGACTGCAAGCCATTTCAAGATAGCTCTTTTCTGCGTCTTGGGGGTGTTCAAACTTTTTCCCCGCAGCACTCCATGCATCCCACTTGGCTCGACCTGTCATGTCAAATATTGAAGGACGAGAGGTGGATGGTATCCTGGAACATGTCACGCATTTGAACGCTCCGTATAACTATCCATTTGGTCAGAACTCAGGAAAGAAGGTGGTAAGTCTGACGAAGACCTAGACCTCAAGCTTAACCACAGTAGAGACTTTAGTTAGAGATGGCGCAGACGCAAGATATGCAGCAGCATTTTGGAAATCCAAGGAGGGCTTGTGGTCGGACATCTATACCCAACTTAGCAAGATGAGAATGCCAATATATTGTCATCGAATAAGGTATCTAAATATGCTGTCCGCATTACGAGGTATTATATAAGCAATCGATATTCTATCTCTAAGCCAATCCAGCTGCCTGCATAGCCTAGAATTCAGATCGACATAAGCAATGATATTCCGCATCAAAACAAGTAAAATATATAGACTGACCTTCAGAATCTCCGAACCGATTTTAGCGGGACTGTCTGTCACGACTACACCGGCTTTCTCGAGAGCTTTCAGTTTGTCTCCAGCAGCACCTACCACATGTCAGCAAAAAGAGAGAAAGAAAAGCGTTTTCGCCAACCTTTTCCACCTGAAATGATAGCACCGGCGTGGCCCATACGACGACCAGGAGGGGCTGTGCGACCAGCAATGAAGCCTACGACAGGTTTGGGATTGCTTCTAGTTTTGTTGTATTGTTCAAGATATGCAGCCGCCTCTTCTTCCATGGACCCGCCAATTTCTCCAATAATAACAATGCCTGAAACTAGTGAGGTACGAAGAATTTTCTATACGCGCTACCATACCTTCGGTATTAGGGTCTTCGAGGAAGATCTTAATGACATCTACATGTTGGGTACCAGGGAAAGGATCTCCTCCAATCCCAACGCATAATGATTGGCCGAGGCCGACAGACGTAGTTTGGGCGACGGCTTCGTATGTCAACGTTCCAGAACGAGATACAATACCTGCAATAGTCATTAGCTAGGCCTTTAAAAATATTCAGATTGGTGTACACACCAATCTTTCCAGGTTTGTGAATGTGACCTGGTTGTATACCCATTTTACAGCCGAGGGGATTGATTACTGAACAAAAGGGGAGGTTAGTGTTGAAACGATGCAAGAATCACTGATACTGTAGGATATAAAAGAAACTCTTACCTCCGGGACAATTGGGTCCAACCAGACGGGATTTGGACTGACTCTTCAGTGCATTCATGACCTGTCGAAGGAATTGAGAATCGATATACGTCATAATTTAGAGAGTACGAACGCGAATCTCGTCTGCTTGAGGTATGCCTTCGGTGATACAAACAATAAGACCTATTTCACTCTCAATAGCCTCGATGATGGCGTCGGCGGCAGTGGGTGGAGGGACATAGAGTATTGTTGCATCGGGCTGGGTCTCTCTTACAGCCTATCAGAATGTTAGATTCAAGACACCCATAGGGAACCTCATGCTCCGCACTTCTCTAACAGTTCCGAAGATGGGTAAGCCCAGATGAGTTTGACCAGCTTTCGTTGGCGAGACACCTCCAACCATTTTTGTTCCATATGCGAGTGCTTCGGTGACGTGGAAAGTCCCCTAGCAAAGATTTGACGTGTCAGGCAACTTTCGTGGTGCGGTTTGAAAGCATACCGTCTTTCCAGTCAATCCCTGGCACAGAACTTTGGTATCTTTGTGAATGAGAAGGTTGCGAATCGTGTCTTCATAGCTACTGCGAGAAGTAGTTTGGGAGAACGCCCGGCATCCAACTATGCGGGGAAATGAGTATTGTAACCTCGCTTTCGGATTGAAGGCCTACCAGGGCCTAGAAAAGATTTGCCAGCATGGCGAAACATGGTATGACAGTCTAAGAAAACAATTGTCAGTGAGCGACGGCAAATGCCCTATAGTCACGTAGCCCGGAGTAAAACGATGCGAATTGGCCTTATTTTGACATGTATGTAAAGCCGTTATATATAGTCATTCTCCGGCGTGTTATTAGCCGGTGGAGAATGTACTCTGATTAATGATCGATCTAAGATTCAGATCCCCAGTGCTTATTGCCCATTCGTTTCGACTCAGATTCAACATTTACTAACTTACATTGACGTTATCAGTTGGAATAGTTACCCATGACTGCACTACTGTAAAATGTTCTTGCAAATTATCTACGATAGGGTGTAGGAAATCAAATTCCGTTCCTTCTTCTGTCGCGAGCCTTCCTGCATGCCCGATCGAAAGCGAGAATCGCATACTTAACCTTGTCATATTGTCTAGTGTTTACAGACCTAGTTAGAACATAAGCATGTTGCATGAGCAAAGGAATAAACGACAAACGTTGTAACATCCCGCAGGAATTGAGCTTTTGCTTCGTTTGGTACACTAGTTGCAGGAAGCTGCTCCAGGACAGGAGGCAACCATGCAAGAAGTTGAGTGGACCATACGTAAACCAAGGCCCTAAAAATCGACACGACAATGGAATCTGCGTCTTCTGGAAAATCGCCGACGAGACCGTTTAAGATACAGGCCACAAACTGAAAACCTTCTTTTTCCATTGCAGAGCGAATGGCTGCAGCATAAATGGTATATCTAGGTGGTGTAGAGGGAGTAACTGGTTCCATGCAATCGTGGGTCATGATACTTCGGAAAAGGTCAAGAGCGCCAAATACAATATCACTGTGCACCACAGTGAGGCCAGTCATAGCACAACGGAATGCCAAGGAGAATGAAGGGGCGGTGAACAGTAATTCCGGGGCGAGGTTCATATATTGCAGCAGCATCTGTATGTAATCCTCTAGAACTGCCAAAAAGTTAGTATTTATCGAAAGCCAACAATTAGACGTCGACGAACCATCTGGGATCTCTCCTGGTGCATTGACCTGTAACATAGCAGCCATCTTGTTCGTGCTACGTTCAAATATTTCCCGCAGGGCTACCTGGAGATTAGGGTCCGCCTCGTTGCCAAATCTTCCGATTATTTTGCCGGCAATCCACAGGAAGCTTGGATATCCAGTTGCCTCAAATGCTTGCGACATTCTTGAAACTACGGAAGGTGCAACAGTCAAAGCTGATTTACCGAATAGGTCAACGCCACGTCGTAAAACGCGGGTAGCGCGCTCGGCAAGGTCATAGTTTAAACCATAATTCGAAAGAAAATTGTCAAAAACAAGCCAAGCTTCTTCGCAAGTATTTTGACACGTAGGAGGAAGATCATCGCCGTAGCCTTGGACGACATGAAGCATTACTTCAAGGTTTTCCAGGCCATCTAAGGGCTTGTATCAGTAAAGTGAATAAATGAGAGGACTCTAGAATCGTACTTCCGACTTCTTCTATCTCAGCTTTGATGGGTGGCGTAGGTTTAATAGCAATGGCATGCACTTGAGTCAATATACCCAGTGAAAATTGTTTCAAGGAATCTGCCGCTCTATTCATTGGCATAGCAGAAATGACGTAGGCTATCGCCTCGTACACTTGACGGCGATCGTCTTGACTAAGCTTGGATCCAGTCGTGGTCAAGAAGTTATGAAGAGTCGGCAAGAACTCCGTCAAATGCTGGAAAGAAAAGTCAGACTTGCGATAATGCGTATGAAACGTAGACTCACTTGTTTGCAATCCTGACACATGTATTTCAGCGCTTGTCCAGCAGCAGCAACAACCTCGCTATCAGCATTCTCGAACCCTGCCGAAATATACTGTAGTTGAAGGGGTATATAGTCAGGATGGACGTTGATCCATTCCGAGTAACGCGATATAATTAACAACGCAGCATAACGGACTCGAGGATGGTCTGGAAGGGAAGGGATTAAGTCAATGATTTTCGGAACAGCGTTGCTGTCTTCAGGATCGATCTCGGCACCCATCGAACGCATGGCAAACAAGGGAGCTTCAATTTCTTGCCAAGCGGCATCGGGTCCACGAGCTAGAGCATTGGCGACAAGTTGATAGGTTGCCAAAAGGCAAGTCTCTGTCCGCAAAACGAAGCAACAGTCTTTAAGTGTGTCGCCCATAACATGCCGGAAAGCCCGGAAATTATCCGCCGCTTGCCCAGTCAAAGGGCTTGAGTCAGGAGGGAAGTGCAAGTGTTTGATTACGACTGTCATGAGGGTCTGGTATGCTTCCAGGAATAGTGGAGAGATTGAAGATCTCTTCCCAAGATTTTGAGCAAGGCGCATCCAGAATGGGAATGTAATTGGGACAATGTCAAGATCAGGGTAAGCAGAACATTGACCGATTGCGTCGACAAGGGGGAAGAAGGTTTCGGTATGCTGCAAGAGCAGGAACCGGTAGGTTTCTCCAGCCTCTGAGAAGATACGAGCGTAGCCCTTGATCTTTTCAGGATCTTCGTGGTCTTTTACAAGCTGAGTCTTCAGAGCGATGACTCTGGGCACAATAAGCTGTATAACCGGCATATTGTCGTCGATTTCTTGCGTTTCGTGAATCATTTGGCAGATTACATCGACGGCGGCATCGAAGAGTTCTTCAGAGGCGAGTGCTTCGAATGCGTAATTGAACAGGGAGGTCTCCGCCAAGGCTGTGATACTGATTTCACCCGCTGTCAACCAACTGTACAAACAGTTGAATACTTGGCTCTGGACTGCGGCAGTTACGCCTATTTGTTGCAATGATTCAGGTAAAAATGTATGGAGGCAAATGCAGGGGACCCACCACTAGCATTAATATAGACGGACAGGAGTTCAAGAATTTTTGTTGCATTCGCAGTCAAAAGCTGTCCAGATCGCTCTCTATAATCTTTGTCCTGAACGAAGAATTGAGATAAGTGGCATGAGCATGAATTAGCGGCTTACGGATATGGGTATTCTTGTATTGCCAACTACTTCTTCTGGAAGAAGTGTTAAGAACTCAAGCAAAGTTGGTACCATCGCCGGGTTCCTTCCAAAAGAATCAATCAAACCTTGCACAGGATTGTCCCATGATGGCAGCTGCAATGCAAGCCCGGCGATTGCTAACGAGAGTTGAACGACGATGGTTCGGGGACCTGTGTGGTATGTCTCTAGAGCGCTTAAAAGCGTGTCGCGCAGAGCCAATACGTTTTCGGGAGTCATCTGGCTCAAATCATAGGTAACCTAAGAGATCAAGATGATCGAAGTGTGTCTGACAAATGAGGAGACGCTGAAAAAACTGACTTTGGTCCTGAACGTCTGCGCCGCGAATATTTTTGCTGGAACCGGCGAATCTGGCGATCGCAGGAGGACATTACAGGTTGACCACGCTTCAGGCTAGGACAAGGATTGTTGGACACGGTTAGAGGAGTTGGTCGGGAGTGGCCAGGCGAGAGACAATTTACAGAATGTTGAAAATCCTGAAGCCAGGAATTTGCTCTTTCTATCGATGCTTTGTCGGGCGCACGACTGAACACGTCGAGTGCGGATAGTAAATCTTGTATGTTAGCCATAGTCAAAGCTCTTGATCGTGGAGATTATAATGAGAGGTATACAAGTAAATGATGAAGAGTAGCAAGCTTTGAAAGGAAGGGTACAGGCGTTTGTAGTTGTTGATAAGAACAAGCGATAAATCATAAAACAAATCTGATCCGCTCGCGTAACAGATACTCCTGCAATCCTTAACCTGAGCACAACCACTGGCTCGAAGTTGACGAGGCTTTTCCTTACTCAAGAACAAGGCATTGGCTCGCTCTCGGAAGAGTAAAGCTCAGAATTGCGATAGCGAATCGGCTTGACAACTGGAATGCCTAGATACCCCCGCCACGACGATGGGACATTTGTCCCTCTTACCCGATAATTCAGAGACATTGAATCGTGTATCTGCTTTGCGAAGGAGGTCCTGAATGACGCGACTAGACTTTGATACCATTTATTTGCAGTTCGCATTCTCGCCACATGCATATATTCACTGCGTCATGATGACCTGACCGGAAGACGAACTGAAAGAATTACTAGCGTGCTTCCTGATTCTCTTCCTTCTCGGCGAACAGTATCCCGGAAATAGAACACAGGGGATCTATGGGAAGATATTCATGCAGAACCATGGTATATTTGCTCAAAAAGGATCCGCTATAGACAGTAATAATCCGCATAGACAATAAAGGGGGTCAGAAACTGTACTAAAACGTAAGCAGTAGGGGATATCCGAGAGAGAAAGGAGTGACAGGTACGACTATTCGCAAGAACCAAGATAACGAGTGGGTAAGCAGGGGTAATATATGAGATGGTGTACAACGAAAACTGTAAAGAGAGAGTCAATTTGTGACAACGCGATTGCCAACATCAAAAAAGCGTAGGTGAAGGGAGATAATTCCCATCGTTCAAGGAAGAAAGTGAGGAATCAACCTCACGGAGGGATCTCTACGTGCGAAGGAAGCCTTTCTTCCTCGTAGTCTGTCAAGGGGGTTTATAAGAACACAGTCGAGAAACTGATGGGATAATACGAACAGAAGATTTCTCAGGTGTCAATGGACGACCGCTCTCAATCTTCCTCTTCTTATCCTCAAGGTCGATACGTTGCTTCTCCAAAGCATCCTTCATCTCCTTGTGGCGAGCATAGAGCTCTTCCTCGGACTGCTTAAGTTTGGCTTCCTTCTCCTGAACCTTTTGTTGGAAGACCATCTTCATTTCAGCCTCCATCTTGGCAAGTTTGGCTTCATGAAGGACGCGTTCCTCTTGCAACCTCGCAGCAGGGCTGGAATACATCCATCAGCAAATATCACTGATACACCAAAAGACCCAAAACATACTTTATTTCTTTGAAAACGGAAGAGTCCTGAGCAACACCCATGCTAAGAAGTTTCTCTGTCCGCCAGTTCTCGTAAAGGACGTCATTAGTGTACTCCCGGAGCTCTTCCATGTATGTGCGGACAAGCATTTGACGAAGTTTGACAAAATCGCAATGCTCCTCGTTATCCACTTCCACAACACCCCATGGATATGCTCGACCACGTACTTGACGACCATCAGGTGTATCAACAAGCTTGTCAGACCCTACAACCGCGAAAGGGATTTTGCTGGCAATCTCCTCAGCTTCAGCAAGAGTTTCTTCATCTTCATTTTCATAGGTAGGAGCCTGGAAGATATGAATGTTGTGGTGAGCAATATCTGCCAAAATCTAAACATCGTGAGAAAATGAGATGTGATATCTAACATGGAAAATAGATCGCCATACCCGCTCCTTGAACTCGGCGACCTCCTCATCCGTTAGCGTGTCTGCTTTGGCAATGATGGGGATGAGGTTGACTTTGGTGTGAAGCCTGCGCATGAACTCAATGTCGAGCTGTTTGAGGCTAACAAGTTTCGTTAGGATCGAGAAGAAAGGGCAAGAAACGGATCTTACGAGTGACCTGTAGGCTGAATGAAATACAGGCATGCATGGACACGATTGTCAACGATTTTAATCCTGTTGACGCGGTTCTCTTGCTCGAGATACGAGTCGAATCGAGACTCAATGTTCTCGACAATAGGTTTCCAGCTGAAAAGAAGAGGGAAGAGGAGGATTTCATTAGTCGCGTGAAAAAGGCGCCACACGTAAAAGCTACCTGTCATCGTTGTTGACGAAATCACCGAAACCGGGAGTATCAACTACGGTTAAGTGAAGTCGAACACCATTTTCCTCGATATCTATACGTAAAGGAAGCGTTTGAGGATACTTGTATTTGAGTTAGCGTAAAAATAGTTACCAGCGCCGATGCTCTCGATGGCAACGGTCTTCGGTCTTTCCGCAGCCGGGGGAAGCGGCTCCTTTGGTGGGTAGAGAGTGGTGTTGAAGAGGGTATTGATTAAGGTGGACTTTCCTAGCCCAGACTCCCCTGTATTAGGAGTGGGTAAGATACACGTCGCAACGCGGATAAAGCAGGAAAACTGACCAACAACCATGGCGGTGAACTGGAAACCCTTCCTCACACTCTTTCTGTGGACTTGGTTGGGCAAGTTGGCGAAACCCACGTATCCCATCAGCTTTTTGCGGATGACGTTGGACAAGCCAGCACCAGCAGTATTAGCAGTGTTGGTGGTGGGTACGAGGGAAGGACTTGAACCATTAGGACCGCCGTTGGACGTGGCGTCGCCATTGCGAGAGGAGGGGTAGGAGTCGGCCATCTAGCAAAAGAGGAGGTGAGGAGGAGAAAGGGTGGAAAAGCAGAAAAATACTTTTGAGTTGGCTTGAAGAGGGGGGAGGAAAGAAGTCGGGCGATGTTGGCTTTGTTTGGTCCTGGTGGCAAAGCCTAACTCCAATTTCGGCTTGGGCAAGAGAAGGCCCTGATCTCTTCAACAAACCATCATCGCTAAGTGAAATGATCGGGAGATACTCACCCATTGAAATTTTTGTATACTGCCTTTCCTCTCCATCGTTTCGTTTGCGTTTAGAATACCTCCCATTGTCACAAGTCTATTACTTCTACCAACATGTGTCCTCCTCGAGGCGTTTTCTCTAAATTACTGACACGGTTCCGTATTAAAGGACAAGCTCTGCGCTGCAATTGCTCCTGATACAAATCTCTCTTTCAAGAGGTTAGGGCACCACTGGCCACGGATAGCTTGTCCAGCGGAATTCCCGCGAATTCATCGCAAGTAGGATATTCTCCGCGAAACGGGGTGTCGGAAAATGGTCTTGTGTCGCGAGTCAAATATCTCCAGGCAACGACATTGGAAAATACGTTGGTTGTTCAATGAAGGGCCTCCTCGAACCAATCACTTCTGCAAGTTCTGTCGCCACAGACAGGCCGGTCATAGACATATCAGAGAGAGAAGATAAACACAAATGAATAGTCCAGATTGTGTGTCGCACCGGCAAGGTACAGCAGTACGAGAAGGTCGCCGTAATCCATCTATAAAACATTCACATGAAAGAGAGGATCGAAACGTGAACAAAGATTCAAGGATGCGTCATGCAAAGGGCCTCGCTATCTTGTTGAAACTCATATTGTCCAAGTGGGTCCCTCAAGGATGCTTGGAAGCAAGTGGGTGTTGTGTAGTGATTATTTGTGGATGGCTGCAGGAAGCACAATGAATAAAATTAATTGGAAGTCCATGTAGAATTACTCGAAGGTTGTTGGTAACCATTCTTTTGGGAAGTCGCGTATTGAAGGGCGATTAAGCAGTCGGTTACCACGATGATCACCTTTCTTTGCCTTCCTAACTTTCGCAATGATGTGGCGTATATCAATAGGAACATCCTCAAATGTGTCTTTACCATTCTACAAAGCTGATCAGTCCAGAACAAAAATTTCAAGGGAGAGATACAAACGTTAGCCTCCTCAATTAACTTGTCAAGAGTATCGCTCGCCCATTTAAGATTCATGGAAGGCTTAGGGAAGTCTTCGCATGCAATTTTGATGTAGCCGGAACCCCATTCTTCATTCCACGGGACTCCAGCATCCGCCGGAGGATTGGGAGTCCATCTAGAACCTGCAAGGAGAATGAATTTATGAAGTGCTTTGTCGTCCTTTAGAGGAAGCTTGTCCACAGGAGCAACAATAACACGTTTTATAGCAGCAGGATGCCCTTCGCCTTGGTATTGCATGGACCGGACAATGAGCGGCTTGTCCGAGGATGGGGGGACAAAGGGTTTTCGGTATGCTGGGGACATGGGTCAATGAGGCCACACATGAAGGAAACAAGGCCTGGACATACCAACAAGTTTTGGCATCTCATGCTCAATGAGTCGCATGTAATGTAACAACTGACGCTGTTGCTGCAAAAGGATATGACCAGCGGTCGGTGAATCATCTACTTCATCCGCTTCTTCAACTTGGTCCCAAATATCCTCCGGGTCGTCCTCCAGGACGCTTTGTGTCCGACGACCAACACCTGGTACACTGCTGCGACTTGGTCTCTGCCGAGCCTGAACTGCTGAAGAGGTGCTCAAGTCCCGCAGCAACCGACAAGAAGTTGGCCGTAAGCCCCTGGAAAACGACAGACACCGTGCAAGAGATTGGGCCATCTTTGACTATGAAGAAGTTGACGAACTGCACACAGCGGCGCGACGGATAATTTCGAAGTGCAGCGGGACAAGACAAACGCAAACAAAAGTAGATTCCTATATCGGGCGACCATTTCCCTTCAAACCACTCAACTGATCAGAATGGTTGTGAGTCTTTAAGCCGTCTCATCTCTGCTGTTTTCAAACTTAAAACCAGTCAAGCGCCTTCAATTATCAATAAAGGCCGAATTGGAGAATGTTACCGAGCTTGAACCAGCCTCTAAAGACTTTGAATATTTCTTTCAGGTGGCTCCTGCTTGCTGAAGTCGATACTACAGGTGCTCACTGCTGTCAAAAATTTCATCTAGGTAAAATGTAACAGCTGCAATGAAGTTCACCCGAAATATGTTTCTCTCAATCGCGTGGTATGTTCATCTTGGGACCACGATTCCGGTCGTAAACTGACAATGTAACAGGAAGAATATGAAGTGAGTGGCGGGAAGGGAAGTAAAGCCCATTTTGTGTGGCGATGTGGTTTGTGTACGTCTGTGATCCTTGCATTTGGGTGGCCACTGCTGAGCGCTTTTTCAGGCAAACGAGAAAGTTCCGCCAAGTTCGAATCAACTCCCATCAAGCCTTACAACTCGGAAAATGCCCAGTTCCAACCCTTACTAGTCATCGAATGTCGAGGATTAGAATTCACTGACTTTGACCCTCGAGTAGGTCATTTACACTCTGTAATTAAACTTGGACTTGACACTCTGCAGGGTATCTGGAAATGTGTTGGTACGTCCGGGGCGCCGTTCAATGAAGTCGACCTTTCCGAACAGGAATGGAACGACTATGACGAAAAGGTAAGAGTTTTTTGGGGAATAAAAAGAATTCCACACGCTAAATGTTTTATTCAGGCTGGTCTTCCTACTGGAATATCCGAGTTCGGTAGCCGATGGGACAGGGCACTATGAAATCTGAAGATTTTGCATTAAGTATAAGTAGTGTACAGTATCAAGACTGTTTGTCGAAACACAGAACGCAACAAGGGTATCTTATAACGATAGCAATTGGTAAATCAGGCAAGGATAAGAACTGGAACCCCTGTGCTGGCTTAGCTTTCTGGAGAAATAGAGGAGGATGGAAAGTCGTTTCGTCCCTTAGACTGCAAGGTCTTGTCTCCAGCTTGAGCAGGAGATTGGCTAGGTTTTCGGGATTTACGTCCTTGCAGTGTTTCCTCTTTCCATTTGGAATCGGCAGTTAATCAGTCTGCAAGGAACACCTTCACTCCCTGCGGTGCTCCTTTGACCCTTCTTTTCCCAGAGGAAACGGCACGGCTGTGTGATTTCTTAATCTTTGCCAGGTGCTCAATTCTAAATTTCAATACCGTTTTATTGCCAAATGAGTATGGCATTGCTTACCCCCACAAAGCTGCCTCGGCCTTGCTGATGTGAATTTTGGTCATGTCGACTCCCCTGGATTCCAATACTCCAAGGAATTTGTGAAAATGCTGGCAGTTGAAATTTGAGATGTTATAAATTATAAGTATAAAAAGCGGCATCCTTACATCTACCGAAGTCCTTTCAAGTTTCGAAAATATATTCACTTCCATTGAATCGGAAAACTCAGCCAAGAAACCAACCTGTAGTGTCCAGATAAGGGCGATAAAGTATGAATTATTCCCTGTTTGACTGATATCAAACCAGCGGAGGTGACCGTACCGCCGCTGAGGAATGAAGAATGCTGGAACGCCCTAGTCTCTGTGGGCGTCGAAACCTTGTAGATCAGTGACCGATGGACGCTATTGAATAGTCTTCACCTTTTATGCCAACGCATATGTTGACTTATTGAGATGATGAGCCGATTGGCATGAAGAGAGAAATTAAACATTGCACACGCAGTACTTGTCCTACACAGAACCATGAGATTCATGACTTCCAAAAATAATTTCAAAGTTATAGACCGATATATAGATCCAGGTATTTCGCTTCACAGTCTTCCTCAATAGGCGATCGACTACTCCTCGGGTAGTAAAATGACCCCGGAGATATCTGTACAAAGGATTCTTTCCTCTGGGCTGGTCAGCATAATGTGTGGCGGCATTTTCCTGATTTTCTGAATGATTGGAGGTCGTAATATTTGACGAGACACCTTTTCGAAATTCAAGACGATAGGTTGGCATGCTCTCTGGAACAATCCCTTGCCCTTGTCCAGCGTCTTTCCAATCGCCCGCAGCAGTATCTACTAGCTGATTGTTCTTTTCCCAGTACAAACGGCCGTCTTTACCGATTCTGATGAGATAATTTAAACTTGAACCCGAATCAGCTATCAGCTTCTGCCGTTTGCACGAGGGATCAAAGATAATCACGCTGCTCCGCAGAAAGATAACTTCACGAGGGACGATTAAGAGAATTAGGAAACTCGGATTGATCAATCCTGCTTCCCGTAAGTATCCGCTGTGTATTAGGTTTCAAAACTAGTATTCGCGGACAAGCATGAGCTCGATCTCACTCGCCTCTCTCTCTCTAGTCGTTCACGAGGGCACTCGTCAAGAGACAGAGCTTTACCTGCACCACGGTTCAGCCTTTGTTGAAAAAGTCAGATACTATATGGCGAGACAAGTTGCGTCTACGTGCACCATTTGAAAAAATTATCCTCGGTATCCTCTCCTTGCCATCTTCTGTGATACCACTGAAAAAATATGTTCATGTCGGGTCTGTAACTAAAAACGCAGCTAACCTTTACTACGTACGGGTCATCGTGTAGCTTGCGATGGGCGCCGAAAGGAGCAAAATACTCAACGATCTGAGACATAGCGATGTTTCCTGTACGCAAGTCCGGGTCAAAACCTGAGATTTGCGACTGAACATGGTTCCGATACTCACGCGTCGATCAGCTCCAACCAATGTTGCGTCTCCAGGTGCTTGTCCTCCGCGTCGACATGAATGTCGTTGCCGTTCAAAAGCTTGTCATTTGCCTCCAGATGACCAATGAAAAATGCTGCCCTTTTCCAGCGCTCCCTTGGTGGAGTGGTGCTGCCGAGAGCAGCCTGCCTATGTGTCTGGAGTATATGACCATGTTCAGTGACAGCAGGGGACGAGGAGACAGATTTGAAATTTCAGGAACCTCCAAGATAGCATCGGTCACTGCGTCATCCCATCGTAATTTGGAATTTATATGTCGTTCCTTGACTAAATTGTGCCTGCCTCTCCACAAACGTTGTATGAATATGGCTGCCGCTACTCGAGCTGCTTGTTCTTCGCCCTACTCGTCGGAGTAAGTTCTCTTCTTCGAGAATACCATGAGAGTAAAGAGTAAAGACCAAGTGAGGTCATGCATGGTAAACGGAAGGGAGCTAAAAATGAATCCGATGACATCATAGCCATTAAACCATTAGATTGCTAACACAATGTGGACAACATTATTGTACGGTTTTGTACCGAGACAGCGATATTGGGGAATTGTGGTCGTGGTAGTAAGTAGTAAAAGTGAGAATGATATGGGGGGAAAACTAGATGATGAGAGAGAAGTATCAGGGGGAAAGGGTGCCCAAATGACAAGGAAAGAAAATGGAAAACACCAGAAAGTACAGAGATCAGTAAACTGAGAGATGTTCGACGAGGGGAATGTAAGTAGTAGTACTAGTAATAGATCAGTCTCATGTGAATCCAGTAAACGCCCAACCAGGTGGGAGTATGAGATAGGGATGTTTTCGTAATTCAGTTGCACTAGGCCGCTCGTCAGGGTTACTAGTTGAAGGAACAGTTAGAAATGTCGAAAAGGGCAGAAAAATATATAGGTCACATGGCAAAGCATTTTCTCCTGAAATCATCCGCGTCCGCCGACAAGACGACGTCTTCTGGAACAGGTGGGGGTTGTTTCGATTGATACAACTGGAATGAGGTGAGCATGTTGCCCCAAGTATGTCAACAAAGGTATACCTTGAACATGACCGCAAACATTTCTTCTCCGTTCCAGGGCCGCATCCCTGCCCACATTTCAAGAACCACACAACCCACACTCCAAATATCGATCTTGAAATTGTAACCCTCCTTTTTCGTGTTGACAACCTCCGGGGCCATCCAGAACACCGTGCCTTGCATGGCAGTGAAGGCACCACCATCAATATCTTCCGTTCGTTTCGAGATTCCAAAGTCTGAAATCTTGCACACTCCCGACATCTCCACCAGAATATTGTCAGCTTTGAGGTCCTATCATGTTGTTGGCATGAGTTTTCTTTACAGAATAAGAACGAGTCGACATACTCGGTGAAGGATACCCTTTGAATGAAGGTACTCCAGACCACTTAATATCTGACTGGTGAACGACCTCGTCACATTGTCCTCAAACTTGCCATGTTTGTGCAAACAGCTCCCCACAGACCCGCCCGGCACATACTCGAGGAAACTAAAGATATCGTCAGAGAACAAAGACAAGAGATTGAAAAAAAATGGCTTACATGCTCAAATTTGAGGGTGTTTCCTCAAAGCCGAGATATTGCACAATGTTGGGATGATCCAGGTCCCGCAGAGTCTCACTTTCCATCTTCAAAGCCTGAACGACGGTGTGCTGTCGAGAATCGTTTTTGTCGCTCGCAGTCTGAGGAAGTTCCACTTGCTTGACTGCAATCATCTCTCCCGTCGTAGCGTTCAAAGCGAGATAGACACGACCATAAGTTCCCTTGCCAATCAATTCACCTCTCACCCACTTGAAAGTAGCTGCAAAAAAAAAAAAAAAAAGTGCGGCATCAGCATCAGCATCCAGAATGAATTAAACAAAAAACGTACTAGGACCACCAGAAGGAGAGTCGGGAGAAGATGAGCTAGACGCACTACGTCCTTGTGCAGTCGTGACTTCCTCCAGCTTGCTCCCCCAAAGCTTCGTACTTCGCTTCCTCATGATATTGTCCGCATACGAGTCAGGGGCCCTCGATGTCCGATCGATGCGCTTCTTGTGTTCCTGAGCAACGATACGAATGGACTTCTTGGCTCTGATCCTTGCCTTGTCATCTTTGGTCGGGACAGGTGGTGGTAATTGGGACACAGGTTCGGGCGTCGTCGGAGACGTATCCCCAGAGGGGGCTTCGATGACAGGCTTATCGAGGTCGTGCTTGGGGAAGAACTTTTCGAGATGGTCGTAGATATTCTCGGGAAGGGGTCGAGGCGCCCAGTTGTCCCCCTCGGCATCAATAAATGTGCTCTCGGGTCGCTTCGATGATGGGCCAGGTGCTTCGCCTACAGGACGATAGCTTGACGGAGGGGGTTGCTTAGCAGACGCGTCGGGTCGTCCAGTAGCGTCGTCAGTGCTACGCGATTCGTTAGTCGATGGATTTGCACTCTCAATTTGCACTGTTAAAGGTGGCCTAGCTGACGATGGCGATGATAGAGGCACGGGCTTCACAATCCAAGTTCCACCACCGTTATCAGAGTCGTCGTCGTCGTCTGCATCGTCTGCATATGAATCTGCAGACGAACTCGTTTGCAACGGCGGTGGGGTGGAGGAGGCGATAATTGACGGGTCGGCCGAGGTTGCGATACCAGATTGACAGCAGTTTCTGGGGACTGGAGCATCTTTGAAAATTGAGCTTTGACTTCCTGCTTCAGTGTCATTTCTGAATTCCGGTCTTTCATCGAGACGGGATTCTCCGGCGACGAGGGAGAGGAAGGTTCAGCCATGAAGCCATTTTTGTCAGATGGATCATACCGAGGGCTTTGAGGGCTGACGGGTGTCCGAGGAGGGGTCGTTGATGTCTCAGGCCCGCTCTGGATATCGGAGGAGCGGTTTGAATGATCACTGTAATTGGCAGGTCTCGGCCGAGGTCCAGGAATACCTGGAGAGTGATATGATCTGTTCGGGGATATTGTGCGAGGCGAACGATTGGAATCCCCAGTGTCCAACGTCGATCCGTAGATAGGTGACTGCAAACGCGAATATCCACGAGTGGGAGACGTCATCGAATCACCAGTAGCTGATTGAGGCCGAGGGAAGGGATCATGGCTTGGAGACACGATACTGAGATTGGATGAATATGTCCCTGAGCGAGAGGCGTATTGGCTTGCCGAACTCTGATTGAAATCTGACGATGCACCATGAGGGGATCCTTGGACAGGCAGGGGCCTGACAAAGGCCCTGGGAGGTTCATAGGATTTAGGAATCCCAGGTAGGCTAAGGTTGCTCGAGGAGTTGCCCAGAGGCAACTCACGAGGACCTGTCGAGGGACGAGACATTGGAAGAGGCTGTTGTTGTTGGTTCCGCCGGGAAGAAGTTGGCGACGCTGAAATTTTAAGATTGTCCATGCTCTTTGTCACATTTTTTGCTAGCCTGTTACCTGGCCAAGCGGAAGCACCCATTGCAGACGGGCGTCGACTGCCGCCTTCTTCGCCTTTCCAATTGACGAAGACGGTGGGAGGAACAGGGACACGAGCGGGGCGGGACTGGTTTGAGGGTCGTGGCTCTTGAAGGCTCGAAGGAACGGAAGGCTGGGGTCGAGGAGTATTATTATAGATATTGTGCCTACTGGCAAATGGTGAGGGTGGTTTGTAACGGGAGGAATTCAGCTGTCGTGTGCCACGAGCGATGGACGGAGAAATTCGATCCAGCTCATCAGCGGGTCGTGGACCAGGAGGCAAGACGATTTCCCAAGAGGCATCTTCTTCATCGTACGTCCTCCTGCTTTGCTGCTTCACATTATCGCGAAAGGGTTCTGGTCTCAATTTGCCTAAAGAAGGATGTTCCCGGCTTCTCAGTTGCCTCCCTGCCGGGTCTGCGCTGTGGTCAACTTCCCTTGAGACCGAGTCTTGATCAGCCGCCGCGTCCGACACAGATCGTGAATGCGGGTGGCGACTCTGGGGAACACCCAATGACACGGGTTCGTCGTGCAATGGGAAGTGAGGACGGTTCGGCGACAGCGGGGGTGGGGCTGGTGGGGGTGGGATTTGAGGGACCGGGGGCAATGCGTGAAGGTGCTTGTCTTCCTTGCGCTGAGGCTTTAAGCGATCAGATGGCTGAGGGGGTAGTTGAGAGGTCGTCATGGGTTCTGGTAAGAGAGTGACAGGTGAAGAAGGCCGTGGGTGAGCCACACTAGGTCGCCGACGTGGGGAAGTGAAATGGCTATTGGGAGGAGGAGGAGGAGGAGGAGGAGGGGTGGGCTGCGTCGTCTGGAACGAGCGACTCGAGGGCTTGACCGTTTCTTGGTCAGGATAATCGAGATCGGCCTCGTAACCTGCAGACACCTCGGGAAGGTTCTCACTCTGAGAGGAGAGACTGCCATTCCGCGACCTTGAACGGCGCTTCACGCGCAAGGGGTTGACAGTGACTAGATGGGGAAGAACAGGGGGGATAGGGCTACAGTCGATGGGCGGTAAAGTTGGTGGAGGTTCGTGGACGGAGACGGAAGATGGAGAGACAAAGAACTTGAGGGTGCCTCTGGAATCACCCTGATCGCGACAGAGGGCAAGCAGCCGTTCGTTGGACAGGGCGTCTCCCATTGCGTAAGAGCCGATCTCTGTGCGATAGATGGAGTAAGGATTGTGTTCATCCTCGTTGTAGATGTTGAGCTGAAAGAAAGGTGAGATAGACGGCAAGAGGACGGATGGAGAGAACCCAACCTTGTTCAGAATAAGCTCGCGGATGTGGATGGCATGCTTGGCGCTGCTGATGTCGACGGTAACATAGCGCTCTGAATCGGATGTGACAAAGACGATTTTCTCGGGAATGGAAGCTGAAGGGGTGCTCGTGGGAGAGGTAAAGGAGTCCTGGGGGGCACCGGTGGGAGACTGAGGGGGGAGTGAGAGGGGGGCTGCAGGAGACACTGGAGAGCTACTCACCGTACGGGGCCTCCGGGTGGTGCTGGGGTCCTGAGCGGAGGACCTGAGAGGGCGACTGCCAAAGGGAGCCTTGAGAGTCTGGAGAAACTTGCCCTTGCGAGACACGGTGGGATGGGGAATGTCGTTGTGGTAGAGGGCGGGTATATCGAGGGAGGAGGAGGGGGCGTGAAGACCGGGGGTGGCAGGGGGCGGAGTGGATGTGGAGGGCGAGCCGGTGCTGTCTGGGGAGAGGGGGGGCTGGCTGGTGGAGAGACCGGGGTCGAGGAGGTCGGTCTGCTGGTAGCCAAAGCTGGAGGCCGAGGCTATGTGGGGCTGGGAGCGATGGTCGTGGTTCTGCTCCTCAGAGTCGGGATTGGCGACATAGTACACCTTTCTGTGCTGCTTCGCCGACCGCGAGTCCTCTGACATACAGGGCACCAGGAATGAGAGAGACTCACCGTGTGCCGCACTCTACACTACTCCTGGGGAATGCTTCCGTGCTGACTAACTCAACCCACACACGTTTTTTTTCATATCATTCTAATTATATTATTTTACATCTTATTCTCTACAAAGCTCCCGTCCTGCACATTCAGCTGTCCCTCCCGTCAGCACACGCGCCACTTCCGAAAACACCTCCTCTTACCTTGGGGTATTCCACCTTTTCCTCCAGCATCGTCTCTCCCCAGCACAGCAGCTTCAGCAGGCCCACCAGCTTCACCTCCTTCCCCTGGCTCAGGCTTTCCAGAATAGCCGCGTTCACTTCCCCTGCCGTCTTCATCCGCTGCGCCGGTGACAGCAGCTCTGCAATCCCTGCCGGCGCATTCGGCGCCGATTCGAATGCAAGCAGGGCCATCGTGCGCTCCAGCTCCGTCAGAAATTCAGGCGACTCCTCACCTCGTGGTGCCAGTTCCTCCTGTGCAAATTCAAGCGCCTCCGATATCCGTCCTTGCCGTATGTATTCAATCAGTTTCTGTTGTTGCAATTTGAAGTACAGCGCAGGGTTCGTGTCAAGAATCTGTCAGCAACCATCGGTGAGTGTCACCGTCTTGTACCGCATATGGAAACAAGGCCAAGGCAAGACGCATATATCATATTGAAGACTGAAGTTTTGGTGTTTACATATCTCATCACCAGCCCCGAGCGGGGCCTATGAGTGGTGCATGAAACCGTTTAATCCTCTGCGTCTTGCCACGAGTCCCAGTAAAAATTCGAGACATACCTCTGGGTTCAGATCATTTACACGAGTGATCGCATCTTCGACATCTCCCCGCTGGAGCGCTTCTCTGATGTCCATCCGGCTTTCGATACTTTCAAAATCTACCGGGGGTGTCAGGTCTGCTTCCTGACTGAATTCCTCTGCAGCAGACTTGTATCCCTCGATCACCAAATAGTCCATGACGAGACGATTGAGATCGCTGAAAGCAGAGCGCGTCGTCAGTAAATACAACTTGGCCATTACCGAAAAGAAAGGCAACGTAATCAGAAAGTATATGATTATTGTTATCTCAACATGAAGAAGATTCAGAGAGATTCCCAATTGTTTTATCATCCTTTCGAAAATTAAAATTTGACACTCACGTTTTCGTAACTTGCACATCATGGAGCCGCTTTTCCCATTCTTCCTTACGTATCGCCGCTTTCGGAGGCTAAAATACCGAGCACGGATTAGTGACTCGTTGGAGCATAGGTTCGTCTGATACTGACCATGAAGAGCACGAATTGAGATGGGGTTCCAATTTAAACAGCGCGTTTTTCTACTCTAGGGCAGGTCTGTTTTTCACATCACGTGAAGTAGGAGCGCTATGCGTCGCAGCTTGCGCTAGTACTACGCTAAAGCTCATCTCCTGATTCTTCACTTACGAGCATACTGCCCTCGAAATTCATCAGTGCTGGTTCCCCTTCTTCTACACCCTATTCTTCAAAAAAGGGGGTATAGACTCTTGACACGTTTTCATTTCAATTTTTCTGCTCAAAGTTAAAGGAACGTGGTACCTCCCTTTTGGAATTCCTTTGGAATTCTTTCATCCGGCCTCAGGACCCCTCCGTGGGCGCAAACATGCAAGCCGCCGAATGGACTAAACATGCAAGGCTCCAGGCAGGCGGCAAAAAGCTACACGAGCCGTGCTGTCAGTCGCCAAGCATTGCTGCGCGATAATTCTGGACCACACGACCGATCGCCAGGTGAGCTCTTGCTAAGTACATAAACGCATGTTCTGGTAAGTTCTGATATGGAGGCCTCCATGATGACCAGGGGACTTTGGTTTAAGAGCTGAGGTCGTGCCTCAGCTCTGCTTCCTTGTGACTCCACATATCCAAGTACAGAAAAAGATCTACAGCTACATACCCACGAAGGACGAAAAGTACATATGGTGACAAATTGTCGAGCATTAAATTTCAAAAGGGGCAAAATAATGGATGTTCCATAGTGCTAAGCTCCTGAGGCTAACCAGTTAACCAGCGAGATCAAAGTCGACCTTGAATGCAATCCCATTCTCCGTTTCCCAACGCTGCTGCCACTCGTTCACCCGTTCCATGAGATCCGCCCATTGAGCTTCCGATTCGACCCCTTTAGTCCACTCGGCGCCCTTGCCCAGCTTCTCAATGTGCAGCCAGCCACGTCTGAGATACTGATAGTCAAGAAGTCTCCGACGCCATTTCTCGACGTATTTCTTGCCATAGTCGGGAATGGCATTCTGCGATAAGGGTCAGCTCTAGCCGACTGCATAATCAGAAATTCACCGAACCTTTTCCTTCAAAAATTCGACCAGTTCGTCCTGGTAATCGCTTGATGTGCCATTCAGCATTCTGTGGCCATTGGTATAAGGATCTAGTCCATTTGCCCTGACGTTTTCCTCATACGAAGCCAATTCTTTCAGAAGAACAGCACGAGGAGGAAGCAGGGAAGGGTTCGAGATGACATGAGCTGTAAACAAGCTCTGCGCATAATCAGAAGGGCAATTTGCGATATATGATGGCAATCCGATGAATGCAAGGGCATTGGTTGGGTAGCGGGGGTTCAACGAAAGGATGTGCCGATATAGGGGGAATATATAGCGTGTGTTGGTGACAAGCGATTCATAAATTGAAGAATTGTCGTTTGCTGAAGGGTCTACTTTCAACTCCCCGCCTTCGGTCAGGAACGGTTTCAACATTTGGTATCCCGTACCAAGCAAAACTACGTCGGGATCTAAACTGGTGCCATCTATGAAAACAACGGCCTCCGACGTGAAGTGTGAAATTTCAGGCTTGACTGGCACGCCATCCACTGGGTCACTATCGTGTCGGGTAGAGAGAACAGTCTGCGCAATGACTTAACAAAGGAATCGTGGTAGAAAGGGCTGGTTTACTCACCTGGCGAGCAAAGTCAACAATCTGTGTAGCAGCATCCCTCCCACTTGCACCACTGCCGACGATCAGCACGGAACGGTTGGCGAAAACCTCCGGCCTACGGTAATATACCGAATGCACAATCTCTCTCGAATGCTTCGCTAAAGGGCTCGATAGCCAGTCATCCTGGCCCTTCCACACTGGGACACGAGGAATATGATTGTTACCAGAAGCCACCACAAGGTGATCAAAAGCTTCATTATACAACGCGCCCTTTTTATCAGATAGGGCCAAGTTCCAAAAGCCTTGCTCCGAAGTACCAGTCCAAGTTGCCGAATGGACCTTATGGTTGAATTTGATAAAGTCCAAGAGATTATTATGCTGCGCATAACGCCTGTGATAGGCTTTGATGTGTTCATGACTCGGATAGAGGGGCGTGCCAGGGGGTATGTAACGCCAGGATATGTCATAGATGGGACTGGTGTATTTGTACGCAGCCGGGGATATAGAGGTGTTTCGGGTAGATCAGGCGGAGAGACATCATTATTATCCGGCAGCCTATTGGTATCTTAGCATGAAATACGCGTCGTAGAGAAGGAATATTCACCAGATGCCGCCAACATCTTCCCGTTCTTCATACAAGACAACTTGCCAATTGTCGCGAGAAAACGCATCTAAATCCAGAAAATTCTTAAGCATAGCCAGTCCTGCACTGCCAGAACCGACAATAGCAAGAGATTTTGTTGGGTTGGAGCCATGGTCAGGACGTAGAGGCACCTGAGAAGGAAGGTAAGATGAAAGAAACGTAAACAGAAGGCGCTGTATGTCGACCATGGAGTCAAAAGTGTCACTTAACAGACTTGTCTATGCATATTAAGACTATCCCTAGTTGTTTGGAGTGGTGAGTAAGGGTATCGTGTGTATGCTTGAAGCAATTCGGAGAGAGGATGGCGTGCTCTGCGTTTGCCGCTGAACGCCTCGGGCAAGCTACATTTGTGACATTGACAAACGATACCATCTTATAATAGCACAACCGTGATTGACTCAAATTCTGTGAATCTCAACTCCTGATTGGCAGGGCTACGGTGCGAACAGGGCTGGACTGGGGCTGGATGGCGCGTTATTAATATTATCCCGCCCAAGTAAGTAGTAATCGAATGTCGCACAGATTGTCGTATATCTTATGCCATTATTACGCCTTCGAGACCACACCTCCAGATCTAATCATGTTGAAGAAATCATCTTTGTCAACGGTGCCTTTGGAATTGTCCTTCAGCAAACACATCGGTCGTTTAGTATGACATGTCACTTACTTTCCTTCCCCCTTCCAATAATATTATCCTTCTTCTTTCCCTTTTTACCCCTGCTTTCTTCTACCGGTGCAGGTAGAGTCGGTTTTCCGGTGCCACGACTGGCTTTTATTTCTTCGCTCGCAGCCGTTGCTGATGCTTGGGATTGTTGTATCACATTAAATAACCGTACAACTTGGAGGATTTCAGAGGTCGAAGCGAAAGACAGGTGAAAAGTCGGACTAACCTCCTCGCTGGGCAACCTTTCGTAGGGCTCTCTCACTTTCTCCTCCCCAGCCACCAATAACATCTTTTATCCTTGCCTTGTCTTCTTTTTCCTTCTTCTCTAGTTGCAAGATTTTTTTGGCCCGCGACTCTAATTTCTCGTCATTGCGTTTCCGTGCTATGGAAGGCTTGAGGGACAACGGTAAGGTTGAAGGAGCGTCTGTATTTAGTAGATGTTGTAGCGTAGCTCCAAATTTTGAGCTCCCAGTAGCTCGGATTTTTCTTTTTGAAGTTTGGCGGGATTTCTGAGGCTTGAGACCTTCAATTTCTTCGTCGTCGTCACCGTCTTGCTCACCGGCATCACTGGTACCAGTTTCTACATCTTCCTCCTCGTCAAAAGAAAGTTCTGCATCGGACTCGTCTGCAGAAAAGGAAGCTCGCTCATCATCTTCGTTGGCATGTTCTTCAGGTGTGGAGAGTTTCTGACGTTTGTGAGCAGGCATTGGGATGGGATGAATGAAGGAGAAATTTATTTGGCCAACTGCCTCGATCCAATTGAGTCTGCGGCTGTGTAAGTTATTCCAACTGCCATTCATCTCCGCTGCTACGCCTCCTCTCGTGCGCCTTCCAACAGCTGGCTTGGGTCCTATCCATTCACCATAAAGGATACGATAGCTGCGCTTGAGATATAACGTCCTGGTGACGCGTCGTTCACGCCCAGTTCGGTTAGCATCCTCCCTTGCCTCAAGTCGTGAAGATCACCAGCAATTCGCGAGGCGATTTAGTAAATTACCTTGTTTCACGCGTTCAATGTCGTTCACATCGCAGCTGGGGATGCAAGCTAACTCGAGACATCAAGTAGATCTTTCTCCAGAACCCGATCTTCACCCGCTTTATCCGACGACAAGTCAAATCTCTGAACAGTTAGGCTCGAACTCGGGTCTCAATCCAGCTCAGAAAGCTGAACTGGTAGCGCATTGCCTTGCGCGCGCCTGTGCTTTCGGTGACATATCTGTCGTTCAGCACCTCTTGACCGATCCTCAAGCGCAGGTCCACGTAGATCTGGGTCTACGAGATGAAGACGGGGTCAACTTGATCAGCTTAGCTATCTGCGGGTTCGGCGGTGACTCTGACCGAGATATAGAAAGGGAAGAATGTGTACGCCTTCTGGTTTCTCAAGGGGCCGATATCACAGCGGACAAAGGTACTCAGCCCTTCATATACTTGTGTGCTAGTACTAACGTCGAGTCGCGAAGCTGGGTGGACACCATTGCATTATGCTGCAATTCTGTCTCCTCCAACGCTCGTCTCTTACCTAATGACCCATGGATGCTCTCCCTTTGCTTTAACGGAGAGGAAACTAATGCCTCTAGACATCGTTACTGCCCATTCAATTTTACCTGGAAAGGAAGACGTTGCCCTACTTTTAGAAGAAGCTATGCGCAGTCAAGGTTGGACTGGGGGAAGAATGGAGGAGCGACGTCGATTGCTCGAGAAGCGGATAAAGAAGAAAGGGAAGAAGAAGGCAATTCGTGAAGATGTCGGAAAAGTTTTGGACGTGAGTCCTGACTGGTGGGGAACGGATTCAGAACTCTCGGACGATGATTCAGATTCGGAAGATGATGAAGAAGTCGGCGAAGACGTATATGTCAGTCGTTGTTACATCTCACCTAATTTAATAAATCAAACACCCTCCTCAGACGCCTCGCCCGGATTACTCTTCCATGCTCGTTTTCTCGCCGCCCTCGCTTGCACAAATATTTGAATCTCTCATCACAAATTATCGACCAACTTTCAGGGATGCTACTCCAGCTAATACGCTATACATGCTTGCAAGATTTGCTGCTCTGACTTGCGATCATACCTGGTTGGAGGATGTCATCATAGGAGCTACAGATGCTATTGAAGAGACATTTTTTGTAAGTCAGGCTTATCCTCTATTCTTCCTGTCATCTTTTTTTCTGATTGCTGCTTATTTTTGGGTTAATATAGAATCGCGCTGAGGATCTGTCATGTCTAGTGTTTTGGCTATACAATACCACTATATGGTTGCATTTGCTCGAATGTGACAAGTCTATAAATGAGGCCTGTGAAATGCTCGGGTCGTTCGAGATGATAGAAGAAGTGATAAATTCCGTCTTTGGTGGGTAAAATGAAATTTATTTTGTCTTTTTTTCATATATGTGATCTGTCCTTGAAGTTTTTATCATCAGATATGCGGAACGGCGGATAGATCAGCTCCTTGACAATACCATTCTGTCATTTACACCAATGGCAACTGAATTTGAAGCTATCCAATTTGAATCTGAGTGGTCCTTCCTTCGTCCTTTTGCTTCCGGAAAACGCAAGGCGCCACCTCCGCCCTCTCCCCTATTGCGCAACGGCCACCTGTCATCGCCTCCTCAAAGTCCAAGTAGACCACACTCTCCACCTCCCAGTCAATCTTCCCGAGGGATTCCATCGTTAAGGCGGACACTTGCACGCTCACGCGGCCACTCGTCAGCGCCTCCTCTCTCTTCGATTTTCAACGAACCCCCTCTTTCGCCATCGCCATTTGAGCTGACTTCATTTCTTACATCCCTTCACTTGCTTCTCGTTTTATCTGATATCAATCCTGCAATCGTAACACAGCTGTGGTCTCAGGTCATGTATTGGACATCTTGTAGGATATGTCTTCGTCCAAGTCACTTGTCTTGGCTAACTGCTCTATGTCAAGGTGAAATATTCAACCGTATCATTACGCGCAAGAAATATCTCTGCAGGTGAGTTATTCTGTGTGCCTCGTAACTCTTCTTTGACCACATCAAATGCTGCATAGATCACGAGCTGTCCAGATAAGCATGAATTTGACCGTGATAGAGGAGTGGATAGACGAAATGGGATTACCTCCAGGCATTCAGATCCATTTTGCCCCTGTCAGGGATCTTCTGAATTGGCTTCAAGTGGGTCGCTACTTATCTTACCTGTGTTTTTGGCTCAAGATATTTAGCGCCTGTCATCTATCGCTGAGTTTCCGGACCTGGTGGCAACAATACAGACGATGAAGAATATAAATCCTCTTCAGGTAACTGACCACTCTGTTAGAGTATTTCAGCGCGTATCAACCAGCTTTAATTTAGATGCGTCGTGCTGTCCGGGATTATAAGTACGAGGTGAACGAAGGGAGAATGACTGAAGAGTGCATCCAATACCTTACACAATTGCAAAAAGATTGGGAAAGGCATCGGGTCAAGTTAGGTGTCGAGGCCATTAGAAAAGAGGTTAGTTGTTGTGTTTTTACATGTGAGCAAGAACAGATCTAAATCATCTTTCAAGATCGTAGAGCGAGAGCGAGATAGGGACGAAAGTTCCTCCGTCTTTAACGACGCCTCAAGTGTCTCTGGCAAGGCTCCCTCGATAACACCGTCTGCGGAAACTACTGCCTTACATCAAAATGTTGATATTTTATTCGACAAAACGGCCGATATAACGGCATGGGAACCTGTCCGTCCTTCTCCAGCTCTCGGCGAATTATTGGACTCTCGGCACATGCTTCCCCTATTATTTCCTTCCGACCCTCGACTCTTAGCAGCTCGCCCTGGTAAGAAAATGATACTCGAGGACAATAAACGTGTATCAGTTCAAAGCCTTAGCTCTAACTCGGACAAAAGCTCTAGTCATGGTAGTCAGACTGGGATGTCAATGCCTTGGGTATCGAGAAACCGAAAGTTACGGGACGTGGGGGTTACAACCCTTCAATGGGTAGACGGTGTACGATCCGCTGCTCGCTGGGGCCGACCAGTCGCACCCGACTATGACGATGAATTATCTGCACCTCCCAATCCGCAAGAGGACCTTGAAGGGGACGAAGGCGAATTAACAATAAACGTGGACATTCACATTGCACCTCTTACTCGCAGACCGTCAGGTAGAGCAAAGTCCAAGCCAAGCATGGGTGAAGTCACACCTGTGGATGCTTCATTCGATTCGCACATTCACAACCCTCCCCACTGATCCCTATTTGTCCTCGACTCTTTACTTAATACTAACCGCCCTCCTGTAATCACACCCGGGACTTTCTCAATCTAAGTACGATGGACATAACTTCATTGGCATATGTAAATGGTACATTGTATACAGGAATAGAACTGGAAAGAAGATATATTCTGTCAGGCCAGGCTCAGAATTGACTGAAGGTATGACGGAGCGGCGAGCTTCAGGAATCGGGATTCACCAACAAGGAGGCTTGGCACTGCGGCTTGACTGCGGCGGTGTCATTGCGTTGCAAACTATCCGGATTTGGCAGGACATCCCTTAGGCCTGATGGCAATGCTTACTTTGTGCTTTGTGCCCGTTGCATGCAGAGTACTCTGTCAACGACCTCTATTCTTTCCTGCTGACGATTGAATAACCCGACTATGGCCTTCATGCAAAATCCGCTCAACAACGATGGGCGAGGTCCCTATGTAATGACATATGATCAACGAAATTCGTACCATGCGCCCGAGTCGTCACAGGGAGCGTCCGTGTCAACAAGCGGCTACAACAACGAGAAGAGTGGGCACTTTATGGAGTCCAGCACAGACGTTATCTATGACCCTACCAACGTTCATCAATCCCGCGACGAAGCAAACCTAGGGGAGTCTCATACGAGCAATCTCGTGTACAATGACAACGATTCCAGTCGACACCTTGTAGAACCAAGTGCGGACGACTCACCAAGCGACCCTTTAGTTCCACACCAAGTAAGATCATATCAAGATTTAGGTATGATTCAACATTGTCTTGGGCTTAATCTCTAAACCCACTTCAAGAATATGCTGAGCCCCACTTGGGAGGAAAATCACCAAATGCAAGTGGAGGAAAACTTAAAAGTCTTTTTGCTTCTGCGCGATACCCTTTGGACCAGCGCATACAGGACAAAAAGCGCGGAATTGGTCGACAAAAACACCCTTTCGTCGGTCAGTATGTACCATCTTTGGTTCTTATATATTCGTCTGACTGCTTAGGATTTAGTGTACGGCTTAACCGTGATCATGGTCGCGGTTTTTATTTATGAAATTGTGGTTAACTCCAAGCAGCAAGGAAGCCCAATATCCTTGAAGGTAACTTCTGACGCTTTCCTTGCCTTTGCGTGCGCTCACAACCTGTGACCAAAAGCCTGTTGTCAATCCCATGTTAGGTCCTTCCTCAAGCGTACTTGTGCACGTTGGTGCTCGGTTCCCTCCGTGCATGAAGCTAGTCGAGCAGGTGCCGCCATCTACCTCTCTACCCTGTAGGCAGACACATATTTTTCCCAATTACTCATTGCTAATTCTGAGTGGCGAGTACAGGTATGAACAATACTGCGAATCCAGTCACTTCGATTTGTACAGTAGAAGACCTGTGTGGCTTTGGTGGTATTTCCAACGTGCTTAGTCCAGTTGCCTATTCAAATTCATCGAATTTCAACCAGGATTCCACAATGAGGCGCCGAATCAGTGGTTTAGGTGCGCAGGGTTTCGTAAATTCAGTGTTTCTGACTTGAGTGACTTAAGTTACTCATAGATTTATCACCGCTATATTTCTGCACGCGGGGTTTATCCATATTATTATTAATATGCTAGCTCAGTTGACGTTGTCAGCACAGGTAATCATCTTGCTTAATTGCTTAATGTCGACTGATTTATTTGATTTATTGTTCCTAGATCGAGCGAGAGATGGGCTCTACTGGCTTTCTAATCACATATTTCTCGGCTGGGATTTTCGGGTTCGTGCAATTTCTGTTATTTTGTATCAATCGATCCTTAGTTCGGCCTTTGCCTTAAAGGAATGTTCTTGGTGGAAATTTCTCTCTCGTGGGAGTGCCATCCATCGGGGCGAGTGGCGCAATTTTTGGGACTGTGGCCGTAGGTCTTTAATCCGAATGAACTATAGTTTTTTTCATAATATCAAGTAACGCAGGTGACGTGGGTTGACTTACTGGCTCACTGGAAATATCAATACCGTCCTGTGAGAAAGGTTGGTTAAAATTTCTTTACTTTTCAACCCGTCTCACATTCCATTGGCTGCAGCTCATCTTCATGGCGTTCGAGCTACTGATTGGCTTCGCAATTGGATACATACCTTGTGAGGCCAGACTTAATCATTTTGATCAAAATTTTACTGACAAAACTGACCATCAGATGTGGACAATTTTGGTTCGTGCGCTTTTCTGTTTAGTTGGCATGTGGATGACCAATGTTCAACTTCAGCTCACATCGGAGGGTTCATCATGGGTCTTTTAGTCGGTACAGTATTCTATCCCGTCATAAGTACCACGAAACGCCACCGATCCATTATATGGGTTTTCCGTCTATGTTCTATTCCGCTTGCTATCGTTTTGTTTGTGCTTCTCATCAGAAACTTCTATACCTCGGACCCGTATGCTGGTAAGACCCTTTTTGCTCCATCTTACAAGCTTGATTAATGATTGCGTAGCTTGTTCTGGCTGTCGTTACTTGTCCTGTTTCCCTTCGTCTGCGAATAATCATTGCAAAGGGTATGCCTGAGCTCCGCTATTATTCTTTGGCTGACATAAATTTTCACAGGACTGGTATGTCAATTGATAGTTTTTTCTCTCTGGCGCTAAAATGGTTTCAAGGACTGACAACATCCAACACGGGCATCTGATAATCTGGACAACATTTTCCTTTGTTTAAAGTTCTCAAGCGTTTTGTGGACGTTATTGCATATCTCTCTCTTATACCGCAACATCACTTTCAGACCTGGACTACGCACTCCGTTTGCTATCCTAGAAAATATACACTATTTTACTTCACTTTGGATTTATTACTTGTCAATGTTATGAATAGTATTTATGTATTCGTCATTGTGTTGTTTTTAGTGCGGATTCATATTTGTTGGCAAATGTTCTTTAGAAGTCTTCATCTTGTTCGTCGCCCATGGCACTCATGGCTGAATTTTGCCATTACTCCATGTTTTTATTTATACCTTTGCGATCGTGTAAGTAGCATGGGCACAGAACAAGTCTAGCTTCATTGCCTACCATAGAGTACTAGTAGCGTCTGTCGATAACGATGATAGTGAACGACCAGAAATTACAATGCCATCGCCTTCCTTCCATTCCAAGAACCAGGTTAGAGGTAATTTATAAATCGAAGGAGAACCCGATACTGTACAGTTGTTCGTCCTGTCCATTTTTCCTTAAGTATGCTCGAGCTCCTTTGGATATTGTGCCTTCTGGCCATATTCCCCATGAGCGGACCCTTCCCTTAAGCTATGACTTACATTTTAACTCTTCACGTCTCGAAGTGGTCGAGATACAACCCTGAAGTATATCGCGGACTTCAAGGGATACAAATCCGACATCCTCCATTGCAACACTGTAATTATATTGATGACAGGCATTCGAGTAACTACATGAAGGATAGCTAGACACGACTGCAACCTGGATAAAGGACAAGTTAGAAATGAAGTTCTTGAAAAAAAGGGTCAAATGAAAGGAAGAATCAGTATTAGCATGGTAGATCACCATCCCCTAGTCCTTTAGACAGGGTCAGGGCTTGACTTCTAGATTGTTCGATCATCTAAGAGTGAAGAGAAACGAAACTCACAAGAACATTATCACGAACGATGAGCAAAGAGGTAAAAAAGAATCATCAACTGGGATGAAAAGCCAATGTCAGCGGCAAAGAATATGAGGGGAGTCAAAACGAATCAGAAATTTGGGTATATGAAAGACATTCATTAGCCTTTGGCTTCGAAGTAGCGATTCATGTTGTCTCGTCATTGAGACACAAAGGAGAAGGAGGTGGACATACCATGCAGAAAACGAGAGCTAAGATGATTGTTGTTCGAAAATTGCTTGATTGCTTTTGTGGGTGTGAATTTAGGGCCGGGTGATACGATCACGTGAAAGTACGCGGCAGCTCAGCTCACGGTGTGACACGGTAACCAGTCGACCTCAAGACGTGTGTTCTGTGACAATTAGCGGTCTGTTCACTCCTCTACAATGGCCAATGTTCTTCACCCTCAAATTGACTTCCACCCGAGACCGGTGTCGCATGCGCCTTCACCCTTTGGATTTGGATTCGGCCTTGGTTCTTCTGCGTCGACGTCTATGACCTCCTCAGGTTGGGGTACACCTACACCAGGGCACACCAATCCTGCCGCATTTCAAAACTTTGCTTCCTCAGTAACACAGGCTGCTTTCAACAGGCCGCAGAAGCGAAAGAATGAACATGAAGATGAACCTGAGCGCATGCGGTCTTCGTCACCCAAAGATGAATCCATGGAAGGAAGTCCTACTCCTGAACGAGAACGACCAAAGCGTGCGGTACCAAAACGGGCTCGTGTCGCAAACCTGTCTAGCCCCAGCAGCTCGAAAGGTGGTGGCACATCGAAGGAGGATAAAAACTCTGATAATACTGAAGCGGACGACATTGACATTGGAGTGTTGCTAGGTCGGTCTTGTGATTATTCCAATAAGGATTACGACTAACGTGGACATTTCACAGCCAATCTCCCAACACAATCTTTATTACCTATACTAACATCACTATTGCAAAATCAACCTTCCCTCAAATCCACCATACTACCTTTAATTCCTCGGCCCACTTTGGAAATTGCTGTTCATGCTTTGAGCCAGGCTGCTAAGAGGCTCCGAGAAGCATATCCCTATTCCAATGGCCCCATTTTTTCTCAAGCCCTTCCGACTTTTGGCCCAGGGAGGACTGCTCATTCTGTCTTTCAACCACCACCACCCACCGCCCAACCCGTGATGCGTGATAATTATGTCATCTCTCGGTTACGACCCCACATCTCTGAATATGTCTCAACCTGCATTTCGTTTTTCCCTTACTTCTCTTGTATACCTTCCGTATCGCAGTTGTCTACATCGCCCAGTCAAAGGAACACAACCTCAAACTCGCAAGCATTGCCGAACGACAAATTTTACCCATACGAAACCTTCCTTTTCCTCTCTGCAGTCACGAACCAAATTCTGGATCAACCCCCCACGACCGTCTCAGAATTGGCCCCTCTGATTGTCCCCAAGCTTTCTGAGGAGTGGAAAGCATGGGTCAGCGGGATCGACACAACTGTTAATCAGCAAGGCCGGATGTTCAGCAGTGAAATTGTCAAAAGCTGGGAACGGGGTCTTGACGAAATGGCAGAATCGAAAGATGCCGGTATCCGTCAGCTGATGAGGGGTATCAAAGATAGTTGGGTATTGAAAGTTGGGTGGCTGGTTAAGAGAATGCCTCAGCAGGCGATGGATGAACTATAAAATAATGATGACAAGTTGCTTTCCATGTTTATCGCAATCATTTTCTCGATAGAATCACAATTCATTAAATAAGTTTGTAGCCACTTGATGAGAAGCTTAAGAGTCAAGAATGAGTATGTGAAGGGTGACGGTAATGACTTTCTTTGAAAGACGTGTGCCAAGTGGATAAGATGTCGTGAGCGTAGTGTGTTGGACGTCCCGATCGACTGCTGCTCGCTTAAGGGATGACAGAAAGAAATGGGGGTGCGTTCATTGTGAGCTTAAAATAGACTTCGGCACTCAAGCTGTTGACCTCTGAAACAAACAAAGATCCACAAAGGGTTCCGAAAAAAAAGTAAGGATGGAGCATTCGTCCGCTCGACTAGGGCACTATAGCAGAAAGAATCGGGAGGCGGACTCATTCCCATGCATGCCCCTTCGCGCTCTTCGTCTCCTTCAGACCACAGAGGCCAGATCTCTTTCCTTTTCCTCAACATTACTGCTTGCTGCTGGTCGAGCCTGGTCTCGACGTGTCCTTACTCATGCGTCTCCCAATCCCGTAGTACGCGGTGCCCACACTCAAGCACAACCACAGTGTCAATCCGTGTCCAATAACTGGGCGGAATCTAGCCGGGCTGCCCCCTCTCGTTCCAAGTCCGTCTTTCTTTGCAGTGGTGTCTGTCTGGTCTAACCAGTATGTAATTCAATTCTTCCATTAGACACTCGGACGCGAGGAAACCATCCCAGCGCGTAAGAAACACGCAGAGCCCCTCATCTTCGCAATATTACCCCAGATCGAGGCGCTCATACGTCAATGTTTCTTATTTCGACCCTCCGTCCGGTGTTTACGAACCGTCCGATGCAGACATGACTTTCGTCCAAGATGTTTCGGGAGCATCTCTCACTGACATTCCTTCTGAGCTATTACCTCATGTCGTCCACGCAATCTGTGCGAACCCTATACAATCTAAGCAACCCTCACTCCCTCCTACACAATGCCAATCCGCGTCCAATAACTCGAGGAAATCTAGTCAGGCTGCTTCCTCTCGTCCCGAGTCTGTTTTTCTTTGCGGTTCTGCGTATCGAGTCTAACTGATTATATAGTTGTTCCATTAGAAACTCGGGTTCGAGGAAATCTCCTCAGTGCGTAAAAAATTCGCAGAGCCCCTCGTCTTCGCCATCCTCCGCCAGATTGAGTCGTTCCTCCTCAATATTCCTAATATTGACCCTCCATCCGGTGTTTACGAACCTCCCGGTGCAAACGTGACTTCCATCGAAGATGAATTGACAGCATCTTTCACTGACATTCCTTCCGACTTGTTACCCCATGTCGTCCATTCAGTCAGTACAAACCCTATTCAACTTTTACGACCTTCTCTCCCTCTTGCACCTACGAGTCGCTCGTCTTTATTCCGTAATTTGGTCTATCTCCTCAATAATCGAACGCCTATTTTGCGGTTGCCTGCTCTAGTTGACTACCACGCCCTCTACCCCCAGTGGCACTCGACGGCTTCTTACAACATACTCATCGAACTCTCCCTACGACACCAATCTCTGGGGATCGTACAACACCTATTTGAAGGACTTCGGATGAACAACATTCCTAAAAATATTCAAACATATAAATTGGAAGTTCGGTGGCTTATTCATCGTGGGCGATGGAATGACGCCTGGGAATATATTCAAGGTGTGAAGGATAAATTTCCAAGAGGCCCCAGTGGCGAAACTGGAATTCCTTATCCATTATGGTTAGAGTTCTGTCATCCCACCAGGCGAAGGAGAGTTTTGTCTATCGTCCGAAGTGGGAAGACGCGCAAGCGCTATTTTGAAGTAGTAGAAGAGACCCCTGAGGATCTTTTAACCCGACAGCGACTATTGAACGAACAAAGACCTTCGACTATGCCGGCACTTGCGAATACCAAGGCATTTGCCGTCCTATGCCTTGTACGGCTATTAATTCGGACTGGGAAATATGACCGAGCACTACACCTCACCAAGGCTTATTTCGAGGCAATACCTAGAAGCATAGATGCCAAGACCATAAGACGTTGTCTCGCTATCATTCATGCTCACATGGCGGCTACTACTAGGAAGAAAGCATTGGCCAATTTTTACGAGAGAAACAGAGTCTTGTTTTCTCTTCTAAAGTTTCATCGTCAATTGCGACCTAATTCACGGACTTTGTATCTCCTGTTGCATCCTCTCGCGCGGGCTAGGCCCTCTGGCTCGGTTGCCTGGAAGGTTTTACGCAAGTGGAGGAATGAATGGGGTACATATGTGGAAGATAGACGTGTTCAACGGCGCGTTGCTCAGTTTGCGTTAAAGGAAGGTCGTATGGACGTGGTAAAGGAGATGGTTCTAGCCGAGCAGGCGGACACTCATTATCGCCGTCGTCGTCTATTCGAACTGCAAATAACAAACGGGCTGAAAAAGTCTCGAGCCAAGTGGCGTATGAAACTTGCGTTTCGAAACATATACCCCCGAAATGGTATCGAAGCACTCCGGTGGTCTCGACTCCTGGAAAATATACGTCGCAAAAGGAGAAGGAGAAATCGGAGGAGCATGACCGGCATCATACCTCGCGTCGATCAACCTCACCCTGCCGTTCGATAACGAAAATCTCGACATCTGTGAAAACGGAGAGAAAAGACTGATGAATGTATCCTACTCACCACGCGCTGCTTTCTTCGCTCTCTGTCTTTCGCATTATGCTTCATGTAGTAATCGGCATTAATTCTGAGCCTGGCCAAAATATATACAGTGCTATCGCGGGGGCTTTTATGATCCGGTCTGGGATTTTGATCATAAAGCAAAGGAGTAGGGTTCAACTTGCAACATATGAAGGTTGAAAAAAGGAAGAAGATCTCTGATCTGAACCCGAGCGCCAATCAAGCTAACAAACGTTACTCATGACACAATCCCTTTATGATTTCCCAAGCGATCCTGAAAACTCGACCCCTTGATTGTAAGTAACGCCATTTGTGATAGCAAATAGGCGTTAGACTAAATAAATAAAAATTGCATGCGATCACAACTTTTGCGCATCGAGCATTCAGGAGTTGATCGACAATTCCCAAGTGCCCGGTGGATTGACGATTGAGTTCCATGTCAACTGATCAGCGTTCTTTCCCGTCTTCCCTTGAACTTCTCTGGCTATCACTGTCATCCTTGATATCTCCGCAAAGGACAATGCCTTCGCTGTACTGGGGATTGTTCTGTTCCACTCTGTCCTTGGGAAAGCATTACTTTAGGTTGCTCAACCAGGATCTCTTGGCCCTTCGCATAAAGAAAGAGATGGCATCTGCATTACTTAGACGACAATGACGATGATGTTTGCTTGGAGGTTGACGTAGCACTATCAACTATTCAAATGGAGTTTCTGCAGACGGCTGCGAAGAGATCGTTAACCTTGCGTCAGTCCCTTCTTTCCTCCGCCTGAGATCCCTGAGAGCTCTGGCTAAAATCCCGTTCATTTCGTGATCTACGCACCTTGCGAAGTTGTGAGATAATGCTTACGATACAGACAGCTCTGATGAGGAGCTACCCCAAATCAAAGAAGCTAGGTTTCTAAATCGCATTTCTTGTCATTTTTCCTCGTTGGCCTCCGAGTATTTGCTGAACAGCATTGCCTTTCTATATCGTTTCGCGCCACAGGCTAGGATAAGTTGTTGTGCTATACATTGACCGCTTCCTACTGCGCGCGATTTCACCGGACGCAGATCTTTTAACCACATCTAAACGGCTCCAATATCTTTAATCTAATATGCCCAACATTCATGCAAGATAGGCCTGATTTGCTCCTCTGCTTGTCACATTCTTTTTCTTTCGGAATTGTTATCCAACCTTGTCGTTTACTTGATGTCCAATCATGTGTGTTCGGCATGCTGCAAGAACATCTTTGGACCGCCTCCCAACATGTCATAATACATTAAACGCTGTCGAAAAGGTTCGTTTTCAGTCACTCAAAAACCCGTGCAAGGGTCCACCCATTCTTGTATAATTCAAAATACGCCACACTGCGAAATGTTCATAAAGCGAATGGTACTTGCTGTATTTTTTTTCAGCACCCAGCATTCGTATTCGCACTTCATCATGGCACCTCCTCCGTCTATTGAACGTTTTCTCTCTCTATCTTGCACTAATGTTGGTGTCGGACCAGGAGGCACTACAAACCTTCTTGCGTAAACACCCTTTCCTCGTATCGTACTTGGCACTGAGCATTATTTTGCAGGCGGATTGCCATTGTAGACTATCGTGGTACAACCGTCTTCGACAAGTACGTGCAGCCTACGACAACGGTGAGCGACGCAAAATAGTTTTACATTTTTTAATGATTAATCCGTCATTTCCAGGTGACCGACTACCGCACAGCAACTACGGGGATAACAGCGGCTCATTTGTCTTCAGGAAAGTCCCTTTCTATGGCACATGTTTATCATCGTGATTATCCTTATCCCTTGTATAGCGGACGCCTGGACCTTCAGCACGATCCAGAATTATGTCTCGAACTTTTTCAGAGGCAAAATCCTTGTGGGCCACAGCCTTTGGAACGACCTAGCTGGTAAGGTCGACAGATTTTTCATGAATTCTGCATTTATATGAAATCATTTTTCTTAGTTCTCGGATTGCCGCATGCTGCTGTAGATACCAGGGACGTGGCGCTGTATCAGGTTCGTCCTGACTATTTTTGTGTTTATGGGCGGTCATTCAATTATTTTGATAAAATAAGCCCTTTCGCAATGCCCTGCGTTCTCCACACCAGATTATCGGATTGCAAACCCTGGCCTGGCAACTCATGTCAAGACGATGCCAAGAGGGTCAACTTCATCCGGTAATTACTATTGACTGGAGCTTCCTGAGATATCTGTCTAATATCAGCTTCTTGCAGATTGAAAATGCCCGTGCCGCGTTGGATCTCTATCGTTCTGACGCTGAAGCTTGGGAAGCGTCAATTTCCAATGGCAATTGGCCGTGCGCTCTTCCTCCAAGCACCTTCTCCCGCTGCTATCTTTGACTGCAGCTTCACAAATTGGTCACGAGTACTTTTTGGTTTGGTCTGACTCGAAAGCTTCCCTTCCATTGAATCTCTTCTACTGTCTTTGACAATGGCACAATTGTGTCTGCCGATTTCAGGAAGTGCCATCACGGCTTTCCTTCCCTCATCATAAAAATGGTCGAATATGTAATAATATCGTACCAAATATCATCTATGCAGTATAAAATTAGATCTCAAATTTGCATCCGCCTTAACTCTATTTGGTATGTCGTTCCCTAAAAGGATACATGTAAACGAACCATCACTTGTAATGACAAACGAAGCTAAATTCTAGTCTATTTCTTTGCCGAGGCCCACACATTTCAAGAAGGGAAGGGAAGAAAAAATGTAGCCTAAATCATAACACACGCGGATGTTAGTCAATCAAAACTTTAACTGCGTGTCTTTCAGGGCCGTTAGATTGCGAATCACGTCTTGATGAAAATTAGCGAAAATACCTTTTCTGCCCCTAGGACCCTCATGGTACCTCATAAACGAAAAGTGCGGAGGCATTGACTGGGAATGCACGTAAAAAGCAGGGCGTGAGACCTCGGAAAAATCCGGCCATTCCGTCGCGGTAATAGATGTGGCGTGCAACGCGAAGGAAAGAGGGATTCTTTAGCACGCCTTGCGCAGATGTGACGGTCTGAGGGTAAGGCTGAGGGTAAGGATGTGCCATCATCCGACTACATATAGTCGTCAGTAAGCAGGCAGCAGTAGCACTGGCTAGTTGTACCGACTTTTTGATATTGTCCAATGGGATTGCCATTGCCCAGTAAACAAAAGAAGCGAGGCCACCGGACCAAAAATTAGCAGAACCTGTGCTTATCTTATGACGTATGAGGGCAAGAAATTGATGATATGAATATTAGAATACCTGATAGGGCGTCCCTTCTAATCGTGAAAAAGCACGCATAATCGCCTTTGTTCCTGCCCCATTAGTCGTAACTTTTCCATAGGTTCTGTTAAATGCACGGACCTCAAAAGAAAGGAACATCCAGAAAAAATTGCTTCTGAACGCGAGGCTGCCGGTGAACCCTGACCACAAACCAGTGATGCCTTGAATGCAGATAATTTGTCGCGCACAGTGAATCGGGCCTTTGAACCGACGATCCAGCGGGGATTTTTGGGACTGAAGCTGCAATTTCACTTCGAAATAGAATGTTAGTGCTTTCTGGGGATAGAAACGCTTGCTCCTTCCACCTTTTAACAACTCCACCGGCGTCGCGACTATTGCACTATCGGGACAAGGAACAACCAGTCAGTTTAATGATCGGGGTCCTGTAATGAGGACGCTTTCGAAATTCAGGAACTTGCCTCGTCCATCCTGCAAATAAACCTGCAAGACCATGCGCAAATAGAGTGAGCCGAGGAAGCCCAGATGGTGACATCTCTGTCATTCCACTGCGAAGCAGAAATAACCGGTAGTTGTGGAGGGATCCTAGCAGAACAGAATCTATTGCGGCCCATCCGACGGCAGGAGGAGTAGCTCCTTTGTACAAGGCAAACATTCCCTGCACTCATATTAGGAAGCAGTCAAGATAAATGCATTATATGTGTCACCTCATTTTTGATAATTTTAAGCAGTACGTCAAGGGCTCCATGATAAGTGCCTTTCGGCGCGCATTGCATTCGTGTCTTGACGGTGTCAAACCTTCCATTCGATAGAATCAGTGACAACTCTAACGAGACAAGAAGTGAGCTATTGCGACAGGTCAACAAGAACGGATATCCATACTTCTTTACAGATTTGAGCTCTTACCCGTGTCCCACAGCGACCTGAAAATATAGCGGTTTTAGCTCAAACCGGACAATTCACACAGCGAAACGGTGAAGACAACTTTGGTTAGACCTAGGAAAAACAGGGCCTGAGCGACAGACAAAAAATTTAGGAAGAAAATTGAAGCATACCGCTCCCCATTCCAGCAACGGCGCCGGAGAATCTGAGATGGCTGGGCTGCCCATCCTCTTGGCTCATTCGACTCGAGTGGAGGGATTCAGGGATAAAGAACCGATATCGAGTTAGGGTCCTGTTCAAGGTCCGGGGAAATAGAAAGAAACCGGACCCTGAGTCCCACGCTCGCAGCCTGCAGGCATCTCCGTCTCTTCCTATATTCCGTATGTCAGAACAAGAGAAACAGTGCCGAATATGTTTCGACGGCGTTGAAGCTGAGAAGGAGCTTGGTCGTCTTATTCGCCCTTGTCTCTGCAAGGGGTCAATTAGCGTGAGCGCTATCCAGTGCTTCGGACTCCCTTGACTATCTCATCGGTGCGTCCGGCAGTATGTCCACCTGAAGTGTCTTCAGAAGTGGCGGAATACAGCAGCTTCGAATAGCGCCTTCTTTGCATGTCCTCAATGCCATTACCGCTACCGCTTTGCTAGAACCCGCATTGTAGGCCTTGCTAGTAACCCGAGTGAGTACACCTTTTGCCTTTCACATCGGGCCCTAACTCCTCGTTAGTAATCATTGGAGGCCTTTCAGGCTTGCTCTTCACTTTCATCGTGATGATGGCATCTTTCATAACGACGTTTTTTATGTCTGCTTTTGAACACCCCACATACTACTACTGGTACTCACGCTGGTCTCCTCTCGACGTAGCTCAAGACCTGGTCACCGCCACCCTCCGCGTTCTAAGAGACGGAGATATACTTGAAGATTCTTCTTCCACTGTTCGCAGTGGTCCTGCCCAACCTCTCGTACCAGGCCCTCCGCCCAGTCTCGTCAAACGCTTTAGTCGTCGATTTCTGCTCGGCCTACCGCTGATCGGAGCGGGCTCTTTGGTCCACATGCTTCTCACTGTCCCTTATCTCGGTCCTATTCAATGGATAGCCCGATACAGGGGTGGTCGCAGTCGAAGAAATAGCAATACCCAGGATATTGCTGCTTTGATCGTTGTTGGTCTTCTTATCATCGGTGCATTAAGGTATTTCTCTTGGTCAATTCTTTCGGAAGTCATACTTACGTGATAAATCGTAAGAGCGTTGTATAAAGTTTACCAACTTACACAGCATCTAACACAGCGCGCCCTTCTTCGTGCAGAAGACGCCATTTTGGAGGTCAACTGAACACCTACCTGGATCTAGCTATTGTTCAATCATGTATTCTTGAAGCAAGAAATGTAATCAATTATCTAATGAATAAAATGCCTTGGAGTGCATGATTACATACGCGTACGACATGTGTGTTGGACTATCCCATAAAAATTTCACCAATATTGCCGGAGTTGACGTTTTGCGTTTTCGTATAGTGCCTTAATTTCTGTGCGATTGGCATTTAGCTCTAACAGATACTGCTGAATGGCAGCATCCACGCGAGCAACTGGGAACTCCGCATGTAGAACGTGTTCCTGAGGTCGAGTGGCAGCACTCAACCAGTCCGTTAAAAGAACGGCAATTTCAGTAGATATGGCTTGTACATTGTCTTGAGTATGGAAAGGCGGGACCTATTTGCGACGTCAGACTCTAAACTACTCAAAAGGTATGAAAAAGACCTACTTGTGATTCGTACATCTCGTGGAATATATCCCAGATCTCCGCATATCGTACACCACAATCAATCAGGATTCTAGCCGCCCATCCTACCTCAAGGTGCTCTTTGTGACGGAGCATAAATCCGACCAATAGGGTTGCAATATACTCTGTATTGCACAACTATTTCAGTAACAGTAAAAACAGCGGTATCAAGGGAATACGAACGGAGAGGGAAAGCGCTATCTGAAGGATAAAATCGTTGACCAAGAGGTACCACACGCGACCTGATGAGGTCTGCTTTTTCAGTTGGATCGTTGGTTTCTGCTTCGACTGATTCCGAGGTGAGTGAAAGGAGATGAGTTCATAAGCGTCAGTACGAACTCTCATCAAGTATTTGTTTCCAAATCGGCCTGACCAAGCTTTCATCACGGTGCTCTGATACGTGCAAACAAAGAAGCTTGATCGCTGGTAAATCGAAAGGAATGGCGAACTTTTGGTAAAGCTGACAAATGTTTTCAGTGTCTGACCTAATACCAACGAACGCAAATCTCACATCGGTCATGTCAAACAATTGCTTTGACAGGGACTTGATCCGCTCCCCGACTACCGGGTCGTCATTAATATGAGGAAGAAGTGTGTTGTAGATTTCTAGTTGAACTGTAGCGACGTCGAGTTTCTCTTCCAAGTCTGTTAGGAAAGCTATCGCTGTCTCATGTCGACCACCTGTTGAGATAGGATGGGACTTGGCGTTAGCGACCGCCAGTGTCAAATACTCCAATCTAGCCTCTAGATGCAAATCGAATCTGATAAAATGTCAGTATAGTATTATGATAAATGGAGTTGGATTATGTTTACTGAGTTGATTCAGCCAAAGCGCCCAGTACTTCGGCGGCTCGCAAAGGTTGCCCATTCTTGACATAAAATTGCCACAGTAACTGGAATTTTTGCACAGTCCATGGTTCTCGTTTGAGATGAGCTTCAAGAAATGGCGGCCTCATCTGAGGAAGGCCATATACATTATAAATCTCTGGTTGTTGGAGATTAGATCGGAGTGCGCACCTCAAGTAGATCATCAGCAAGGTTGCGACCTATAAGCCAGTCGTATAGAGTAGAATGGAACATCTCATCTTCGCTTGCAAATGCAAGTTCGTATGCATGGTTTCTGACAGTCTCAGGATCATCAAGGGCCGGGACTCCAACTGGGCTGGGAGCCTCTGCTTTATTGCATTTTTCCTCAAATACGGTGAGAGAATCCAAGACAAGATCGTAGCAACGAAGACGTTGCTCCGCCTGAGGATAACGTGGGTCGTTGGGTGTCATCCCCGCGAGCCAACATTCCAATCCTGCGTTGTCAGTATCTTGTACTTGTGCACATGTCAAGGGAAGATTAATAGCGCCTTAAGGAAGACATGAGCCTCAGCACAAGGAAAAAACAAGTAAACAGACCTTTAGCATAATTCAGCTGTTGAAAATCCCCAATAACTTCTCTGAGCTTCTCAAATTCGAGAATTTTAGCGCCTTTGGAGAACAAACTGAAGGCTGTGGTGAGTGCATTGGCTACGAAACTCAGAAACACAAACAATTACCGTAATGCTTCCGCAAGGTGTTTTTGTCTTTCTACCGGGTTCCGCGTCTCAGCGGCTTTCCGGACGTTTTCCTTGGCCTTTGCAACTTAAGATGAAGTTAATAGAAGAATGAAATCTCAAACCTTGTAGAGCATAACGTCGTCCGTACTACAGAAAGACCCGCATCTGGCTTGCAAGACTTCACTTATTGTATCAACCTGAGTAAAAGTTGATTCAGAAAATGTTCATATAAAGATTGAATGCCTTACACTTATTTGTTGTCCTATCTGCTGGTCGATGACAACGTTAACCAAAGCTCTTGATATTGTAATGCCATTTTGACTGGTGATTAATTCTTCGAATGTAACAGAAGAGACGAGTTTCTGAATTTCAGTATCACATCTGAAGATGTTAGGGATTTGAGGGTTGCGTCAAAGACAACTTGACTTGACAACTTACTTAGATATCAGTTCCCCTATATGATAATCGCTGAGAAGTAAGATGAACGACAAGGCTTCTATGGACCTCGCGAGAAGAGTCTGGAGTTCAGCGACAGAATTTTGCTCCGCCTATGTACAAGTCAGAACTCGGCAAGTGTACATTTAAACCACAAGGATGGTTTTCTGACCTTCCAGGCTTCTTGCTCGGTCACGAGAGTACGGCTCGAAGGAGATTCGTTTGGTGAAGAATGGAAAAGATGGGGGTTGCGGTCCAGGAAATCTTTGAGTGCATAAAGATTCTTCTGGGCGTTGACTAACGTCTGCTCGGGTACGCTAAGAATCTGTTTTCCATTCGCCCTATTCGGCATCAGACAGTCGCATTGACGCTCAGACAGATATTGCGACTTACCCAGCCACAGTCAGCCTTGATTTCCAAAATTGCCTGACAAGGCGTGCAAAATAAAATGCAAAACCTTCTCTTCGGCCGCTGAAGATACATGAACCTCTGTTCTCAGCTAAGGAGGGATCGATAAGAAAGGATACTCAATGAAAGAGTGAGCCCTCACCTGTCCCATACATAACACGTTCTGTCCAGATGGGGCGCTCTCCAAAATCATAGAACGCCTGTTTAGCTACGGCAGCGATTTCGGGACTCACTGTGCTAATCTTTCCCATAGGTAACGCATCAGATGGGTCCAAAAAAGTGTTTCCTGCAGCAAGGCCAAGAAGCATCGCACATGTCTGATCTCTCCCGAAGCTAAGGTGAATTAAATGAAAAAGCAAGACCAACATTCAACAGAATTTTCCGTACCTATCTCGGAACTCGATGATGGGTTGAACATTCCCTTCAGTTTGAAGTTCCTCCAGTACCGCTTTGAGGTAATCTACCGCTCGTCGTCTAACCAAAAATGTCAAGCCAACGTTGGTAAGGAGCATGAACTGGTTGGGAGATCCAACAAATTGTGAGGCAAGTTCATTGATAGCTGAAGGAGATGGTGTGCCCGAAGGTGTGTTAATTAATGGTTTAGGAATAGCTGCCATAGCCCACGTCCGGCCAGGTATCGTCAAGAGTGTCGCATACTCGGTGAGAGGCGGTCTAGTCGAGGTGGTGGAAGCGTTATAGTGGGCGTATGTTGGATTAAACTGCGGTTGTTGCAGTTGCTGTGGCAGGTTAAGCTGGCCCAAATTTCCAATGCGAGTAAGGTCAGGAGCCAAGCATAAGATATAGTCCGTGCCGTCGGTATCACCAGGTTGGGCTGCCACCGTCAAACCATCTGCATAAGAAGAGTTATCAAGAGAAGAGATGATGTATGGACGAGTGGTCGTGTGCGTTTGCGGGGCCCCGTAACTTTGTGCAGTTGGACGATATAATTTGGCTTGCTCGTCTGGATGAATCAACTTCAAGGGCGGCAACCGAACGTGGATTAGTTGTAAGGGACGAAGGCTACTACCTGTACCAGATCCTGGCGCGTAGCCGTAGCCCATTGATGGAGCAAAATATAGTCGCACGCCATTGGTCGTGATGGCCATAAGTTGGATCCCAATTTGGGATTCAGAAGGGTCCACAATATGGATACTAATGATTTGGAAATTCTGCGGGGTCAAGGCAGGAGATCCAGGTGCCCTTTCTTGTGCAGATTTATACAATGAAGAAAGTGTTTGAATATGTTGAACAGCCTTGTCTGATCCAGGCGCATACACGGATATGCTATTCCGAGAGGACAGGGTGTAGAAGCAATTCCTTTTATGGTCCGAAACAAGTGCTGTGATTCGCTCTAGAGAGAAGAAATGAGCTATTAATCACATGATACCATCCGAGGGTACATACCATCCGTTGCAGATGCAGCAAAACGCGGTAAGAGGCTTTGTACCCCTCCTACGGAGTGGTTGACAAGTTGCACTCGCTTGCCAAACCAGGAATCTTTTGCTTGGTAATGCATTTCATATAGGTTTCCGTCTTGTTGGCCGCACATGAATATTCGTCCGTCAGGCGTTCCAACTACGGATGTCATCTCAATCTCTGTAGATATAGTGAGGTCTGTCGCATAAAGTTTGAGTTCTTTCCGCAGACGCCCATCGAGTGCTGGTTGGTTCGCGAAGGCAACACCAATAAGTAAAACAGATATAGGTGTACAGATGACAAGGAGAAAGGTGATATCATCAATGAATAGGCCTTGTTTAGGTTTGACAATGGCGACATTTGTGATAACGTCTGGTTGATCCAAAAACGAAGCTATTTCTTGACTAAAGGGATCTGCTTGATTTTTTCCAGGGAATTATTATGTTCGAAGGCAACTCACCTGTCGTTATAATCCCACAAGAAAAGTTTGTGGTCAATAGATATCCAGACACGTTCAATTTCTGCCAGGAGACCCATATGAGAGGTAACATTTACACCTAATATATTCATTAAAAGGTGTCAGCAACATACTGATGATTTTACTTACTTTCGTAATATTGGAAAAGTGCGTCTGGAATCCCAACGAACTTCCGTTTCTGAAATGGTACTCTTATATCATCAGGGAATATGCTGTAAGAAGCAGACGCCTGATTCCCAGAGGTAGTTAGTGTTTCGCCGAGATCGGGTATTATTTGTGCATCCTTTGCGAGTTGTTCGAGTAAGATATGGCTGGCATTTTGCAGAGCTGGTAGATCCAATGAGGTGGGCTTTGTCGCTGGCGCTTGACGGACTACACCGTTATTCTGATTTGAGGAAGAAGAGGACGCAAAAGGATGAGACTGGGAAAAAGGGGTCGCCATGGAAGGAACTGAGTGGCCTTTGGCAATGGCATAAAGCAAGCTATTCACGGTGCCACTGCCGATCGCGTTCAAATCCTCTCAACACGTGTTCGACCCTTATACCCTTTTCGGGCGCAGTGACGGTCACGCATTTCTCCCTGTATCGGCCTGGTGCCAGTCCACGGATGACAGCACAACTCCCCTTGTCCACAACGTACTCATCCACTTATCTATGTTCTTGTTTTTGTTTCATAATGTCGCCTCTATTTCCTTTCACCGATCCGAGATGTCATCTTATGCAGCGCGCTGCAGTTGCGCTCATCGAGAGCCCAAAGTTCTTCTTTACTCTTCCTGCGTTAACTCACAAGTCGTGGACACTTGTCAATACCCCCTCCGCTGAAAAGCAACGCCTAGAATTTCTAGGAGACGCTCTGATTGGATCTTGTATCTCTGAAGAACTCTTTCACTGCAGGCCACACGAAGGTCCTGGATTTTATACGGTCAGCCACGCGATCTTCGGAACGATTCCGCCTTTTTGATCACCTCTTTCAGAATGCTCGCAGTGTGCTGACGGCGAACTCCACCTTCGCACATCTGATGTGCAAAGTGGGCCTCTATAAACCTGGCGATCCTGTAAAGCCTGCTGGGGATACATTCGAAACGATACTGGCTGCTTACCACAGTGAAAAGGGCCCTGAAGCTTTTAAGATTTATATCAGAACTTATTTCGTGCCGTTGATTTTGTCTGTCTCGAAAGCTCATGATCAATATCGGTGCGTTCAGGCCATTTCAACTGTTTGGCTGCCTGTGACCTGCCACTTCAAGTCAAACTCGCATCCGCACCCGCAAGAATATCTGTTTTGGCTTAGATTCCGAACCAAGGCGATTAGATAACGCTAAATCTAAGTTACGGGAAAAAATCGGGAAACGTGAAACTCTTTCAGAAGTTAACCATGATGCTGTGACTTACTTTTTTCCAGAGCCGACAAAACACGGCAAGACTTTTTATCCTCCGAGACATCTTCCAGGACGACCTGCAAAGAAATCTCTGATAATTATTGACTTATCAGATTTGACATCTGATGATGAGGATACGACTTCTTGCCGTGTTGTTCAAGGGCCTATAATTATGCCCAAAGTACGCAACCTTTGATATAAAGCAATCTAAAGCTCACCTTTCTATTTTCAGACATCGACGGCCCCAACGGCTTCCACTTCCAAGGCGACGCTAGGCATTGATCTCACAGCATATCATATGCAAAAGAATGCAGGAGGCACTGTCGGTGCCAATGTCAGAATCTCTGAAGGTCTGCACTTGAGACAACCAGACTCACGAATCATGTCTTGTACCCATACCCCCAGGCTATCACACACACAAGCACCATCCTTGACTTTGCCTCAATCTTCGTTTGCCTTCGCTAGCAATCCTCGCACTACGCAAAGGGATATCGTCCTTAACTTGGGACCGAATTCTGGTCAGCCTTCTGTCTCAGGGAGTATTGACAATCCTATATTGATCGATTGACATGCTGAGTGTCGTGTCTGGCCTTGTATGGTGACTTCTATATGTTTTCTATCGTATACTTATATATCTAAGGCATTGCGATATTGCACCATCCAATGTTTATTTCGACATATGTAAAAAAGGTCCAGAAATCATAAGTCATTCTGTATAATGTGCAGATAGCTACTGGTTCATACGCCTTGAGCACTGTGAGTTGGACGACCTTAGCTAAGTTAGTAGCCGTTCTCGGATCGCAATGGTCAGCTCGCTATGATTAAAACACGCACTCCTATACCACTATCTGCCAGCCTGCAGGCTGCGTAACCACCTCTACTGACGATTAACGACCATTTCCTCAACCGATTCCAAGGAATCTAGGCAGCAATATGACAAAAATACATGTGTAGTAGGACACAGGTACCACGGTCTCCTTGTATCCAGGATTGGAAATGTTCTTAAACCCACTCAGCAGTCACCTTACCATTCGTTGATCTTGGCCTTCCAGTTTGTTGCTTCCGGGATGTATTACTCTCGAGGGGACGTCCCTATTAGTTCATCTGGAGATAGTGGTGGAAAGCAGCACCCGACTTCAAATCCACTTCAAGTGAAGGACTATTTCTTTACCGGTTCAAAGCAATCATTTACACCCAGTCCGGCATCCAGTCAGAGATCGAAGAAATTCACTATCAATCGTACGCCAAGTAATGAAGCTACTTCTGCAGCTCGACCTTCCCGTCTCCATGAGCAGAATGCACCGAAACGCAAGACAGGTACCTCGAAAGGTAGAGTATCTTCTGAGCTCATGGAGTCTATTCGCTGACGACTTGCACTGCCTAGCCAAATTTCGGTGGATTAAAGGCGACTTAATTGGAAAAGGCAGCCAAGGGAGAGTTTATATGGGCCTCAATGTCAATACCGGTGAAGTTATAGCTGTCAAGCAAGTGGAATTACCCCAGACAGCCAGCGATCGAATGAAAGGCGAGATGAAAAAGATTGTGGAAGCTCTCAGGGAAGAACGAGAGACTTTGAAGGACCTTGATCACGAACATATTGTCCAGTATCTTGGCTATGAAGAAAGTGAGGAATACCTCAATATGTATGCTTAAATTTTCACTCGGTGCTTCTTGATGCGTATTCACCTCCGTTAGATTCCTGCAATACGTTTCTGGTGGAACTATTGGCACCTGTCTGAGCCAGTATGGAAAGTTCAATGAACAAGTTACGAAACAATTCACTGCCCAGATTTTGGACGGACTCGTTTATCTCCATGACAGAGGAATCATCCACAGGGCTAGTTCTTTCCGTGCGCTGGGGTGCTCACTAATTCATATCCTCACTAGGATTTGAAATCCGACAACATTCTTGTAGAAGAATCTGGGGTCTGCAAGCTATCCGACTTCGGTATTTCAAAAAAGCTGGCTGAGCTGAAAAACCGAGCATATTCTACGCAAGGCACCAGCTATTGGATGGCCCCGGAGGTATTCAATGTCCCAGGAGAAGGTTATGACTCTAAAATAGATATATGGAGTGTGGGTTGCGTTGTCCTCGAGATGTGGACGGCGAAGCGTCCATGGGATGGCTACAAACAAATGCCTGTGATCTACAAGGTGAGCTCCTTCTTTTTCCTTGCTGCGACATTCTGAAGTCTTGGTCAAGTTAACTACAGATAGATCGGCTCCTCCGTTACCGGACGATTGTCATCTATCATCCGCGGCCGAAGAATTCAGGAAGAAATGCTTCCAGCCGTACGGCCTCATCCTTGAACTATTCGTTTGTGTGATAATCTGACCGCCCACTGGTTACCAGTGATCCACGAAATCGCCCGACAGCCTTCGAACTCCTTAGTGATGCATACCTTCAACTTCCAGATAGTTGGACATTTCCTGGCATGTCCAACATGGGCGTCAGATTGGTTATGGATCCCAGGAAAAACAAGAGTGTTGCTAACCAACAGACCGGTTATGATGCTGAGAAAGAAATCGTTGATGCTACTGACATGTTCAAAGAATCAATCGACTTAGGGTTTTCAGGAGAGGAGCAGCGATCTCCAACTTCTGTGGGTAGGGATCCAGGTATACAGAATGGCAATCCTTCTCTCGGCCATCGTGCAAGTTTTCATGTGGATCTGCCTAGGGGTCCATCTCCTCCTTTAGTAACCATTGAACCACCTGGTCCGCGGAAGCAAAAACCACAACGAACGAACGACTGGATAAAGAGACAACGTAGTAGTTCAGTCGCGTCAGATTCCTCCGGTAGTCAAAGATCCAGTCAATCTACCTCCCGCCCTCTTCGTCGGCTCATGGTTTACAACCCAGATGCAGATGAAGGCCAACAGCGATCTACTAAACCTCAGCCGGAGCCATACGTGTACGAGCCACCGCCCCTCCTTCTAGATGATGCTAAACGTACCACAAATCATGACCAACTCCTAGTCCCCGTTCGGACTCAGCCTTACGGGCCTTATAGTGTTGCAAATGCTACTAGTTCTATCCGCACAACATCAGCAAATATTTTCCCTAAGCACCAAAGCCTCGCAGGCAGTGAAAGCTCATACGGCAGCAGCCCCAGTTCTATTTGGCAAAAACCTCCTGCCAAAGCTGTTATGTCTTCGAGACGTAGTCGTTTGGATGAAAGGTTTTCTGAACAATCCCCTCGAGGTACCGACATTAACCCGAGTCTTACCAAAGTCATTCAAGGACGACCTTCTAATATTGGAGAAACCAGACCAGCTGTCGGAGAAGTTCTTCGACGTTTGGAGACTTTTTTCCCTGACCATAACCTGGATGCACCTATTGTCCATAGCACATCTGAGCACATGAATTCATTCAGCTCAGAGGCAAAGAGCGTAAAAGCTATAGCAGAAGAGCATATCAACTCTCACTTTAAGCTGCGGCGGACTAGACTGTGGGATAGCCATGTAGAAGAGATCAAGGCTCCGAGATGAGACTTCAAAAAATCGAAAGAATGTACTTTGCCGAGGACGTTGACATTATGTACTTGTTTGCGCACGGACGCTGTATGTTTACTCCTCAAATTAACATAGCTAGACTAGTAATTGAAACATCAATAGAGCAAATGGAAAGTGAAAGGTATCTCTAGGATATCTGTATGGATGATTTCAAAGTATGGTAGTAATTAGAAGTGCTCCTTTGCAAACAGGAAGTCGACCGCAGCATTGGAATTTTCAACGGTAGCCTCTTTGATAGCCTTTGCAAGGACTCCAGGCCCACAGAAGTATGTCTAGGTAAATAAGATTAATATAATTAATATAGTCCACGTGTGAAGGAAATTAAATACTTACCCCAACTTTTGTCTTAAGCTGGGAAGTGGATCCAGGCAGATATTGACCAGATTCAATTGCCTGCCTCATCTGGGAATAGATCGCTTTCCAGTCGGGGCGTCCAAACATAGTACGAGAGCGGAGAAGCGTTAATGGATCGTAATCAGCTCCAGCATCGTTAACCGCAATGTTCCAAAGCATGTCTTCACCAATCTTTTGCGTGAGATAGATATTGATCCGAAGGAAGTTGGCTAGTACAAAGACCCTCAGTAGGTGGTCGAGACAAGGCTAGAAGTAGACTTACGATCGGCTTGAGCAGCCTCGACTTCCTGAAGCAAGCTCTGGAACCAACCGAACGAAGGGGCATCACGGCAAACCCAGAAAAACTCGACTCGGCGAAGGGAACCCAGCTTTCCTTTCTTCTGTCTGTACCAGATGTGCTTCAGAATAGAAGCAAATGGAGTGACACCTATTGTGCTGTCATTAAGTGTATCAAGTCTCATGTCATAACATTACGCACCAATTCCAGCGCCGATAAGCACAGCAACTTCGTTGTTAAAGACGTCCTCAGCGGGCGCTCCATAAGGCCCATCGATACGGACCTGTGGAAGAGTAATGGAAGACACAGCAGGATCCAACTCAACGAAGTCTCCGCGGGTAATGCCATATTTGGAGTCCTTTTCAGTTCCCTTCATAGCCGCCGAGGTCATGGCAGCAACCACTGACGGACCAACGCCCAGGCGCTCGCCTAAAGCACGGGTCCAGTCCCCAACTTGACGGATGTGAACGGAGACATAGGGATCTTCAGGAGCAGATGTGATGGTAAACTGGGAGACAGATCAATCAGTTATGGTAACAACGCGGGATCGTAAAAGGCATGAAATACGCACAGGATGCCACTGGAAATTTGAAATTTCCGGAATCTGAATGAAGAGCCATTGACCTGCTGTGTACTTAAAGCTAGGCTTGGTAATACGGAGCTCCATAGCACCTAAGAAAAACATGAGAACAAGTGAAAATATGACTAGACAACTGAGCAATTACCGCTGGGATGCACTAAAACCTTAGACAAACGAGTTGCCCTGCGAGCACGGATTTCTCGCCATACACGTTCTCCGAAGTAGATGATACCTGGCCAGATTGTAAATCTCCAGCTCAGGTATCCGAGACAGTGGTCAGTAGAATAGAAAGGGAACGTCTTAATGTAGTCGGGGTCAACGGAGTCGCGAACGAAGCATCCGGTAGCATGGGTGTAGAGGCCGAGCATGAAGAAGAAAGCCAAGTGATGCGTGTACCAGAAAGCCTCGAAGCACTGGGCGCGGATCTTGTTGTGCGCAGTGGTGTACATCAACAGCATGATGAGCAGCATGAAATGACCAGTGATGCCACCAGGTTGAGTGTAATGGATCTGTTGGGCAGTCTGCTTGCGGATTTCTAGCATGAAACGAACCCTCAGAATCATCGAAAGGTATAGCAGTAAAGCGAAAACGTACGGGTACGTTCGACGTTGATGAAATTTACGTAGTGAGAAGTTGTGTGGACCATGGCCCAGAAAGCCATCGAGTAGGCGACCTGTCTGTGGAACCAAATATTTTCGTCGGCAGGGAACAACCATGCGAGCCGGGGGCGAACAACTCGAATGATATTACGGAGCATGGGGACGAGGATGAGGCCACCATCCAACGCAAGGACGAGGCCAGCACCACGGGACACCCAGACGGAGAATTTCAAGGAATTAAGACCAGCCAATTTCTTGTTCGTTTCCTGTGGGGAGAATTCGTAAAGCCAGAAGAGGACGATGATGAGTAGCACTAACCTGACTGTGCCAGCCATATGCGAACAAAGCAAGATGTGCACCATAGAAGAGAACGTTGAAAGTGAGTCGTCTTGCGACAAGGAACTCGCGGTAAACCAGCTTTCACCCATGGTAGACGACTTCTGTTACAAACTACAAATAAAACTGGCGCCGACCAGCGGAAAAGGAAGGAAAGAGGGTATGAAGGAGGGAATAAAGGGACAAAGAAGATGGCCTGCCCAAGTTTTCAATTGTTTGTGGGGGCTCGGCTCCCATGGCAATGTCAATCGGTCACTCTGGTTCCCGACAACGTCCATCATTTACAACTATGTCCATGTTGTACATGCACATCATCATGAATAATGGGTAAGGTCGACAAGCGGCAAAGCCGGCTACCTCATCTCATGTCAATTGTGGCAGAATTGTGAATTTTGTAAGGATTTCAAATGTGCAACGATTGCGCTTTGGCTTACATTGTGTGTCACTGTGTGCGAAAAGATTACGTCACTGCACAGCCCGCACCGATCTTGCAATCTCCCGCCAATTTCCAATTTTTTCGAATCCAACGACTCTAAGACCCTCTACCTTTTTAAGGTAGCGGGAATGTACATGTACCTATTCTCCCTCGTCGTATCTATATGCTACCATGGCTTCGATCCTGTGAACATCCGTGCTAAAGCTCCGCATCTTGACTTGTTGGCTCTTGCTCGCCTCAATCGCTAGCGGGTCTGTATCTACCCACTCCCCGGCGGGCACATCGGCTGATTCTGATGTATAAGCCAGAATATTGAACACAGTTGGCTCCTGAATGACCGGTAGATAGGTCACCATTGATATGATTTGCTTTAAAATAGCCCTTATTTCTGATTGGATCTCGGATTCTGGCTTAGGTTGTCGACTGCTCATTCGCCACCTCAATTAATGCTCATTTATGAAACAGCATTGAAATCGTACCTTGCTTCGGATACAGAAGCCTCCGGTTCGACCAGGTGGATGTCAAAAACCCAGCGCTCAAGTGGAGTGCGCGTATCTTTGGAAATAATTGCAAGGACAAGTTGTGTCACCGATCTGGTAAGCAACCACTCTGAAGTCGCTATCAATGCGACAATGTGGGATTCGACACGGAATGAGGCATACTCTCTACTTGTTTTAGAATCCTGTGCGTCGTATATAGTCAGCGCATATGCAAATCCTTGGATGAATGCCACGCACCTATCGAGGTAATTTCCAAGGCTAGATCCTGAGTGACTAGGACAGTCTGTCCGTATTTCTTCACCATGTGGAAGTCATCTGAAGGGTATACTTCGCGTTGAAACAAGATTCTGGAGCGGCAAACAATGAGTGAGGAAGAGCTTTCTGGGTAGAAACATGCATACGTGTTTACAGCATATTTGAAGAAATCTGTTACCAGTGCCGCCGAGCCTTTGAGCGTGATAGCTTGACGATTTGCTTGCTTGGATGCCATCCTATGTAACTTTGGTGGTCTGCAGTAAAAGAAAACTTGAACTGGACGCGACCTGTAAATGAACACGAGGTCACGTGGACGGACTTTCACTGCAATACTTAAGTACGCCGCTTAGGCTGTATTATTGACGCTAACTTATCCTACTAATAATGTCTGTCGCTACTCCTACAGGATCGTCGCAGTCCCCGGCTGTTCCTTCTCCAGGCAACCAAGATGCTGCATCCAATATTCCCGCTACAGACCGTGTCATCATGGAATATCTACGCGCTCGCGGTCATACTGGAGCTGCAAAGGCCCTTCTTGAGGAGATCGAGGCAGCTTCCCCAGATGACAGCACCAAGCAACCAGAAACGGTGGGGATGAAGGAATTTATCGAGCGGCTCTCCGTGTTTGCAGAAAAGCCGTCAAGGCCTGGAGACAATATCCTGAAAGACTCGGGAAGCGTCTTACAAGAACTCGGTACAATGGGCAATCCTCCCAATATTCAAACTCTTATCGCCAGTATTGGGTCTGTTGGAGCTGAAGAACTCCTGTCACATGATCCTACATACCATCAGGAAGGATTCCGAGAACTTGAAGCATGGGTAGATGGCTCTCTAGACATGTATCGCGTATGTGTCACCCTCCGCGTTTGGTTCTCCAGAACGCTAATATTGAACTATGCAGCCCGAATTCCGGCCTATACTCTTTCCAATATTCTGCCATTTCTATTTTGATCTTATACAGAAAGGTTTCAAAGACGCTGGTATGCACTCTGTGTGAATCATGCGTTCAAATATCTGAACATTCTCCACAGCAACTCAATTCTTTTCCAAATTCTCTGGATCATTGTCTCCATCGCATAGTGCAACACTCCATCATCTATCAACTCTCCTACTTCCTGCTCATGTCCAGAACGACGAACTGGCCCAACGTTTCCGAAATGAAAAGTATACAATACGGATGAGCCGTTCGGGTTTTTCACTCCTTGTAGGATGGCTTACGGAGGGCTTTGGTGGCGAGGCATTTGGAGCCGGCGATGGATTCTCAGGAGAGACAGGAAAACGTGGACGGGCCCAAGTTATGCGGGTAGTCAACAATCACCTCCGTTTCGATGGTAAATATTGGAGTTATGCGTCATAACATATATTGACTCGCAAATCAGTTACTTCGTCAAATCCGACGACGGTCTCTCCCTATACATGGGAGGAGTCAACGGGTTTATTATCATCACTTATACCTCAGGCAAGCGGAAGCAAAACAAGCTTGACAAATCCTCAAGCATTTAATACGAGTAAGGGAGTCCTCAAATTAGGACCAGCTCCGATTCCAGAGGACCTGCGTGTTGAGTCGGAGCGCGTTTTAAGAGACCAAGCAATGGTGGATCGAGATCCCTCTGTCCAATACGACCTTTCCCTATCCAGGGTTGTTCCTCAAGGACTCATTGCCCCAACCGAAACGGACTTGTTACCTCGTCCTCCTTCCTTCAAGACGATTGATGTCGAGCGGGAGGTAAACTCTGTGAGAGATGCCAGGAAGCGAATACGACTAGACCCGTCAGCGTTGGCCAACATAGATCCAAATTCTTCTCAAGCGAACGCCTTACGTGCTCGCGCGTTACCAAGTATATGTGCCTACACTTTACACGACGTTGCTGAAGGGTAAGCTTAACAAGCTCAAGGGGATCTCTCTGGACAACTGATTTCCCTTTGCAAGTGCTCCTTGTTGCACATTTTCTCCAGACACGTCGTTGATGGCTGCAGGCTTTGCCGAAAGCTACATTCGCCTATGGAGTCTCAAGGGTGAAAAATTGAGAGGACTTCGGAGCGATTTTACTTCAAGCTCGGTTAAGGACGGTTGGTTCCAGTTTGGTTCTTGATTGTCACCGTTCATGTTCTAATTCATGCTTATCAGCCGCCTCCCTGAATAAAATGCGAGAAAAGAAGGGGAGCACAACTAGAAAGCTCATTGGACACAGTGGCCCTGTCTATTCAGTAGCTTTTGATTCTCTAAGCGGCTCTGCTGCCCCTCCAAAATATCTGCTATCGGCCTCTGCAGATGCCACGACTCGGTTGTGGTCATTAGATACATTTACGAATGTTGTTGCGTTCCAGGGACACGAAAATCCTATTTGGGACGTCAAGTGGAGTCCGATGGGGATATATTTCGCGACTGCTAGCCGAGATCGAACAGCGCGACTGTGGTCTACAGATCGGACATCATGCTTGAGAATATACGCGGGGCATCTAAGCGACGTTGATGTGAGTCTTTACCTGAATACGTCCGCTTTGCAGTGTCTCACTAATTCATGTAGTGTGTACAATTTCATCCCAATTCTCTATATCTTGCAACTGGCTCAAGTGATTGGACAGCACGACTCTGGGACGTACAACGTGGATCGTGTTTGAGAGTTTTTATTGGTCATCAAGGAGCTGTTTCAACACTTGCTATCAGTCCAGACGGCAGGTACTTAGCTACTGCAGGCATGTCACCAATTTCTCGGATATGTTCCAGTTTCTGACTATTTTCTTGCTGGCAGGTGAAGACCTGGCCATCAATTTATGGGACATTGGATCCGGAAAACGCATCAAGAAGATGACGGGACACACATCGTCCATTTACTCGCTTGCATTTAGTGCAGAGTCGTCACTGCTCGTCAGTGGGGGTGCTGACTGGACAGCCCGAACATGGGATGTGAAAAGCGCTGGGGGACCCCACCCCAAAACTCTGAAAAATGGTTCTGCTTTCAATGTAAGTCGCAATTATGGAGACGATGACAGCACAGAGACGTAAGTCTGCATCGCTTGCTTCTCGCTTCTCTTGTTTGTTTAATGACTTATCTCTGTAATGTAGTGTTGACCTCTTGGCAACTTTCCCGACAAAACGAACACCGATTACCAACGTTCAATTTACTTCTCGTAACCTGTGCCTTGTTGGAGGCGTGTACTTGTCGCCAGAAACTCGATAGTATCTTTGGAACCTTCATATCGTACCTTGCTTTCGGTGATTGTATGTTATGGTGTTGTAATATTATTTGAATGGATAGCTTCAGTGGCAAGCATTCAGATGTCGATAGAAATTGTACTGTACTAATGGCAAGTATTTATAAAGTATGAATTCGAGCATCAATATAGAACAGAGAGCATGAAAAAATCCAGATGTTCTTAGAGATTAAAGCAGCCACAATTAGTAAAGATCATTTCGCGGTGATCGAGAACTCATAAGTGCTGTCCTGAGAATCGAAACCTTGAGAGGCAGGCAGGTAGAGCGATGTCGGATCTGGAGTAGGTGCCCTTTCTGGTTCAGGGCGCTCCTGGGCATCCTCATCTCCGCTAGCATATCCCTGGGAGACACTTTGGAGCTCTGGACATGGAGCCGTCAGGAGCTCGTCCTGATCAAAGGGCTGGTTGATACCATCCTGAGAACCCCAAACTAAGAGTCGATATCTGACTTTCCTCCTAATGTTCTATCCCGTCATGGGCACCAGTCAAATCTGTAAAAAAGGAAAGAAGTTCTGCACTTGAGATCCACTGAATCTATCGTTACCGTTGGGCAAGGTTTCTTGACTACTTTCAGACCATGTCCTGTCCGTACTCTCTTGTAATGAATAATGATAATCGTAGTCCTCTTGGTCTCTCTATGGTATGGCATCCAATCAGCAATCGATCCAGTCCATAAGACTTGACTTACCCTGTTCTCTTCTCGCTCGAGTTGTCTGTCTTCCTGTTAAATTTCAGCTCTTTGAGCATCAACTTGGGAGGGGTATGCGAGCAGCTCGGCATCGATGCTATAAGACGAGGCATGTATGTTTCGGGTATTATGCATCTTCACTGCTTCCAGAGGCTAGAAATGGTTGAGAGGTATTTGAAACCGAGAGTTGGCCTTCTGTGGTGGCCCATTTATACGTAGGTCATCCGTACAGCAAGCCCATTGTTGTATGAAGTCTTTTGTTTTGTTGCAACAAAGTGTTCGGATGATAGATCCTTTACAATTATACAATAGACAAAGAAAGATGGGCACGTGATAGCTAATTGGCGCGATGTAAACCGTGACTTGAAATCAACTCCTCTTTGACCGGTAACCGCAAGGCTGGACTGACTGCCATTCTCAAGACCCTGGCTTTTTGTCTTTGAGTCCCCCATTTACCGCAACAGTGAGTAGTCCTCGCTCATCTGCAGCCCTATCCACCGTCGCTGACAAAGGTAAACGTTGGCCGCGTGCCACAGATGCCAGACGAGTCCATGGATATCGACGCCACCCACAACGGTGTTGCTTCAACTCACGATACCCATAACTCACTGACAGAGACTCATTTGAACCAAGGCACGCATTTTTATTGGCTCCTCTTCTCTCAAGGAAGCGTTTTCTCATTTGACGCCCAGTTCCTCATACTCCTACTCCGACCGTTCGGGACAATTTTCGGGAAATCCAGGTGAAGGTTCATGTGCGCACCGCCGGCAAGGATACCTGGGCTTATCAAGGTAGAGGGGTTGTAACGCAAGAGGTTTCAGGGCAGTCTTCTCGTGTCGGTAAGTCTTCAGAGCCTGACTGGCATCTTTCCACCATTCATATATTGCTTTAAAGTGGTCAGAAATTTAACAAACGGGAAAATAATGACCACCTTCAGTGAAGTAAGTTCTGCCGTTTTATGTCTTTCGATCTTCATTGACTCGTTTCCAAGTCGACAGACCTACAAGCGGAAAAGCGAGGGAACTTCGTGGTCATAGGTTGCGTTGAAGAAGGTCGCGTCATTTCATGGTCTCTGAATGTATGTAGAATGTCAAGAAGAGCTTTTATTCATCTGAACCCTGTCTGTTATCCGATTTTCTAGGCATTGAATAACTCGGAGACGCTTCGTCTGCTTGCGAGCATCGAAATTGCATGTTACAAATGCAAACAGGCAGTGGCGGACCCTCGTTCTCATACCAAGTCCCGGAGGAAGGTCGAAAGACTCATCAAAGAGGATAGACGAAAGAGACATCGTCGCCGAAAAGATCAAGAGGCCATGATTGACGCCTTTGCTCGTCAAAACCTGAGCATGGAACCTACACAAGAAGCTGGTCCTCCAGTCGAATCGTGAACATGGCTTTCAAATTCATACATTTTGTTTGACACGAAGGATTAGTGTGCTCAGAAGTCGTCTTTTTGCTGTAACTTAAACCCCTGGCGTGTAGTATCTCTATTAGATATAGTCCTTTTCTGTCTTTCTTACTATGTTGCGGACAATGCACGTTTTGACAATATCTTGTTCGTTAATAAGAAAGTTCTCAATGAATGCTTACTTTTCTACAACTGCTCTTACAACCTTGAACCAACCGAGACCTTTTACTTCAAGAAAGTTTCAGCAAGCGATGAAAATACATGATTGAGGGATAGGTGGGTATAGAAGGGGCCCAAACAAAGTTCTGAGAAGAGGCCATGCTTCCAAAGAGAGGTACGCAAGGTATCTCAGGCCTTTGAGTAGTAAGCATGCAACAGGGAACCTTCACGTTGAGGTTCCCAAGGCGCCACAGGTTGAATCCAAGGGGCAGTGGAGTGCTGGATGGCAAGGTCCATGGAATTTGCAGTTGCAGATCGGGTATTTGGACATACGATAGAGCTTGACTGGATCTGAGGTAGCTCCGTGGGCGATGATAGGCAAACGGCTCCAAAATCGGAAAAAAGTACATGATTGACAGTTGATGTAGAATAGTGATATGAAAACATCCCCCACGCATCCCAGCATTGTCGAAGGGGGGGACTGCAGACCCGAGACTGAAAACGGGGGAAAGAAAAAGATAAATAATGATCATGAAGGGTACGAAGCACCAAGAGGATGACCTGCATCTGGCTGCGACGGTGAGGGGTTGATATCTAAAGGACCACGCCTCTCCGAATATTGAGGAGGAAGTTCGACAACACCGTCCTCATTAGGAGGTATGGCATCTTCTACATCGGTGTGAAGGATAAATCTTGTCGGGGGGTTGTATCTGGCATTATTGGCAGCCAGAGCGGCCTTTCGTTGCGCAGGAGTCATTGAATCTCTTGAGGATGATGTTTCTCCTCTGCTCTGCTCAGCAAAGGGTTCAATTTCCGACTCAGGCATCATAGGGGGTGCGGAGGAGCTGAAAGGGTCGGGTGGAGGGAAGGCTTGGCGTGGAGGATATATTTGCGGGGTTAGTTGATAGCCTTCTGTACTCTGATAGCTCGACTCGGACGGCTGGTATGACCCAGAGTATTGACTAGGCCTGTCGTATCGAGATGAGGCGCGTCAAGGAAAGGATTTGAAGCAGTCGCAACAGTTGAAGGGGAATATGGATAGGCAAACTGAGCAGAACTGCTTGCCAAAGGGTCCGACCCGTAAGTCGGGGGAGGTGCATTCGCAGGTGGATCGTAAGCAGGGTCTATCCCAGGACCTAATCTACGTGACTGACGCCTGTAATTCCCTTGGTTTCTTGAATCGTGCCTTCTCCTAAGGAAGAATAGTCCGAGTGTAATAACTACCGCTAAGAACAACAAGGAACCTATGACGGTGCCCGCAACAGCTGCAATTGAGACGCCTGAATGAGCTGGAGCAGATGTAGAAGACGCGCTTGCAGAGGGGGTAGTAGATAATGATGTAGCGGACGATGCAGGAGGGCCTGCAGTCGATGTCGGCGAATTGGCATTTAGGCATGTACTGTCATCGGAGGAACCGACCATCTTTACGTCCGAACTACCACCTTGACGGCCTTGCGCATCGATCATGAAGAATATCAGGGACGTCCCGCGAGCTACATCAGCATTCCAAGTGAAAGAGGTAGGACCGGTAGGCGGCCTTAATGTAAGTGCACTCCCGCCAGGAACAACGGCCTGATAGAAATCCTAATGAAACCAATTAAAGAACAGGCAAAATGAGACTCACATTTATCGTCACTGGCTGGACGGCAGCTGTGTATCCATTGAAAACGTAAGGTCTAACGATAGTTGATAAGATATTGTGTCAATTGATATTTTTCGGGGGCAATCTTACCTGCACTGTTGCAAGGCACTGTTCAGTTGGAACGAAAAGTTGACCGCTGTCAAACACACTTTAGTGACCCAGAAAACCGTCGTCAACATGTATACTGACTTGTGTTCGTGTTGCATGAGACTCCTTTTGATGGTTGGGTCGTTAGGATCTCAGTTGTCCCTCCTGAATTAAAACCAGTCGCGTCCGACATAACAAACACCATCTGAGAGCCATTTGCGATAGGTAGTTGGAAGGAGTACGACCCAACCCCATTACTAAATGCTGAAGATGGTATTGAAATGTTGACTGGCGTGCCAAAAACCTGAATGACATAAATGTCAGTCCGAGAATATTGTAAAGGATTCACAGAAGACACTTGCGGGAACTATAAGAAGTTGGAAGGGCGGTGTTCCTCCTAGAGATGGAGAATTAGGAGAAGGTGACGATGATGCAGATTCAAGACTTGCCAGTCCATGTCAAAGGTACATTGTCGCATTCGGATAAAGTGCCAAATGTGTATGAGAAAGCGAGTGCAAGGGGAGCCCTATAGCAAAAGAAAAGAACAACAGCAAAAAGACGAAAAAGAGTGAACATTTCTGAAAAAGAAAAAGCGAAGATAAACGAATGGACTGTGCAAACGAGCGTAATAACGACCAGGAGGAGTAAAGTGTACGACACTCGGAGACAATCCCCAAATTCACATTTGCTTACGTAAGTTCGCTCATTTAACGCGTTGGTCCAGCGTTGATCCAAGCATTACTCTCACGTTCTGCCCAGATACACATGTCATCTCACAGCATGGTTGCTACACCACCGCTCAGCGCTGTCCCCCTCAGTGCCTACAGCACAGCCCAAAAAAAATCGAGGATTTGAAGGTACCGATACCGATACCGATTTCCGACTACTTGTTCCCAGAGGATCCTCAATTGCAAAAGTATCATAGTAAAACCACGCTGAACTATAAAAGGCAAACAGTAGTTTTGGTTATGTTTCGGTTAGTGATGTCTTGAGAGTCACAATCTACAAGAAAAAAAGCACTATGTACGACTCTTCCATGCAGCTTTCGGAAAGTTATCCATCCCGATTCTATAAGCGACTTGCTGTGTCATTTAAATTTTGGTACAACCATCGAGCCTGGAAAAATATTCGTTTTCTTTGACAAGGTGATCTGCTGCGCCAGCTCCTTTTCTTTAGCTCACCTGTGATTTGTTGCGCGCCGTAGTAGTTTTTGATCATCTTCCTGGCAGAATTGTCAATTCAATCGATAGATTGCACGTTTGGCACGCCGTGGAGGGACACTGGTGAATAAGTCATCAACATCAGCAAAGTCTGTGTCATCTGTTGGTAACGAAAAATTATGCCAGGCGCGTCCCGACTCCTCAAGGGAAGCGTCTAATGTCCCAACTCCTCCAGAGGGGGGGGCATATGATGCGCAGGGCAGTAAACGTCCAGAAGATAAGGAATAACCAAGGAAGTTTAGCGGACCACCGATTTCCAGTCCATGCTCATTGGAATATGGCTGCCGAGCGGGAAATATCAACAATGGTGCCACCTCAGAAATTCTAACCACGGGGAACGTATTGCCCGAGAACTTGGAAAAATCCAGGGGCTCGCTGGAGAGAGACGATTTAGACGAGGCTCGAGTAACATTCGCAAAGAATCGCAACCTTCGAAGAGAAGGGTTTCGGATAGACACGTCAGGGGGGGACAAAATGCTAAGGCTGGTTGAATGGCCTTGATGGACTGGATATATGCGTTATAGTCTGTGTTGTGCCATGATATCCGAAGGAAGACTTACCATTCTGAGTGGCTCGGGAATTGTGGAGGTTCGAGACGGCTCCGTAATCTTAAACTCTTTCTGTAAAACTGACGATATAAACGGAAATGAATGAACCTCGCTGGTATCCAATGACGTTTCTATCGTTGCGCCTTTTGTAGCGTCGCAAAAGCTGAACGTATAGGAAGACTCAAGTAAAGTGGAATCCTGATCGTCTATGGCAAAGAGTCCAGAGTTCAAAGATTTGTGCGAGGAAAGATCCATAGCCGACATCAAAGAAGGTAGACCAAAAGACTTAGGAGACGAAGGAATGCCAGCTGGAGATATGACGGTGCCATGAAGTTCCTTGCATGAATCAGTCCGAGAGGTCATAGGCACTTCGACGCAGACAGTAGACCGACTAGTTGATACCCGTGAAATGGCGGCGTCCGAATCGCAGGAAATATCGAGTGAAGAAGGTTCCAGATAGTTACCGAGCTCCTCAGATCTAGAAAAGAGGGGAAGATAAGGAGAAGTAAGCAGCCATCAGGAAATGCGAGGCAAAAGAAGTGATGATCACCGGTCTTCGATGACGTTTCTCGCCTTTGCCAATCTTCTAGCCTGGGCGCGCCTTTGATTACTCTCCCATTTCTTCCTAGCGAGCTCGATTTCGAAATCCAGAAGTCCAGGACGCTTGTAGCGTGTTATCTTGCTCTGCGACAGAAGAAGGGCCAGACGATCTCGAGGTTCGCCAAGTTGCGATGGATTTGCAAGCCCTGCAGCACGCTCCAACACGCTTTGTAGCCTTATCAATTTTCGTCGGCTCGGTGAAGGAAGCTTGGGCACGAGTCTAACCATGGTGCTGGTATGAAAATTGTATAAATCAGATGCACTTGGTTGTAACGTGACAAGAGTGAGTATCGCGGTAACTTCCGAGGCCAGTTCGACTTAGACGCCTGGTAGACGCCCGTGAGACAAACAGTAGGCAGGTGGTCAGGGATCGAGTAATAATAGCAAAAGAGCGCAGCAGAAGAAAAAAGTATATTAGAATGTAAATTCATTTACAGGTCCAGGTTCCGTTAAAACCGTGCCGCAACTGCGTAAATTTCGCATAGATAAAAATATTTACATAGGTCCGCGGGAGAGGACGTGGATTAATTTGCATCGGGCCAAATTTGCTTGGCCGTCTCTACTAGAAGCGATAGTTTCCTGATTTCTTCCTGGATGGAATGTGAACAAGTGAACTTTAGATCTTAAATAATTTGATTCACCTCTTCCGTAACTGGGTTCCCCTCCCACACAGAAGCAAAGCCGCATTGCGTGCTAATGCACAGCCTACCAGGGTCTTCATCAACCGATTTGAAGGCCGTGAAAAGGTTACTCACTGGTTCAGTGCGACTTCCATTGAACGACTGGGTTCTCCTTGACATAAAACCGTTGCTGCCTGAGAAACACGAGCCTTTAACTCTTCGACCGTCTCCAGCTGAAATCGTGTGGGTTTCCAGGAAGAAAAGAACACCGTAGTCAAAAAACCTACCTTGGGGTTCTTCGTGGTTACAAGCCCCAGAACAGCAACCTTATCCAGGGGGAGATACTTCAATGGCGTGAAGTCCCCAGCACGTTCCGTGTCATACTCGAGCTATCAGGTGCGGATGCAATGAAATCAAAGTATTGTCAGAGCCGAAGTAACAGTAACTTACGTAGAAAACATCGACGTCCAGGGTGTTGAAAAGTTTGATTGCTATCCTTCCGTATCCTCCTTCGGAAAAATGTACACCACCCTGGTACGCAGCAACGTTGAGAGAAAGTCAATAAAAATTTAAACGATTGATTGACCTTGTAGTTACCGCGGCACATGTGGATACTTATGGTCAAATGACTGGGTCGTCCCTCTGTAATAACATTGATAGCACGAATATACGTATCGAGGAGTTCTTCGTGGTCAACTGCAGCCCTCTCCATTCCTGAAACCATGAAATCACTGCAGAAATAACAAAAAGTAGGGTCGTCGATTTGTATATGACCTATTGGGGAAGGGCAATTAGATTCCAACTCAAAACGAGGTATGTAAATTGACACTGACGACATCCTAAGTCGTATAAGTCCTTTATCTCCTCCCGATACGCTTTACCCAAGTCATCAAAATATTCATCTGTGCAATGCATTCAGGAGGTGTACATTCTCAGGTCCAGAGGTCGCACCGTCGCTATCATAAACAGATAAGTCGTATGTCTGGTCAGATCCATGACGTTGGTGAAACCACGAAGGAGCACACATGGTGACCTTGATGAATTTGACATCCTGGCATAGGTAACACGCAAAGATTTAGACATTGATCTATAGAAGGCAAGAGGAAAGGTACCTCCGGAGAGACGATCGACTTTAAATACTTGAAGTCGTCCACGTAGAAAGACCTGGTACGCTTGATTTTTCCCTGCAGGTTGGAACATCAGATTTGTCACTCCAAAAGGGACGGAGTTGGGTCTCACAGTACAATATATAGTTTCTGCTTCTTGTACTCCTGTCGCGTACATGGAAGCGATATGGGGAATATACGGCTGTAAAAACACAAATTCAGCACAAGATTTTGAAATTCATTCGATTCGCAGGTTACTTTAAAGGTAGAAATAGGCCCTAATCAAAGATAAGCATGTTGGCCACACCGAGGAGGCGAAAAAGAGAGACAGAAAACCCACGATTGGGAATGCATGTCATGCCCTCTAATTTCTCAAAAACGCCCTCGAAAAAGTATTCCCTAAAACAAATCGTTAGTTGTGCAGTGCCCGAGAAGAATGGCAAAACAGACCTCCGCATTTCACCGTCAGTGATGGTCTTGAGGCCCAGATCTTGCTGAAGTTTCACTACATGCTTTACGGCTTCGTCTTCGAATGGCTTTAAATCGTCCGCGGTGCACTTTCCAGCTTCGAGCTGCCGGCGTTTCTCATAAAGTGCCCTAGTTCGAATAAGCGAGCCTACATGTTCTGCACGGAAGGGAGGTTTCAAGTGAATAGAGGAAGTCATCGGAGAGTTGAAAATGAAATGTGCAATAACTATGAGATAGGATGCAGCGGAATGTACGAATTATTATGAGCTTCTTATATTGCGAAAACAAGCAAAAATTAAATATGGACGTAATGGAATACCGAGGAACCTGGTCGTAATTTTTTTAGTCGGACCCGCAAGGTTTATTGGAATGGACGATGCAATCGCGCGTTCCGAGTCTCGTCGTGGTCACAACCATAGGACCCTGACATAGTTTAATCATTTGGTACAATCAATAAGGAAGAGAAAATGGCGGAAAAAAACTCCGCCCTTGATAAAGGTGTCAACATGTCAATGGTTGTAAAGGAAGTGGAAAAAAGTGCAATGAAAAATGGAACTCTGTGTGCTCAAGGAAGGAATTCAGCGGGAATGACACTTACGCTGTGCAGGACGTGTGGCACGACTAGGAAGATAAAGGCCGAAGATTGCACTTGTTGGCTCGAGATTCGAAGCGGCATAAGAGAAGACGAGAAGGAGGTAAGATCCTTCCAAAAAGGGGCAGCAGCGCACGTCTGGAAAAATAGGGACCAAACGGGGTTTGAGGGAAGATGGCTAGATACACGGTTGAATCTCAGTCTGTGCCTTCGATGATGCAAGCAACGGGGACGTCCGTAGTGGGCTATGAAGGGTACTTTGCATGGACCTATGGGTATAGAGTCCAAGGCACCGTCACGGTGTTCTTTGTTGGCTGAAATTGACATTGCATCAGGAACAAGAAAGGAGATATTGCCACCAGGGTCGATATATTCCAAAGAGGAGATGGAGCCCATGAAGCATAAAGTTTGAAGATCAAAACTGTCGGAAGGTAATCGAATTACGGGTGAAGAACATGTCGCATTTTCTAACCCACAAGTTTCTACAACACGCGTGGGAAAGGTCAAATAAGGAGCGCTTAATGAATATGGGTTAGGGTTACTCGGCAATTACCGGTGGTGCTATGCAGTTGAAATCAAGCCACCCGTCTGAATTGGGTACTGCTTGGTGGACTATTGGCATCGGCCTCCTCGACGACTTCAAGACACAAGGTATGTCGGTCTACACAGCGTCCAGGCGTCTTAGCTCATTTTTGACTTCTTTGGTAGACTAAGACATGGGTTTCGCCCACAACAACGGTGAGCACCCTCTCTAAAAATCATGTTGGCGTGTTTTGTGTCTGATACCCATATCGTCAGTCCTCCATGCCAACCACTTCAGGAAGGACTGGCAGCGCCGCGTCCGCACCTGGTTCGACCAGCCCGGACGTAAACTCCGCAGACGCACTGCCCGCAAGACCAAGGCCGCCACCCTCGGTGTCCGCCCCCTCAACCTCCTCCGCCCAGCTGTCCGAGGCCAAACCGTCCGTTACAACCGCAAAGTTCGTGAGGGTCGCGGATTCACTCTCCTTGAGCTCAAGGAGGCTGGTATTGGAAGGAAGGAGGCTCGGGGTGTTGGAATTGTTGTGGACCACAGGAGGAGGAATTTGAGCGTTGAGGGCAAGAACCTAAATGTCGAGCGGTTGCAGGCCTACAAGTCTCGTCTGATCGTCTTCCCCCGCAAGGCTGGCAAGGCCAAGAAGGGAGATTCATCTGTGCGTATTATGTGACAGGACCTGATTTTTACCGTTACTAAAATTGTATATGTGGGATGTTAGGCCCAAGATCTCAAGGCTGCCACCACTCGCGTCGCCATTCCCCTTCCCGAAGGCATTGCGGCCGAAGCCCCCCGTAAAATCACCTCCGAGGAACGCGAGTTCCAAGCTTTCAGGACTCTCCGCACTGCCCGTGCCAACCAAAGACACGAGGGTGCTCGCAAGGCCCGCGCCGCCAAGGCAAGTATCATTGTGACACCTTATTCTCCCGTTTCTCACTCCCTCTTTTACAGAAAGAGGAGGAGGAAGCCGCAAAGAAGAAGTAAACTTGCTCTTGATCCTCCTACCTACTTGTTATTTCCTTACGTTCATATACGCCTACCTCCGAGGCCTCATAAAATCTTGGACGGGAACGCGCACCCCGTTTACTTGCTCTGTATGCCATATGCAGTCACGAATATGAACATGCTTGACTTCACCAGTATGCTGACTGATTGAATGTAATACGGCAATCATTGAGGATTCTTCATTCAATCTGTTGTTCTCGAAGAGGCAGGCACGGAAGCTCGTCGTTGGATCTCGGCCTCATATTTTCGTACAAGCCTCGTAAACTGGTTCTTGCGCGTCATTAGTTGTCCTACGTTCATGATCCTCTCCAGCCATCGGTCCGGTGAGATGGGATATCTAAATTGTGTAATGTACTGGCCTATAATAGGCACATCTAATCCTCCAGGTATCTAGCCTTCAGGGAGTACGAATTAGTGGGACGCGATCCCAAATCTCGAGTCGGAAGCCTTGATCCTCTTCTCTACCGCCTCTGACGCCTCCACCTTTGCCACCTTGCCCATAATTTTCACCTGCTCAGCGACATGCCTGAGCGTACCAAGAACCTTGTGGTTCCCGTCAATAAACCCGAATTCAGCATACGTCAGACCCTCCTCCTTGGCGAACTGCTTCACGAGTTCACTGGCACGGCGTAGATTGTGCCGGGGGAGACGCGGAAAGAGGTGATGAGTGACCTGGAGATGGAGGCCTCCGTGGATGAACTCGATGGAAGGATCACAGATGACGTCGGTCGTAGTGCGCATTTGCCGATGAGGAAAAGACTCGATTGGACCCAAGTCACCTGTCGGCATGCTGAAGTGGGACAAGACAATCTAAATACATTGGATGATTTAGCTTAAATACATTCCTAAAGCGAAATTAGGAGGTCGAGTAATCACCTGGACGTGCAGTGGACTGGTCACCGCATGACTGACGAGCAGATACGCCAGCGCCATCTGCCAGGAGCCGCATCCATACAAAACTCTACCGAACCAGCACCAGAAAAAGATGATGCCGGTTATCTCCAGGCGCCAGGCCCAGTTACCGCCCCGAGCGCGTTTGGTATCAAAGGCCTTTTGGTATAAGAAGACGTAAGAGTTAACGTAGAGATTGAAACGCGCGAAAGCCATGATGACATAGAAAAGTTTGTGTTGAATGGAAAGGAAGACCTTGGCGAAGACGTCGACTTTCATAGTCCGTTTATAGTATGAGGACCACAGGGAATCGAGAAACGCGGGAGAAATAGCAAGGAAGGGTAGATGTTCAATGTCGGGGTCACTGTTAGGGTGTCAGCAGATGCATGGTATTGTGAATGAGCACGACGCACTGAGATGGATGATTGGTGACGACTAATGGGCTTTGAGTGAGCTGAAAAGAGGATCATAGTACAACGACTTACGATGATGGACATTATGATTCTGCAGGCGACGAATGAATAGAAGCAAAAAGAAGTGTTGTGCAAATGACCTACTTGGACCCACCAGCCTATGCTCAGGCCGCCAATGAAATCAGCGATGATGGTTGCAATAGTGCGGTCTATCGCCCACGCGTGGGTGACGCCCATGTGGCCTAGATCATGGGCGGTGAACACGAGCTGATGCCAAAATAGGCCGAGGAAAACTGCGCTGGTTATGAACCAACTATGGGCATAGGCATATGCAGAAAGAGAAGCCAGGAGGGTATAGCGGACAATCTCCGGACCATAGCCAGTGATGTAGCGCGTCTTGTAGAGGCCTGCGTCAATGACACGCTTGTGCAGTTCACGGTATGCGTTGGACTGCCTGGCCTGCTGTTTAAGAGAGAGAGGAGAGGGAGGCAATTGGAGGTTAGCAAGGGTAGGCCCTGAGGCTGTTGTTGAAGCCCTGTCGTTGGAGACAAGCAGCACGGACGAGGACGGAAAGACGGTCGGGTCTTGCTTGGGCTTGGAATATACCTCTGCGGCCTCCTTGTACCACTCGAGCTTGCCGTCGGGGCCTGGCCTGCGGACCCAGCCGGTTGAAATGGGGGGGAGGAATGGTTCCCAGAGACCATCCTTGAGTTCGACGAGCCCTATTGAATACCTCGGTATAAGGTTGAGGGTATCTGGCTGGTGATTAGCCTCTATTTCGTCAGTGGCGTCGCGACCGATGAAGTGGAGGAGTGCGAGATCGCCGCCGGGATGGGCATGAAGCCAGTTTTGGGGTATGCTGAGGAGATGGCCCCGGTAGACGAGGAGAGAGTGGCCGGCGAGGATGCGGGCGGCAACGTGCTCCCTGGCCCAGAGGGTGGTGGGAGCCATTAGAGGAAGGACAAACAGAGGACAACATGAGTAAGCAGGACTCTCCGTCTGCTACACCCATGGCGGCTACTCAGACCGTGAATCTTGTGTCCCATTCGCGCATCCGCTCCTCCTCGGATCCCTTTGTCGATCCCACTCCCCGTTCCACCCACCACCGCCCCGCACCTCCTCCCCCTCCCAAGCCCCCAAAAATGCCCCCTGCCGTCCCCCCTTCCAGAGACGACATCACCCAGGCCGTCCGCGACACAGTCACTCTCAGAAACGACTCCCGCGCCAAGATCTCTCGCACCCAAACCCCCCTGTATGTCTCTCCATCTCTCTCTCTCTTGCCTGTCCCTTATGTTTTCCAGTTCGCCCACCGCTGCTCCACCCTCGCGCCCACCAGGCAAGAGATCACAATCAGACGATTCAAACATCGTCGAAAAACCACGGTCTGGAGCAAACAAGCCTCGCGGCAAGAAAGGATCCCAGCATGCCGATGTCATCGACAGACTCGACTACACCAGCGTTGGTCCCAGTATGCACCCCATTTTTCTTCTCGATAACACATTCATCATCTGACTAAATTCAAAGTGTTTCATCACGATGGTCCGTTTGATGCCTGTGCCCCTTCCCGGAACAAGCACCGCAGCAAAGCTCCTATGTATGCCTGGGGCGCAGACGAACTCTCTTCCCCTTCCTACGGTGACAGTGCCTATCCCGCCCCAAGTGCCTACAAGGCTTTCACCAACGATTATCCTGAACCACCGAAAAAGAAAGTCGACGCCATTGCAGAGGCATGGGGTATACACGAGCCAGAACCCTTTGAGGAATTTTTCGCAGGTGGTGGTTCCGGCAGACCCGACGGCGACACTCCTGCCAGCTCAATCTACAACGGCAGAGATTCCCATCAGTCCTCGCGCAGTGCGCCTGCTAATCAACAATCCAGACGCGCCAAGGATTCCCGTGATGCGCGGGAAGGTGATCGGCCCCGTATCGCCGCCCGCCGATCTCTCGTTCCGCCACCCCAGCCAATTTTTGTAGGTGAACCTGCAGAAATCGAGCCTCCACCCGGCTCGCCTCCCGCTTCCGCCCCAGGCTTCCCGAAACGCTCCAAATCTCTCATGCAGCGCATTCGGAAGATGCGGGATGCTCCTAATGTCCCCGTCACTGCTGACTATGAACAAAACCCTCCTGTCTCTCCTTCCTCTCCTACAGAACCCATGAACGCCTCTCGTCCAACACATCGACCTCAAAACTCATTCTTGGGTCGCTTTGGGGGCAATGCGAACCGCAATCCACCTCTAGCAGAGAAACCCGAACCTTTTGTATTCATTGAAGCAAACAACAACAAGGAGTTGCCAGCCCCTCCTCCTGTCGCGGAGGCTCAATACGATGAAGGACAAGGCTACTTTGATGCTCCCGTCAGCGCTGGACCCACATCTCCAGGTGGCGGACTGGGTCGAAAGACCAGTCTCATGAAGAAGGTAGGCCGGGTGGTACGCGGCACTAAATAAATCCTTTTCCCCAACGCCGTAGAGTTCGGCGACTCCGCGTCTTTGTTCCTGATCATGTCAATCCTTCTAGCCCTTTGTTAGTCTATATTCGCTCATTCTCTTTTCTCACCCGAACCCATGATGTTTCTCTCTCTGTATCTCTTCTTGTATTTAAACCGGAATTGTCACCCTTCTCCACGTTTATAGTTACTTGGACTTTTAACTTTCCCTTATGACTTGACTCAACTGACCCATCCACCGCTTTGTATCTCTTTTTTCGACGTTCCATCAATCAACTCATCTATCTCTTTACGCCGTGTTTTAACTACTATAGTCTTTGACAGGTATTGGAGGATAGAATGTGTAAACAAATGGTTCCATTATACCTTTTTGTACAAGATCGCCTTTACTGTACTTGTTTTTATTACTCCATAGTACTTTTCCTCCTCTTTACTTCACTCTTTTCTTTGGTTTGTATCGTTCTCCGTGTAATTACTTATGAATCTCAATCCTGCCCTGTCTACTTTGTTAAATGAAATAAATACCGAAAAAAGAAAATCTATCCAAAGTATAATTCCATTAGTTGTTTCTTACATTAATTTGAGCGGCCCTCAACAGCCCCTTGACTTCTGCTATTCCAACTTCCTCGCGGTGGAAAATACCAGCTGCTAACGCGGCCTCGACATCTGTCCCTTGGAATACATCCATAAAGTGCGGTGCGGTGCCAGCGCCACTGCTGGCAACGACAGGGATCCTGACGCTCTTCTTGATGAGATTCACTAGGTCGATGTCAAAACCTAGGCCTGTCCCATCCCGGTCAATGCTGTTGACGAGAATCTCACCCGCTCCGAGCGTCTCCACGCCCTGGGCGAGCTGGACCACTGAGAGCGGACGTGCTTCTCGCCCACCCGACACGGTACATTGGTACCACCACGCCTTGCCCCTCTCGTTCTCCGGTCCGTCTGGTTTACCGTACACAAGCTCAGACTTGTAAGGCCCATCGTAAGTCTCTGGGTCGACGTACGCCCTCCGTGGGTCGATGGAGACCACCACAGCTTGATTGCCGTACACGTGCGCAATTGACTCGATGGCGCCTGTTCCATCCGAGGTGGGCTTACCCGAGGCGCGTAGGCGCTCGACGGCGTACACGGCCTCGGAGCCGATGCTCACCTTGTCAGCGCCTGCGCGGAAATAAGCGCCGGCAACTTCAAGCGCGCTGCGTTTCGTGCCATCTGGGTCGACAGTGTCCTTGATGCCACCGCCAATGGTCAAAGGTACGAAAACGCATTCGGCGGCAGCACGCACGACCGCGAGCATAGGCTGGTCTTGTAAGGGAGAGTGACGGAAGGAAGTGATGTTGAGCAGACATAATTCGTCTGCGCCGGCGTTGTAGTACTTGGCAGCGAGAGCGACAGGTTTACCGAGATTACGTACGGCGCCTGCGGAATTTGCTGTCGCCGTTGGTTTTTCACGAACATCGTATTGGTCGCCTTTTGTCACAACGAGATCGCCGTGGTCGTTTGCGCGTACGTCCATGCAAGCAACAATACGCTTGGTGAGCCTGTGCTTCGGTGCTGGCTGCCGCGAGACGATGGGTGCAGAAGGAGCATGGGTATGTGCTGACTCGGGCTTGCGCAGCCATTCGTCAATGAGCGCTAGACCGGCTTTTCCGGATTTCTCTGGATGGAATTGCGTGGCAAATACATTGCCTCTGCGAACGGATGACACGAATATCTCTTGGCCGTACTGTGTTGTGCTGTGCACCCACCGCATGGCCTCTGGGTATTTTTCAGGGTTATACATGGCGCAATACGAGTGGACAAAATAGTAGTACGATGAGGTATTGATGCCCTCTGTATCTTGTTGGGTAGTGACGAGATCGGCGACATTCCAGCCCATGTGGGGGACAGTCTTGTCTTGATCACTGAAACGGTCGATGGGACAAGGAATTACGGCCAGGCCTTTGGAGGAGGCTTCGGCCGATGACTCGAAGAGGACCTGCATACCAATGCAGATACCAAAATAGGGCCGACCGGAGAGAATGTACTCTCGCAGCGGCTGCAAGAGGCCACGGGATGCAAGGTGCCCAATGGCTGTCTCAAAAGCGCCGACGCCAGGGAAAATGAGGCTCTGTGAGGAAGGTCAAGAAGGGGAGGGGACTGGGAGAGGGAGGACTGACGGTAGCCTTTGCAAAATCGGCGGGGGTCTGGATCCACTGGAAGGAGTGGCCGAGCGCTGTGAGTGAGTTTGCAAGGCTCTGGACATTTCCAGCGCCATAGTCGAGCAGATAGAGGCCCATCGTTGTGGTTCAGTCCAAAGAGCACGAAACAGTGATCGAGTCACCGGATTACCGGCCCGGTCTAAAATTTGCTGCTTACTCCTACTCTGCATAATCCTATAAATCCGACCCATATTCACCTCTTAATTTTTCCTTGTCTTTCTTCTCAACATGTCCATGTCCATACCATCCAACCCTCAGGCGGTCGCTGCCTCCGTCTCCCCCCAGTCCGCCTCTATTCACGACCGCCTCCGTACTGCTCGCCGTCGCGAGTCCATCTCCGACATCCGCCAGCCCAAGATCCTTCATCCTCTTGAAAACGAGGGCCTCCGTCTTTTGCTCCTCGAGAACATCAGTCTCGATGCCGTCGCCGCCTTCAGGGCACAGGGGTTCTATGTCGATCATCTCACCAAAGCCCTGTCTGAGGATGAGCTTGTAGAAAGGATCAGCCAATACCATGCTATTGGTATCCGCAGCAAGACAAAGATCACCGAGCGAGTGCTCAAGGCTGCTTCCAAGGTATTTCGCACAGGCTGCTATGGATTTATCTGCCTGACTTTCCTTCTCTGTAGCTCTTGGTCATTGGCTGCTTCTGCATTGGTACCAACCAGGTAGATCTGCCAGTAGCTGCACGGGCCGGCATCCCTGTCTTCAACTCTCCCTTCTCCAACTCGCGTTCTGTCGCGGAGCTCGTCATCTCGGAGCTCGTTGCGCTGTCTCGCCAACTCTTTGAGCGTGCCTACGAACTCCGCACCGGCATCTGGAACAAGCAGTCCAAAGGCTGCTGGGAGGTCCGCGGTAAGACACTCGGTATCGTCGGTTATGGCCACATTGGTGCCCAGCTCTCCGTTCTCGCAGAGGCATTTGGCATGCGCGTCCTCTTCCACGATGTCGTCAACATCATGCCCCTCGGTTCGGCTCGTCAAGTGGACAGTCTCGACACCCTTCTCTCTGAATCGGACTTTGTCACGCTCCATGTCCCTGAACTTCCAGAAACAATCAACATGATCTCCAAGCAGCAGTTGGCACTGATGAAGAAAGGTTCTTACCTTATCAACAACGCGCGTGGCAAGGTTGTGGACATCCCCGCCCTCATAGAGGCTCTTCAATCAAAGCAATTGGCAGGGGCTGCCATCGACGTCTTCCCATCCGAACCCGGTTCCAACGGTGCCCCTTTCGACGATCAAGTAAACTCATGGGCCAGCGTTCTGCGAACCCTGCCTAATGTTATTCTCACACCCCACATCGGAGGCTCTACCGAAGAGGCTCAGAAAATGATCGGAGAAGAAGTTTCTCAAGCGCTTTCGCGTTATTTAGGTTATGGTTCGACGATCGGTGCTGTCAACTTCCCAGAAGTTGACCTACGTGCGATCTCTGCCGAGCAAGGTGGAATCATTCGTGTCTGCCACGTACACAAAAATCAACCTGGTGTCCTCAAGCAGGTCAACGAAGCTTTGTCGCCTTACAACGTCGAAAAGCAATATTCCGACTCCAAGGGCGAAATCGCGTACCTCATGGCCGACATCGCGGACGTTAGCTTCAAGGAGCTGCCTCAATTGAAGGGACGCATCAGCTCAACTGACGCCAACATCCTTACCAGGTTCTTGTCATAGAAGACTCTTACTCTGGACTTGTATTCATTCTGTAAATATTTTCTCCAAAACCCGACATGGACGGTTCCTCCCGCTATATGTACTGCATTTATCTATTCATCATTTCCACTCAACTGGATGCATCTTACCATTCAACTGGATTTCACATTATTTCGTTGGTTAAAAACTATGCCATTAACAGGCATGCAAATGTATCAAAATGTACAGCTTGTATAATATCACAACTCAGTGCGGTATTCCTCAGTCTAACATGTAGTAAATGCGCATGTAAAGTGGAAAAGAGTAAAAGTCCAGGACACAGGTAAGAGCAAGTCATCGAAAGCCTCATGCCATGCTTTACGTCTCTTCTTCAGGGTCTCCGATTCCACTTGCCAGGATGGCAAAGTGAGTCTCGGATTCTGGTAAACATGGTGAATCATAAATCTTGCATGAACGTGTGTTGCCTCGGGCCTTTTTCAGTTGGAGACTGTCCATTACTGCGTCAGGTGCGCTGTCATACAGCATCGAGAGAAAAAAAAAGATGGTCAGAATTACATACCGTGTTGTAGATGCATGCGCCATAATATTGCCACCAATCGGTTTCTTCTCGTTCCCTGCATAGGGTCCAGCAGATGCATCTGGGTTGGACATGACCTGATTTGTCACGACAACGGCAATCCCAAACTGAGAGAAAGCATGTTCAGCACCAAGGCACAATGGATTTCAATGAAACGCACCTCATCGGCGAGTCTCTGCAACGTGCGCAGGAACTTCCCTAAATGGTTCTGCCTAGAAGAGAGTTCGCCACGGCCGCTGAAATCCGTGCGATACAGAGCCGTGCATGAATCCACGATCAAAAGACAAAATCTGGGCGCCCAGAAATATGGATACTTTTGCTGCCCGAAAAAAATCGCATAGCTCACCTTGACTCGGACATCAGGGCGCTGGCACTTGTCAGCAGGGCATTCTGGTGATCAGCATTGTATGCTCTTGCGTAGGCCACATTATCGAGGACTTCTTCTCCATTCAGGCCATATCTTTCAGCCACTGCCAACAGACGAACTGGACGGAAAGTTCCTTCAGTGTCGATGTAGAGGCATTTGCCTTCTCCACCTCCCATGTTGACAGGTAACTGACATGTCACGGCAAGGGTATGACATAGTTGGGACTTTCCTGTCCTGAATTCGCCAAAGAGCTCGGTAATGGCGCCAGTTTCAATGCCACCTACGTGTCGTAACCGGGTGAGCAAGCGCATGTCGAATTTACCGCAGGAGTATAGCTCACCTCCGAGGAGAGCATCAAGTTGTTTCGACCCTGTGGTAATATGAACGAGTTCTGATCGGCGTGCGTGCACCTCTGTGGCACTTTGGAACCCAAGAGGAACAATTTTGTGAGCTATCAAAATCAGGTCAATAGCAGTTACTCAACCACGCGTATGCAGAGTCACCTTCCGCCAGAATTTTGTCCGCCTTTTGCTCCGAAATACCCTTGATAGTTAACAAGACTTTCTTCGGCGTGAATGCTACTGCCTCCACTGTGTTCAGGCCAAACTCTGCAAGTTTCTTGATGTCGTTGGGGTGTATGCCAGCTTCTTGAAGTTTGTTGACGAGGAGGGGCCCTGTTACTTGGTACTCATCTTCTTCACCTTCAAAGTTCTGCTGAGAGTCAGTTGGTTGAGACATGGCGCGTTGTATTGTATCTGTGGTCAGGACTCAATATATAGTGAGAATAGGAAAATACACGTCGAGATGGTTCATCATCCAAAATTCCCACGCAAATAAAACGCGGACGCGTTGGAATCACGTGCTCGTGAACTTGCGCGCAGTGCGCACTGACCCCTCAGACCTAGCTCTTCTTACGCTCTGTACTCATACAATCAGCCCCCACTTCTTCAGCCATTCTTAATTCTGCATGATCCAAATGCCACGCGGCAAAAGATCAAAGAAACGAGGCTCGGGAAGTGTCAGTGATTTTGCCAATAATTTGCAATGAGAAAACCTCATCGGGCATCTAGACCCGGCCTGCTCAGCGACCAACTGTGTCTAGAGAGTCATCATCAATTCTTTTTGGCCAACAGTACATCGATAATCTTACGGATGACATTCTTCGAGACATCTTTGCTACATTCACGAATGAATCATGGATAAACCGTCACTACACTCCAAACCAACTTTTATTGGCCGCAGTTTGTCGTCGCTGGAGAAATCTAGTTCTGGATACCCCCCTTTTATGGACATCCATCTACATCCCCTCTGCAGTTTCCTTCTCATTTTTTGAGAGGTCGCAACCGGCTTTGATAGACGTTTGTTTAAATTCCATTTCGTCCGGGATCCAGGCCGACTCCGATCTACTTTCACGGACGTCTGAAGCTATTGCCAACCACATATCACGGGTCAGAAGCCTAAAAGTTCATGTATGGGAGTCCAAAGAAGTATACGCTGTTTTTCACGCCTGGAAAGACCTTGAAGCAGTTAATCTAAAGAACCTCACTATTTCCTCTTTCAACGGAAGTCTCAATCCGCCAAATACATTTCCCTTTCCTGTCTTCTCGTCTCCTACGTTCACAAAGTTCTCTTTCTGGCAAGGCGGCAAATCCTTGAGCTCTTTGAAGCTTGAAGGGTTTGGCTATCAAGAATTCGCGCCCTTACCAAATCTAACCTCATTAGAAATTGACAGGTTGAACACCACTCCTACAGAGTTTCGAGACCTTTTGACCAGCTGTCCTTTGTTGGATAAACTTATCATCCATCATTTCGGGGCGCCATCCTATACCACCGAATCCAGCCCTCCGAACCAAGAGATCGATGCCTCTTCTTTGAGGATTTTCGCAGTGAAGATTGATAGCGGCCACTTCGAGGACTGCACCTGTGTCCTTCCCATCTTGTCTTTACAGAATCTCGAATACCTCGAAGTTGTTTTTCCTTGGACCATCTCCGACCCCCATCTTAGCTTAATAACGTCCCAGTGGAAAAAACTGCCTAATCTAAGAAAGTTTGTCATTCGTGGACCTTCAATCTGGGCAAATGACATATCATTCCTGTCTGACCTGCCAAAGTCTACCGAGCTGGAGATTATGAATTTCCCTGTAGATGCCGAGGTTGCCCTGACTTACGTTCTCAATTTGAGCAACCTCAAGTCTCTCATCTTCGATTTAACTGGGGCGTACATGTATCACTTGGATGCGAAATTATTTTCCGATACCATTTCCAGGCAATGCCTTGAACTTCAATGTCCCACAGCGGTCCGACTGCCGTCTACAGCTGACATAGACCCCGGCTGGCTAAAACTGCAAGCATCTTCAGGCCATAAATTCTCGATATTGGCACCGGATCAGAAAGGCTTACTTGAGAACGGGGTGGACTACCCTTTTATTCTTGACGATGAAGATAGATCACCACAATGGATGACTGATGATGATTTCGACGATGACTCCTTCCCAGATGAGTTCGCAGAGTATGATGAGTTCGATATGTACGACCGAGACGAAATAGAGTATTTGCAGGAAGATGATATCTATGATGAACCTTACGAATACGACGATTATGAATAACTTTCGGGCATCGAAATGCATTAATTTGTATGTATGAGAACATGGTATAACTATAGGTACAATAAATCAGGCTTGCAATGGTAGAGTGGTCTCTTCCGACGCGACAGAGGCTTCACTTGGCAAAAGAGATAGAGGAACTATAGGAACATTTTCTTTCTTCAGCTTTTGTTCAAAGTATTCCACCGCTTTCAAATCCAAGACAACCCTCTCCCATTTCAGGATCTCGTAAACGTTAGCCTCTTCGATAGTGATCAACTTCACCATTGGGATATTCCTGATGGCTTGTTCCAGGCCCTTGTGAAGATGTCCAGTGATGAACAAAGTTTTGCGAAGACCCAGTTGGTCGATCTTTCGAGCCAGAAACTTCGTTTTCCCATTGGGCCAGTACAATCGCATCATGACGCCAAGCTTGTGTTCATTGAGCTTAGAACTCAAGGCAACTCGCATGCCCATTTCGATAACCTTCCTCGGGAGCTTGGTACTGAAGTCTCGAGGTTTTGGGCCAAAAGCGACACCTCCACCGCGCAGCATAGGACTCTGGGCATCACCAAGACGAGCTTTACCTGACCCCTTCTGGCGACGAATTTTGGCACCAGAGCCACGAACTTCACCGCGTGTCTTCGTATTCGCGGACCCTTGGCGGAGAGAATCTCGGTAATGAACGACACAAAGATGTAGAATATCTCGTCTGATAGGATGTCGGAAGACAGTTGGTTCGAGAATCGCGATGTTCTTCTCAGCAGGAGGATCGTGTCGTGCACGTTTGAGGGAAGGAGTCAAGGATAAGTAGACGGGCTCAAGAATAGGGGCGGCTGGATATAATCAACATGGTTTAACAACTCCTAAATGAAGTTTACAGCAACACATACCTTCTTGCTGGACAGGCGGCCGGTCTTTGACGTTCAACAAAGGTTTCGCAGGAAGAGTTTGGTGTCGATTAACGCGGGCTGAAACTCGGGAAATCTAAGAAATATCAAGTAATGCATAAAGGAAATATATTATGAGTAACATACGCGACATAAACCCCTTCCCAGCATAATGAACTTCACGACAGTAGCGCCTGGCCTTGCGAAAGTGGTGGTTGCAGAGCAAATCGTGCTTAGTCAGCGGAGTATCGGAAAATGCCGGTTGGAACTGGCCAGCTGAAGCAAGCCACAACAACCCTTTTCGTCTCGATATTACCAGCGCTGGGCTCAACGACCTCAAGAACAAGGTTCGTCGCTGTCGGTCCATTTTATTGTCAGAATCTCATGCTTGCGTCTTGATAGACAACTTTGACCCGCCACTCAAGCCGGGACTTACTTCAAAATGGCATCATCAGTCAAGGCCGTCCAGACTTTCGGTAAAAAGAAAGTATGTTGCCAGCTCTTTTGATACGCAATGGACCCGGCTTGAGCGTTATTCTTTCGGTTTAGACCGCGACTGCTGTCGCTCACGCCAGGGAAGGCCGTGGCCTTATCCGCATCAATGGTTCGCCCATCAACCTCGTCCAACCTGAGATCCTCCGTCTTAAGGTCTACGAGCCTGTTTTGGTCGCTGGAGAGGACTCTTTCGCGCCCCTTGATATCCGTGTCCGAGTGAAGGGTGGAGGACACACCTCGCAAGTGTACGCTATTCGACAGGCGATCGCCAAGGCCCTTGTTGCCTACTACGCCAAGTACATCGATGCCTACAGTGCGATGGAATTGAAGAAGAAGCTGGTTGCCTACGACAGGACGTTGTTGATCGCTGATCCCAGACGGATGGAACCCAAGAAGTTCGGTGGTCATGGTGCTCGTGCTCGCAGACAGAAGAGGTGCGTGATAATTTGCATTATTTCACCGATTTTCGTTAACTTTTACCGTTTTCCATTCCAGTTACCGTTAAAGGGTTTCTTTGTTTTTGTATTTTACGCACCTGCACTATCATGTTCCTTTTTTATGCTTTTCTCAATGCAAATATGCGAGGCCTATGAACGTGATACCACAAATCGCGTGACAAAAGTTCATTGAAATTTGGAACAATCAATTGCACGAATGGGAGCCTGCTATTGCACTGAAACTTTAGTGTCTCTATCTGTCTGAACGTCTAAATGTCCGTTACATAGATTCATGTGCTATTTAATGTGAATATCATGCATGCCGTCTTACGCGTGTCAGTGCAGCGGGTGTGACTGTGACGGCGCGCCGCCCCACATTCGCAATGCAGCTTGTTGACGACTTGATATCCGTCTGCGAGGTGCAAGCATGGACGGCGCCGCTGCTCCCCCTCCTTCTCATGCCAAAAATCCTGACCTCATCTATACTGGCATGCACATCTTTGTCCAGGCCAGTGGCGTAGGTACAGATCGCCCCAAGTTCATCAGAACACTTAAAGTTCGCATACGCACTTCCATCGTCTGTTCACAGCTAATACCACCCTGACAGGAACGCGGCGCATCGACTTGCTCAATCCTTAGTGATGCTCAGGTTATACTTATTAATCCAGATAGCGAAGAAGGACAAGCACTGATTCCTCCCTGGAGCAACCTTACCGAACCGAAACTCCTCACGATGGACTGGGTACAGAAATGCAATAGCGCAGGTAGACTCCTTCTTGCCGAGGACGATTGGGGTGGTTGTCTTGTCAAATATGACCGGACCCATAGAGACGATGATGACGACGATTGGGAGGAAGATGAAGCCGATATAGCATCAAAGTCAGTCAATTCTTTTTTTCTTCTGAAAACTCTTTCTAAGCAACAGATAATAAGAAGTCCATTGCCTACACCTCGTCAGACACCCAGCGAACCAACTGGAACTCAACCCTGGTTGGCTGGTTCTGTGACTCAATCCTCGGCCACTCGAGCGAGGCGGACAAGCAGTCAAACGCGCCTATCTACATCTTCCACAACACCTACAGATTCCGCTACAGTCACACCGACAGATTTGCCCCAAAACGGACTACCATCGTTTCCCGCATTCTCCTCAGTCAACAGTATGCAAGCCTTACCAACCCAATTTCCCGTGCAGATGGCGGGAATGTTCAATCCACTAATGACCGCGGACCAGCAAGCGATGGCAATGTTACAGATGATGATGCCGAACCCTGCATTTCAAATGGCTCTGCAAGATATAATGACGAGGGGAAATCCTGCTTCCCAGATGCAACCGGGACGTACAGTCTATCGGCACAGCAATCGCCTGTTCAAGAACAAGTCTTACCATTTCCTGACGTGCCCTCCAAATCATCGGGAAGGCATGTCGACAATAAGCGTCCTTCAGGATCTTTCTCTCCCGTTGCCCGCCGTTCCTTTAGCGACTCTTCTGATAGCAACTTTTTAATTGATCAAAAGGGCAAAAAGAGGGGTGGTTCACCCTCAGTGAAGCGTCGCAAGACATTGTCCTCATCTCAGCAAGTTACACATCTTAAACAATCGACTGCCTCCGCAGCAGGGCCATCATCTTCTCAGACGAAATTGTTTGCAAAATCTGGGAAGGTACTTTCATTTTTTGTTCAGATCGATTTACACAATCGCGGTGCAGTGGTTGATGCCATTAAGGTAACATATTCTCTGGAGCTTTCATCTTCTTGTATGCTCATATTGTATCAAGAAAAATGCTGGAAAGATTGAAAAAGACCCAGAAAATGCTGACTATGCTGTCCTCTATTCTGGCCACAAGAACCAGAAAACCTTCAACGATCTCCTCAAATCCGCGCAAACTGCAGGAAAGCCTGCTGTTCGATCTGCTTTTGTTCACGATTGCGTTGCAGAGGGTATCCTCCTAGACTGCACAGAATATGAATTCGAATCTACCGTTAAACGGAAGCGCAAACCTTCAGTACCTGTCAAGACAGAGCCTCTAAGTTCGAATGATGAGATCGACTCGGACGCGGAGAGAAAACGCCTGGCGAAAAATGCTCGAGAAGCAGAGAGGAGAAAGCGACAGAGGTCGGATAAAGAGAGGGCAGCAAAGCCGACGAGTTCCAAATCGTCTACAGCGAGCAGAGTGAAGGCGGAAGAGCCGAGCACTCTTCGAAGAAAGGAGTCTATCAATATAGCACCTTACCTCAATGGTCGTCGTTCACCAATCCCGCCTGGCGAACACACGCGTCAACCATGGTCTACTGGCTATAAGTTTACGGTAGAGGAAGATCAATTCCTTATAGAATATGCGCAAGTTCTGATAGAACGTGATTACATGGTCAGTATTGCTGCTATCGCTGACAGGGTATATTCAAAGGTTGGGCCAATTTCTCATCCTTCATGTCATGGATTGACAATTCAATAGATGCCGCATCATTCACTGATGTCATGGAAATCTCGAGTTACGAGAGTAATTGGGGACAAACTTGATGAGTGGCGCAAACGCTCCGGAATCGCCTACCGAAAGGCCCTGAAGGCCTCACAGTCAGCTCATTCACAGCCGATGGCTCTTGATGCCAGTGTAGATGACACGGCTGTCATTGAACTCAGCCCATCTCCCGAGCCATTAGCAGCCCAGGACGCGCATGCGTTGTCGAATCTAAATGACATGACTGCTAACGATCCGGAGTCAATCCTTAGAAACGAAAATAAAACATACGTGACGCAAGATATTGAGGTCGTTTCTCAATTCTTTGCTACTCTGGATGACGACGGGGAAGAGCCGGAGGATGTTGTCTGGGCTCGCCTGGCAAATCAGGTAGGACAAACAGTTATCAGACATGGTCTGTCCGTTGACACAACGTTGATTTAATTGATTCTAGAACCCTTGTCGCGCATGGCACGACTGGGCAGCCTTCTATGAAGCTCATTTCCAGGAGGTTCAGCAGCGTTATGCAGAACTGACCGGCAATGCACAGCTGCAATGACATTCTTCGACTCGTTTACTGGGACCGTCTTGTTCACCTTCCTAAGACTGTTGTTGCATATTCGAATCAGTATATTATTCATTCAGTTATTAATATGCAGTCCTTATGGAATATTATGGTTTTTGAACGATCTTTTACCTGGCTTGTTATGTATACTTCTCTGACATGAGGGGGTCTAATGAAGGGTTTGAATTTCGGGTAATAGGATCACACTAATCACTCGGACGAGGACTCTGCGAGAGGTTTTGGTTGTTTGAAGAATCTCTTCCGTCTCTCCTCCTTCGTTTCTCCCGAGGCTGACAGTTGCCCCGAGTAGTCGAAAGCGCCAATCGCTCCTCCTAGCAGAACGCAACCACCGAGCGCCATCGGAATCGAACGTGCTATTCGGTGAAGAAATAAGGAATACGCATAGAGAATAGTGAAGGTATCCTGCTCACATCTTACGCCAGCTAAGAAACCAGCTGCGCAGCCACCAGCGGCACCATTAATTGGGTCAGTCGTTCGCCGTTGGTTGGCGACGAAGGTCTCCGTAAATTTAAAAGTAGCACCCATAGCAGCTAAACATTTCATTGAGAAAAAAGCAAGATATAATGCATTGAACAACAGAATGCATAGCACACACCAAAGAATCCAATCGTTCCGCCAGTTCTCGTCACGACGCCCATCGCGCCATGAGAATGTGTACCCAGTGCATTCTGAATGGAGCTGACAACGAAACCGACAACTCCAGCCTGCAAACCTATACGGGCTGCTTCTTGAAACGGGGACTTTGGTTCGAATGCTGTTGTGCTGACTTCGGGCTCTGGCATGGTCGCTTTTTCGAACGGCAGAGAGCGGATTGGACAAACGGGTCACTGACTGACTGCCTTTTTGGGTCCTAAACAACGCGTGAGATCAAGGTTCTGTCTTTCTGTTCTACCCCATCTGATATTTCCTATATACATCGAATATCAGAATTCTTCTTGGCCGATATCGCTAGACATGGACGGTCTTAATTCAGATCAGGTAGAAGAATACAAGGCTTGGTTCAAAAAGTCCTCTCCTCCTCCCTTTCGACTGGCTCGAAGGTTCTCTGTCAGTCCTCGCCTTCTTGGCAGCTATATATTGGACTTGAATAAGATTCTGCTTCTCAGGTCAGCAAAGACGACACGCTCAAGTTTCAAAGCGTGGCAATCTTTCCTTTTGACGAAAATTCTTACGACAAACCTGAATTGCGAGAAAGCTGGGAAAAGCTTGTATCTGAGTACTGGGATGCTGTTGCCGTTGGCTCTGATTACAGTCTCTTCGTCTTTTTTACCAGCAAGAATAAGCCACCACTTTGGGTAAAACTTCCGGAGGCGCGTTTTACTTTGGATCTTGGTCAATTCTTCTAGTGCCAATACCTTGATTTTTAAGCAGGACGAACAAAAACTCCTAAAAACCGACAAAATGTGTGTTGCTTGGAGTATGGCGTCTGCGCCTCCGTGGAATCCATACATTATCTTCTCCCGTGGGAGTCTACTTTATGTCTACGATGTTGCTCAAAAGGGCATAATCGGGTGGATTCGTGGTCACGGCGGTGTAAGCTATTCGTTCTCGCACCACCTTCAATCTATTAATCAAGAAATGCTAGGCGATAACGTCCATCTCTGTCCATGTAAACCAGCCAAATCTTTTTTGTACAACATCCCGAGACTTTACTACACGTATCTATGATCTCAACCATCTTGTGTCCGATCCAAGCCAAGTTAATCCGGGAAGGAAGGCAAATCTAAACGAAGTTCCAAACCCTCACTGGCCTCCGGGGAAAAAACCTAGCCTCGCAGGCGCACCACATGGATTACATTTACACCCTTCGGAGAGTGAGGGGAACGGATTAGGACGATGCATCATCGTATTACTTGGCGGTAGATCTGGCGGCCACCAAGCTGCCGTTTTAGGAGCTGTAAAAGCGTCCTTTCCTCATCCTTCCGATTGCATCTCATGAAATTTCTATTATTCAGGCATTTCACCCCGTATACCCTGTCATCGCTACTTGTGGGGTATGGGCTTCGCAATTACCTTTCCTTGCGTATCCTACTCATTCCTTCTTACTAGCTAGACAGGACGGTCAAGATCTGGCCACTGCGGCGAAGGTCCCGTGAACAAATTACACGAGAAGACAAGCCGTTGTTTAGCAGTAGCATGCTGCATAGAGCCAGAGTTCTCTCTGTATCATGGTATGTTTCAAAACAACGATGGTTGTAGATGTCTTGCGAACGTAGGAATATTTTCAGGTTACAAGACGATCTTCTTCTCACTCACAGTGCACCTGCTGTCATGCGAGTTTCTCCAGATAGTAAGCATGACAAAAGAACGTATACTGAAGCAGGGGAATTGGTCATGTGGCGCTGGTTAGGAGTTGACCGCTTCTTCAGCGCACAATTTGAGCAAGAAGGTGACGCTGTATTCAATTTGCGAGGGTGCTCGTCTGTATGTTTCTCTGCTTCTCAAACTGATCTCTTCCTGCTATTGATTCTATGCTCTGGGACAGGACTACCAAGAGAGCTGTAGGTATTATTAAAGCCTTCTGTCGAAGCGTACTGAACTTGCATTTGATATTTGACCAGCATCTTTCAAGTTAATTTCTATTCATGCCTTCCCCGCAGTGCGAAACCAGTATATTGCTCCTCAACTAGGCATCTTCCAAGCCTCTCCAGCCCATGATACCCTGATTCTCTATGTATACCCAGATGGACAGTCTATCTATTTCCTCAACGCAGCCCACATGAAACCAAGAGAGCGGCCTGCTCTCCCAAAAGAGGCCGAGAAATTACTTACCAGACATCAGGATGCAACTGGCACTGCGCTGGTAGATGCTACAGGGCGCATGCGTCTTGGTGGTCAAGAAGAGGCAGACGTAGAGGAAGAAACTGACGATGAGCGTCTTATCCTTAGGAGACCAGATGTGGTCGTTCCTGAAATTGAAAGTCGAAAAATCGATCTCAGGGAAGAAAATGCTGGAAGATCACTCATGGCATGTGCAATAGGGATGGGCGGACGAGTCGTTGTCGGTGTCGGCTCAAAGGGGAGTATATGGGTTTGGAGGTATGATGATTGACGAAAACAGGCTTTGACGTTCAAAAATTCGTATGTACAAAAACTATATTGAACTGTGTATCTCGTATTTAAATTCTTACCATAGCAAGAAGCATGTCCAGGTATAAAGTTCACACAACCGTCACGACGATAGGGTTTAATGACACCGTTAGGCGCTTTAACATAATTCTGCTAGCTGGGATGGTGTTTACAAGTACGAAGACAAAGTTCAATGGTACCGGAGTCAATGGAACATAACAAGTCCAAGAACTATGCTACAGATATGCATACAATCGTGTAAAGAATCGTGAAAGAAAAGGGTGAAGCAAATGCATCACCCTCTGACACAAGAATGATAGGGTATCGAAATATGTTGTATAGTGCGGGTACCATTCTAAAGATTTAATGAGTAAATGCAGAGCCCAAAATGCCGATGAGGTGGAGAAAAGGAAGCCAACTGAGTACTGAGCTTTTCAGGTGAGGCTACTGTAGACTGTAAGGAACAAATGGCAGTATGACAGGTCTGGTCGCCCGGATATGTGCAGCAAAGTAATGGATTATGGTCGGATTGTCCCCGTTTATCGCCAAAAAAGCCTGCCGAGGTAGAGAAATCGGCATGAAAGTGGGAAAATGACAAGTTGACAACGGAGGGCAATGTTTTCATTGTCAACGGGACGAAATGAAGGTAAACCCTAAGGAGACGCAGGCAGGCAGTGCTGCGCAGCCCAGGTATAATTGGAAATCTCCTATGCTAGATAGGCTGAGAGGCAGGGAGGTGGGTGCGGCTGGCGTAATGCCAGCTTCCAATACCAGATATCAAATGTCTAATATTTCGACCGATTGAAAAGGCCAGGGAAGCACAGAAAGATCAAGAAATTTTCAGGAGAGGAACTAATAAGATAAAATTTAGAATATGTTAAGAAACAGTAAGCATCAAATATACTCACCATGAAGGGAACATGCCTCCCACTGCTAGGATAGTGCTGGGGTGGCATCATGTTATATCCTGGGTGGCCTCCTACCATAGGCTGGTATGTATATCGATAACCTGGAGAAACGGGAGGTGATGTCATATTATAATAGGCCGGAGAATGGTGCGAGGGCGACCGCGAATGCGAACGAGACGATCGGTGAGGACGGTGAGACGACTTCTGATTGTAAGTCATCATGTACGTCGGTGGTGTCATCATAGGCGGTGGTGAAACCATTGACTGAACCACGGGATGAAAAGGGGGTGGCTGAGGAGAGAACATCATGCCCGGATACGACAAAGGCATGGGCCCAGGGCCCTCACCATATTCATCCGAAGAGCCCGATTCAGGAGGAGGGACGAACAGTTGACGAGGCTGCTGAACATGAGCGAACTGTTGGGGGTAGTGGCGGGTGAAGGAAGGGGATGGAGAACGCTTGGATATGTGATGAGAGTCATACGACATGTCGCCATTGGAAACCATCGATGGACCCTCAGGAGGGCTGGCCTGAAAGGCATGCTCGAACTGGGACCTATGCTGTTCTGTGTGGTCAACCCAGTTGGCGATACGGTTTTGGGTTGCAAGATAGCGCTGATAGGCCTCTGGAGAATAGTCGTATTCAGTCATTGCGAAGTCCGGGTCTGAAGGAGAAAAGGAAAACAGGAACGCTCGAGGAGCTGTCTACTCTGCCAGACGATGAACTGGCAGAGCAGATTTTATACGAGGACCGGTTAAAGGTTGCTTGGAGACCGCTGTGCGCAGCTATGGGGACAACGGCAGAGGCAATGCTCGGGGCAATCAGCGAGGAGGCTGTTCAGCGGATCATCATTATTCATTACTCGATTTTACTCGACCGCTTGTATAACCGAATTTCGTCATGTCCTATCCTGTCCGGGAAAGTGCACATCACAATCCGACCATTCCCATTCATTTATTGAAAAGCCACTACTATCACAAGTGAACAAAGATCTACTCCAATTTGCAACCGTAGGCGCAGTAAAAATATGAATAAAAAGTCTTCCAGCACATGCAATAAAATGAGGACGATGCAAGCCATCCATTAAACAACACCCACGTAAACCAGTGCAAGATTAAAGAGCTTCATCCACCTGTCCGACGTCATTACCCAACCAATTAGTATAACTCAATTACGCCATTGGGAGCCCTGGTAGGGATGCTGGTATCACGACGATAGGGTTCAATGACACCGTTCGGCGCCTTAACGGAGTTCTGCTCGGGGATGGTGTTGACGGCGCGGCGGTATGGTTCAATGACACCGTTAGGTGCTTTAACAGAATTCTGCTCTGGGATGTTGTTTACAGCACGACGGTAAGGTTCGATGACGCCGTTAGGTGCCTTGACGGAATTCTGTTCTGGGACGGTATTGACGGCACGACGGTAGGGTTCAATTACACCATTGGGTGCCTTGACCGAGTTTTGCTCAGGAATCGTGTTGACGGCTCGACGGTAAGCCTCGATGACACCGTTCGGCGCCTTGACAGAGTTTTGCTCCGGAATAATGTTGACGGCACGACGATAGGGTTCGATCACACCATTAGGAGCTTTGACGGAGTTCTGCTCTGGGATTGTGTTGACAGCCCTGCGGTAAGGCTCGATGACGCCGTTGGGGGCCTTCACAGAATTCTGCTCTGGGATGGTGTTAACGGCGCGGCGGTAGGGTTCGATGACACCATTGGGCGCTTTAACGGAGTTTTGCTCTGGAATCGTGTTGACTGCCCGCTTGTAGACTGGAATAGTATCCAATGGCTCAGCAGAACGTTGAGTCAGTTCCCTGTCCCTCATAGCAAGCTGATGGAAACCATCAGATGGCGCAAACAGTTGTTGCATCTGCTTAATAACATACCTTCATTGGCATTGGCATGGTAGGGGCTGCCATAACCTGACTGGCCAAGAAAACGGACAAGAGGGCAAACAATGCTGTTCTTCGGAACATGGCTGGTTTTGCAACGAAAAGAACGCGGGCGACGAAAAGAAAGTAAACTACTAGAGTTGTAAAATGGACAGAGCTGATAGGGCGCGCCTGCGGCCTGGGCTAGAACGAAGAAAAACTGGACGAAAATGAGCAAGAAGACAAGGAGAAGGACGAAAAAGAAAACTCACAGGAAGGAAAGAGAAGAAGGAATGAAGAAATGAAGACAGTGAGAAAGAGGCCGCCTGTATTTAAATACTCCATTGGCGGTTGTCGACAACTGATCATGATGGTCGCAACGGTCAACAGCGACGGCCGTCCCAAATTTAGCTGCACGTGATTTATATATTTTGACTTTGACTCAGTGCTCACTCTGAACATTCATCTACGTACCAGTTAACTTACTCTGGCCTCATCTTAACAAGCCATGTCAGATCCCCGTTTCTCAAGGTTAAAATCAGATCCACGTTTTCGTCGTCCTAAGAAGAAAAGGCAAAAAGTTGTCATTGACGAACGCTTCAAAAGCGTCTTCGCAAATGACAAGAAAAAGAATGGCAAGTGCATTTGTCATCCAGCATCAGAACTTTGTTAGATGATGTGGACGTTTATTCTCAGCTGGGCGCAAAGTCGACAAGTATGGCAGAGCCATTTCTAGCGCACAAGAACAGGAGAATTTGCAACGTTACTACCGATTGGAGGGTGATGCAGAGGAGGATGAAGAAACACCCCGCAAACCTGACCTTGCGCGTGGAGAAGTTCTGCTAGAATCCTCTGATGAAGAACAAGAAGAGGACTCGGATTCTGACGGTGGAGGATTTATAACTCTAGGAGCAGACTCGTCTCGCCCGATCGCCGTTGATGACGAGAATGCTGAAATTGACCTGGACGAAGACAATTACGCGGACCTCGATGCCCAAGCCGCAAGCTATTCCAAAGCCCACCAAGATGCAGATGAGCAAGCAAACATCCAACATACTTCTCGGTTAGCTATAGTAAATCTGGACTGGGACCACGTTCGTGCAGATCATTTGTACAAAATCTGCTCATCTCTCGTTTCTCCTACCGCTCCGGCTGTGCTTACCTCCAACGCTTCTCTGCCTCGCACCGAATCTAGTAGACGATATTTAGGAAAAGGTGAAGGCCAGGTAACAGTCATGCGGGGGAAAGTACTCAGCGTTCGTGTCTACCCAAGTGATTTTGGCAAGAAGAGAATGGAACGTGAAGAGAAGGAAGGGCCGCCTCCAGAGATATTCAGAAAGAGAAAGGATCTTGATGTCGATGAGGTGAATGAGACAACTGTTTATGAAGTTGGAGGGGAAGAGGAATACGATGAAGATGCTTTACGGAAATACCAACTCGAAAGACTACGGCACGTCCCTCATTCTTCTCTCTATGCGTCGAGAAAAACCTGACAAAAATCAGATATTATTACGCTATTGTAACCTGCGATACAGTAGATGCTGCATTTCATATTTATAACGAGCTTGAAGGCACAGAACTCGAACGATCAGCGAACGTTTTTGATATGAGCTTCGTACCGGAAGATATGATGTTTGAAAATGAACCTCGGTATGCATCAATCTCGAATATTTGCCTTGCGTTTAATAATGAATTGGTAAATCTAGAGATGAAACCACCGAAGAAGACGTCAATGGCAACTATAGGGCTATAGAATTCGTCACGGACGTGAGTTAAAAGCAATTTCTCTGTAGTTATTTTCTCGACCATTAGTTTATTATGACATAGGCCCTGCGGCACTCGAAAGTCAAGTTAACATGGGATGACGACGATCCAGAACGGCTCAATGTCACACGACGTAATCTCTCGCAGAAGGAGATCGAAGAATCTGATTTCAAAGCGTACCTAGCGAATTCGTCATCCGAGTCGGAAGAGGAGGAAGAGTCGGTTTCCAGGAAGAAAAGTGACAAGAAGGCCTCAAGGGAGAAATTGAGGGCACTTCTTTTGGGAGGGAACCAGGAGGCTATGCCGGAGGGGTGGGGTGATGATGATAATGCAGAAGATGTTGATATGGAGATCACATTCACGCCAGGCTTAAGTGACAAGAAAAGCCCAGAAGATGAAACAACTCTGGAGCGGTACCAGCGGAAGATGAAAGAGAAGAAGAAGAAAAGAAAAGAGGAAGTCAAGGAGGTGGTGAAGGAGAAAAAACAGGAGGATGAATTCTTCGAGCCCGATAGCGAAGGCGAAACTGAGCGAGCAGATAAGGGGAAATCACAAAAGGACAGGACACAGAAGTCTAGAAATGCAGAACCAGACCAGGAGTCTCCAAGTCGAACCAAAGCCACTGCAGAGGAGCTGGCATTGCTTGTTACCTCTGATAACCATACTGCCGAACCCAAGCACTTCAACCTTAAATCAGTCATCAAAGCCGAAAAGCAGAAGAAGAGGAAAAAGGGGAAAAAAGGGAAAGCCGAAGACGACAATGAAGCTCAAGAGGACTTTGTTATGGACGTCAAGGATGAGCGTTTCAAAGCTTTATTCGAGAATCATCAATTTGCCATAGATCCCACCAATCCTCAGTACGTACCCCTCCAGATCTGGGTATGGATTATGGATTTTATACTGACAAAATCTGTCTCCTCTAGGTTCAAGAAGACCAAGGCCATGACTACACTCTTAGAAGAGCGACAGAAACGTATACGTGAACAACGTGGTAGCCGCGATGGTGTTGTCTCAAAGATAGCGAAAAGTATCACAGGGAATAGCGCTAATGGTCTCCAGAGTTTGGTGGAAAGTGTAAAGAGAAAAAGTGCAAACATTGACACTCCTGGGCAAGGAAAGCGTCGGAAATTATGATATCACCTTGTCAAACCGGTTCCATTTTTGTAGTCCATTAAAAGTAGTTAACGTGATTATCCTATTGCAACGGAATAAGTTCTGGATTACATAGCTTCACATTTTAGATGACATGAGATGTAAGTTTTATGAAATCTTAGCGTTGGAGAAGTCAAGCTCTGGGTGAGCGGCTTGGAATTTCTTGAGGGCCTAGTAAACAATGAAATGAGGTTGTGTTAGTAATAAGACCATTTACTCACTTCCATCTTCTTTAGTTCATCCGAAGTTGGACGCCCAAGTTGCTAAAATTCAGAATTCAGTATCAACTACCGATTACATCTGACTTGTTCAAGCTTACTTTCTGTTGGTTGTCAAACTATTTCAAGGAAATGAATATTTAGTGTATGGCGCGTTTGAGGATTACTTACCATCATCTTCTCCACCATACCTCTACAGAATAGAAAGCCATAAGCTCCTGAAAGGATTAAGAATATTTAACGTCGTACCTGGTTTCATTGTCCAAATCACTTAATTTGCTATTTGTTGGCTCGATCTTCCTGGTATCTATCTTGGGGTGATGAGTGAGGACATTCTCCCACCAAGCCTGTTGATTTAATTTCTCCAGATGAATCAAAACAGCTTTATTATCCTCTAAAACAAACGTATAATATCAGACGAGTACAAGTCAAATATTTGCATGACTTACGGACGGTCCAAGTGCTATCTTCAATCTTGATCTCTTTACAGAGTTCTCCTGCCATGATGGGCTCATTGCCTTTGAGCCCAACACTTAATTTCTTCTTTTCGATAATAACAAGAAGGTCTTTGCCACGAGTTCCTTGCGGAACTGGGATGGTCACGTCGACTTCCCCCAACTCTTGGGTCCATGAATAGGGAAGCGCTGAAAATATCGCAGAGGATCATTAGACTACGTAGCTCCTGAAGTTAATTACACATACCAGCCTGTTCTTCTTGCTCGCGAAGACGTACTTCTTTATCGCGCACCTCGCGTTCTTCAGCAGATAGATTATTGTAATCGTCTTCCGCGGACATGGGGTGTAGAAATTGTAGAGTAGATTCAACAAGATTACTTGTGCGGGATGTTTCTGGAATTGGTCTGACGTAAGCGAAGCGCGTCTTCATTGTGTGGCCGTATTTGGTCTCAGGGACCCCTTGCAACAACATTGACTTCGTTTTGTCGTTGGACTCCCAATTCATTCTCTGCTTGCCGCCCCGGACAACCTGCTCCGGAAGGAAATGGCTAGCACCGAGACATGGGTAGACTTTGAGGTGCTACGTTCTTCTCTTTTTCCAAATTTCCGCTAAGCAGAATTTCTTTGTTAGAGCGTCCGACATGCTATCAAGGCTAATACAGTCGACAAATTGAAGCAGATCCTATCTGGCTTCAATGAAGAATGTGGAACCCATTTCTCAAAATCGGGCAAGAAGCAAGACATCATCGACAGGATTTGGAGCGCACTAGACTCCTGGCGAGCTGGAAATTCGATGGATAAATGGACGAAGGCAAAAAACGTTATAACGCAAGTGCGGATGACAGGCCAGTGAGTATCGCTTCATTTTTATGAAACACGCGACCCCCATCCTCGTTGTATAAATTAACTAAATGAGGTCTTTTCAAGGTATACATCGAGTAGAAACCCGCCACCATTATCCGCTGGCCTTCCTCTTTCTGCCAGTTCCCACAACTCGATTTACGATCCTCCAAAAGTCAACCAACATTATGCCTCAAATCATGCAGGTCCGAGTAGCATAGCCCATTACGATCCCTATGCTCCTCCTCGAAGACCCTCTGGCGTCTCTGTTCCTGCCCCACCCTCGTCCAATTCCAAGACCCAAGGTATTGCTTCTTTCATGCGCGTCTATTGGCTAGGCTAATTCAGCATGTAGGAATCCGCTTCAAAGACTCGCCCTTTTTTAACGTCGACCAGTCTGTATCAAACCTAATGGAATGTCCTGGTGCGTTGTGTTTTACTTTTTCTGGCCCTAAATTTCGGACTAAAACGTGATCCTACAGAGTCCACCAGCCCAACAGATCGTCGGCAGCAAATATTATCATTCAGCTTAACTCCCGACCAGGCTACGAAAATGAGGTCTGGGTAAGTGCACTTGCTGACCATTTTCGGTTCGCGTTGGCCCATTATCAACTAGATCTCGGTACCAGCTCCGTCTGTTCTGCACGTCGTCGATATTCTATGCCGGAGTCGGGTCATTCAGAACGAGTACCGTTCCTTGTCCCGTAGAATTCCCTCCAACGTGTGAAGTTCGGGTAAATAATACACAAATTACTGCAAACCTGAAGGGCCTGAAGAAGAAACCTGGCACTGCTCCTCCACCGGACATCAGCAAGTATTCCAGGACACAAGGTTCTAACAAAGTGGAGATGGTATACGTGAACAGTCAGCAACCCGTGCAAACGAAGGTAATCATCCCTTTCTGTTATGGTTCCCTTTTCTTACCATCTGAGATCAGAAATTTTACATGGTGGTCATGTTAGTCCAGGCGACGACGGTTGACGATCTCGTCAGCAATCTCAGGGGCCAACACCTTCGGACATCCTTGGAGGTGAGACAGAAGAGTAAGTAATCGTTTTCTATAAATGTAGAGTCTGTTCTCATAAAAATTCAGTGATCCAAAATATGTCGCAAGACGACGATATCATAGCAGGGCCCCAAAAAATGTCTCTGAAATGTCCAGTGAGTGCTCATGCGCGCAACCGTTGTGCATAAAGTTAAGTTAATGGGTTGCAGCTAACATTCGTACGAATCTCAACGCCGTGTCGGTCTTCGAAATGTGTTCACCCTCAATGTTTTGATGCCACTTCTTGGTTCACCATGATGGAACAAACCACGACCTGGCTTTGTCCTGTTTGTGAAAGGGTTCTAGATCACAAAGACCTTATTATGGACGGGTATGCTGCTTCCAAATATCAGTCTTTGTAGTCATAGTCATTCACAATACCTTTTTCAGCTATTTTGAAGAGATCTTGAGGTCGACACCGGAAAGTGTGGAAGATGTTATAGTGGAAGCTGACGGTCAATGGCACACATCTGATAATAAGTATGGCTCTGCTGATTGGTTGGCGGTTCATCCCCCTGGTAAACCGTCATCACCGTCCAAGAAGACTGCGCCTCCACAGGAAAACCCAGTTTGCCCGGCTCCAGTCACGAACGGTGCGGATGGCGCGAACGGGAAAGGCAAGGATCCCAATATTGAGATTTTTGTGCTGGATTCGGATGACGATGATGATGAAGGCCAAGTTAAGCGAGAATTGTCACCTTCGTACACATCCTCAGCAAGTCGCTCCTTTTCGGCAACACTGCCTGGAATGAGCCAACCTCAAGGGGCCCTACCATCTCGAACAAATACGGTTATTGACTTGACGTTGGACTCGGATGACGAAGAGCCTGCCCCGTCCCATGCACCATCGAGTAAACGGACAGCAACAGAGGCCGAACTCGACCCTTCGACACATCCGGATCAATCATGGAAAAAGACGCGGGTCGACCCCTCTTCACGCATCTTACCTGTGCCGCATTCACATTCAGGTTCACTGCAGCCTCAGGGGGTACCTCCGGGTTTGCACACCGCCCCGGTCGGCGATCATCCCTCCCCTCCTTCTGCACGCTATGCCTCGTCGTTCACCGGGAATAATCTACCCCGCCCTGTTTATCCGGCATACGATGCAAGGGCAGGACCAAATAATCCTCCAGGGTTAACGCTTCCACCGATAAATAATCCATATAACGCTCGCCAGGCGAGATGGCCGTCATAGGCATAGTGTTGTGGACAATTCTTAAGCATAGGCACGCGTACTGTATATTATAATTTTAGAATGTCGATAAAGCACAAGCAAGCTGGCAACGATGGCATCGCCTGATGAGAAGAAATCAAGCACAATTTTACGCAAGAAGGATGTTGACAGGTGTGATCGGACCGTAGAGGGACGCTGAGTTTGAAATGCTCCGGTATTACCCGAAGTCCTTTTGACGCGAAGTTTTTCTGGTTTTGACGCTCTCAACCTTTCCTTCCACCTCCACTCATCCTCTCCAAAATGTCCGAGACCAAGAGGGGCAAGACTCCCAAGGAATTCGCCAGTGCGTATTCAGTTCTACACAGTCTCGTCTGTCGTTGCTCATCGTTGTCGTTGTCTAGTCGATTTCTTGATGGGTGGTGTTTCCGCTGTAAGTCGACTTGTTCCCTGCCGCACTATTTCCCTTCTCACCTTTTCCCCCTAGGCCGTCGCCAAGACCAGCGCTGCTCCCATCGAGCGTATCAAGCTCCTGGTCCAAAACCAGGATGAGATGGTCGGTCCTGTCGTCTCATCTGCCTTGCGGTTACTGACACGTCACGCGCATAGATCAAGCAAGGTCGTCTCGCCTCCCCCTACAAGGGTGTTGGTGATGCCTTCACCCGTACCTACAAGGATGAGGGTCTACTTTCGTTATGGCGAGGAAACACCGCCAACGTCATCCGTTACTTCCCCACCCAGGCTCTCAACTTTGCCTTCAGTATGTTTCTTTCCCTGTCTGCAAGGCCTGTTTATTGACCAAATGTGATAGAGGACTACTTCAAGTCTCTTTTCGGCTTCAAGAAGAGCGAGGGATACTGGAGATGGTTTGCTGGCAACGTTGCCTCTGGTGGTGCTGCTGGTGCCTCGTCATTGCTCTTCGTCTACTCCCTGGACTATGCCCGTACCCGTCTTGCCAACGACGCCAAATCTGCCAAGGGTGGAGGAGCCCGTCAATTCAACGGTCTAGTCGATGTTTACCGCAAGACTCTTGCTTCTGATGGTATTGCCGGTCTCTACCGTGGTTTCGTTCCCTCCGTTGTTGGTATCATCGTCTACCGTGGTCTCTACTTCGGTGTCTACGACTCTCTCAGTGGGTTTCCTCCTTATCCCTTCTTCATTTACATTTCTGATGTTGTCTTCAGAGCCTGTTGTCCTTGTCGGTTCCCTTGAAGGTTCCTTCTTGGCTTCCTTCGGTCTCGGTTGGGGTGTTACCATTGGTGCCGGTCTTGCTTCATATCCTCTTGACACCATTCGGTAAGTTTGATGACGCCAACTTTGATTCAACCTTTGTCTCACGCTATCAATAGTCGTCGCATGATGATGACCTCCGGTTCCGGTGTTAACTACAAGTCTATGTTCGATGCCGGCTCGCAGATCATCGCCAAGGAGGGTGTCAAGTCGCTCTTCAAGGGTGCTGGTGCCAACATTCTCCGTGGTGTTGCTGGCGCTGGTGTGCTCTCCCTCTACGACAAGCTGCAACAAGTCATGTTCGGCAAGGTCTACTCTGGAGGTAAGGCTTGTCCAATTTTCTCCGCGTTGCCTGTATTCACTATTTTTCCTTAGGTTCCGGTTAAAAAAGGCTGAGCGTACGCAGTTAGTATAAGCTAACCGCTTGTCATGCCCACCTATTATATACATCCATTACGACTAGATTTTCCTTTTTATTCCTTCTTTACATTGGGTATTTGCATCTTGTTCTATACCCTCGTAAGCGACCCAGTATCAGTATAACCAGACAACATAATATGCTTAACTGGAATTGTTCCGTTTCTAAAAATCGAATATCAGTCTAGATAAGGGGAGTGCGTGATCAGAGTCAATTATGAATAACGCGAATTTAGTCAACGTAATATAAATTCCGCACTGTTTCACAAACTTGGGTCTCGCTTACCCACTCTCAGCCTCATGCATCGTCTACGGTCATTGCGACTTCCGAAGTCATTTGTTCGTGGTCTTTCGTCTGGGACAAGGTTTCGCCCCTACCGACTCAAGGGTGCTCCGGTTGACGTCCATCCAGAAATAGAGGATGCATTAGCTCACGATAAACCTGTTGTAGCCCTTGAGACTGCACTTGTCACCCATGGTCTCCCTTTTCCTTCTAGTCTTGAAGTTCCAATGGCCCTTGAAGAGATCGTGAGGTCGACAGGATCCATTCCTGCAACCATTGGGATGATAGATGGCCGCGTCAAAATAGGATTGGAAAGACATGAATTGGAACGTCTAGCTGATAGGAGAGGAAAGCCTTCGAAGATATCACGGCGGGATATTGCTGCAGCTATAGCCCTTGAAGCAGATGGAGGTACTGCATGCCCATGAATACTCTTTGACTGAGTACTCAACTCGCGGTAACACTAGGAACAACTTGCAGTGCGACGCTGGTATTCACCGCTTTGGCTGGAATCAAGGTCTATCTATTGCTACACCACTGCGTGACATGATTTGACGCGTTTTATGTAGGTATTCGCCACTGGAGGGTAACTTACGACAAGCTCTATGCTATGAGCCCGCACTAATATCCGTCATACCTTTAGTCTTGGTGGTGTGCATCGTGGTGGCGAAAACTGTAGGTATCAATCAGCTGCTTTTGCAACTCCCCATGATCTTTAAATAAAACAGCTATGGATGTATCTGCCGACCTTCAGGAATTAACCCGCTGCCCCGTGGGCCTCGTCTCGTCTGGTGTCAAGTCGATTCTAGATATCAGGAGGTGAGGGTCATAACTCGTACAAGCAGACTATTTATGTTGTTCTGACTTGGCACTATTCCAGGACACTTGAATATCTTGTGTGTACTTCCATTTCCTGGTTTTTATCGTTGTTGAAGATCTCAGGAAACCTTGGGTGTTCCTGTAATATCATACGGTGAATCACGAGAGTTTCCGGCTTTCTTTTCTCGCCATAGCGGTCATAACGTGCGTCGATTCATTGCATGCACCCATTCTACGAGTGAACGTTGTTTTGAAGGTCCCTTGGAATGTGGATAATCCCTATACTGCGGCTAAAATACTTTGTAGGTTGCCTTCTCTTACGGGAAGCAAATGTTAATCCATTATGTAGACACGCAATGGCAGCTTGGCTTACAGAATGGTGCACTCATAGCAGTACCCATCCCTGAAGAATACGAAGAAGTCGGTAAAGAGGTGCAAGAGTATGTCGACCAGGCAATCCAGGAGTCAGAACAGAATGGGGTCAGTAAAAGCGGAAAAGACGCCACACCTTGGCTGTTAGACAGAATCGCAGAGCTGAGCGGCGGTCAATCTCTCGCTTCTAATGTTGCCGTTCTCAAGAATACCGCTCTTGTTGGTGCGTTGGAGTATCCTTACGCTGGGACTGATGATTTGACCTTTTTGACAGGTGGCCAAATTGCAGTCAGCTACCAAAAGTTGGCTCAAGATAAGGTTAGTCTGTCCGAGCAAGCCGTTCGAATCGCACTGTATTTATGGCCTCCTTTTGCAGGAGGCAAGGGCTAAAGCAGCTGCTAAATCGCATTCCTTCCATCTGGATTCTTCTCCTTCATCTACCTCGTTATCTGATAATGTGGTGTCAAGGTCTCACCAGGTTGATGCTAGAGTTGTCTAAATCTTATGTTTCTAATTTTCAATTCTAGTCACCTGCAAACGTTGTTGTGATCGGTTCTGCGGCTGTGGATATCACTGCGCAGGAGTTACCTAACACACAGACTGGGCTTGCCGTGCACTCCACTGCCCCAGGTCATATTAAACTATCGGTGGGAGGCGTTGGGCGCAACATTGCAGAAGCGTCTTACCGCATTATGGAAGCTAAATTCCCTGCACTATCTTCTCTTCTTATTTCGCCTGTCGGTCCTGACACATTTGGACAAGTTCTCGTTAAGAAATTGACAGAAATTGGTATGCGAACGGATGGCCTTATCAGACTTCCTGATCAAAATGCTGTCTGCAACATGGTCCTCGATAGTAAAGGGGCCCTAGTCGGGGGCGTCGCGGACATGGCTATTACTGAAAGGGTCACTGGAGAATTGGTGAGGATTAGTTGTCTGCATACTATAGGGTGGAAGCTTTAATTTAAGTCTTGCTTACATGTTTCCAGGTACTTTCCCACCTACGGAAGCATTCTCCCAGTATCGTCGCCGTAGATGCTAATCTTCCAACTACTACACTTGACACATTAGTCCAATATTGCCAAGAACACAAGACGAAAGGTAATTTGTTTCCCGCTCCCTTTTCACAATAACTAAACAATTTTTTTGGCAAATCTAGTCCTTTAGTAGGCTTGTTTAACGGCTCACTGGCAAACGGATTTCGGAACTGATATATGTTTCAGCGAACCTACTTCAACCATCAAATCTACAAATATTTTGCCCGCTATTGTGACTGCTTTTCAGGAGAAAGATGCAGGACAAGCACCCGTGACATATTGCACACCTAACCTGCTCGAGCTGACTCGTATTTATTCTACTGCCCAGTCAGATCTGTTTGAATTGATGGACCACCCGAGGTGGTGGTCTGCAATCAACAGCTTCAATCTTGGCTCATCCTTCCGCATGGAACTCGAGAACTTAGCTCGGAAGGGTGTGTCAGACTTCGCAGGATCGTCGGGTACTCTTGGTTTCCTCATTGAAGAAGGTATCGCGACGATGGCGATTAATTTGCTGCCATTCTTCCAGCATTTGATCATAAAATGCGGGGAACAGGGGGTATTAGTTGTGATGTGCATTGCTGCTCACGAAGCTCCTCATTCCGGCTGGGCAAATGCCCGAAGCAATATACGTCAAAGATACGTCGTTGCACATGGTAACTCGGGCGAAACCCTTGTCCTCCAACATTTCCCCTCATTGCCGGTTGAGTCGGTGGCCAACGTCACCGGTGCTGGGGATACCTTCGTCGGTGCTCTTCTAGCCACATTAGCGAATGATTCCACTGTGCTTTACCATCCATCACGCCTGGGGGATGCAATCAACACTGCCCAAAAAGCTGCTGTCCTAACTTTGCAAAGCCACTCAGCAGTTTCACCGGAGCTCTCCAGATTGGACAAGTGATGGTTAGTCTCCAAGTTAGTTCACAAGGGTCCCACTTTGACAACTTCTTGTGCTCTTCGATTTTGTTCCTTTTCTGCTTGTTGCCATTCCTTTAGCAAAGCTTTAGTCTTCTTCTTATACCGGGCCTATTTGTTATAAACAAAATTTAAACTCATTTTTCCTAAATAAAAAATGAGCGAAAAACGAACCTGAGCACCATGTCGAAGGCGTGTAATAATAGTGGCAGCATTGCCTTTGTTCATTGCTTCCACCTTTAGCAACTTTTCTTCCTCGCTCAAAGGGGATTTCACCCATCGTTTTAGAATAACTTTCTTTTGCGCGTCACTTGCAGGCTTAGTCCGCCATTCGGCTGAGCGTAGCAACCTGCACTCCAATCGTCAACCGTACATCTCTTAGGCCAGGCTTTGCATCAATTAAAGCTTACCCAGTGATTGGGGTATTGCGGAAAACATTGTTCGAGGCGAATGTATCACAGCCGCTAATTGCGTCGCTCAAGGTTTCATGAGTGAGTATTTCCCGGCTTGCCAGGTATGGTGATGTTTTGATCTTCATCTCCTTACTGAATTCTTTCCCTTGTTTAGAAATATAAGAGGCCGGGGTATAACGCGCTACAAAATGGCCCTCGTCTTCTGTGCTATATTTCAGGAATGGAGATCACGCGTCAACGTCGAATGTACGTACCTGATCTCTCTACGCGAATAAAACCTTTAGAAAGAAGTTCAAGCACATAGATATCGTTACCGCAATCAATCCACGAGAACGGGCTGAGTATAGTGATGTGTCCGGGTTTGTCGTCGGGTACCTCAAAGTTAAACGGGTCGTCATAGTCTATGTAAGTAATTGACATAGGGTTAGGGACGTCATCAAGTGAGTTAGTTATTGATGAGTCTTGTGAGTCTGCGGCAAGCCTTTCAAGCGATTCGGGGGTTTCATCTAAAAGAAATAAAGAAATGATTGCTCGGAAAGAAGTATATAGGATTGTCGACACACCATCCACTTCCAGTTCTCCGGGGTTCAGACCAAATAGTGTAGGAGAGGTAACAAGGCCGTTAACTCGAGATTGATTGTCGACGAAGTCGATAATCCGGCAATCTGCCTTTCCAGTATTGGGCGACTGTCGCATCCCTCTACCAATCTGAAAAGTGGTTTATCTGGCTGCAAAACATTAGATCTTGTGGAGGCTTACCATCTGAGCATATAAGTTCCGCGAGCGAGTTGGCCGAGCGAGTACCACACAATCAATATTTGGAATGTCAGCACCCTCAGTTAATATCGCTGGTTCGGGTAATCAGCAAAAGGCATTGAGCAAATAATCGTGAAGAGACTGACCGCAATTGACGAGCACAGGAAATACGCCTTCTCGAAATTCTCGAATCAAGGTTTTGCGCTCAGGCGCAGGCGTTTTTGCAGAAAGATACCTGGCATCTATTCCATATCTTCTAAATGTTTGTGCCAGAGCAACGACGTGTGCTACGTTGACACAAAACACAAGGGTGGATTTACGGGTTGCTAGCACAGCGGTTCGATGATAAAGGTCAATGTTAGTCTAAAACATTACGAAGGAAGCATACAAGCTCGGTCAATCCAGGTCCGCACAACCAACTCATTGATAGAATCAGCATTTATAACATGCGCAAGACTAGTGGGATTGAAATCTCCTGTCCTTGAATTAATGGTGACATTGTTCAAATCTATCTTGGCCTGAACGGTCGTGAATCGTACATCGCAAAGCCTAGAAACAGACGGTTCAAGTATAAGAGAAGAGTACTCCACGAGAATAAAAACTTGCCATTCTTCTTTAATCATCTCCAAAAAAGTTCGATGGTATACAATACGTTCAAAAATGGATCCCAATGCGAGTCTATCATGACGTCCGAAAGTTGCAGAAAAACCAATGATGGGAATTTTGTGGGTTAAGTCCTTTGAATCAATTTCTACGTCTTGGTGTTTTATATCGAGATCGAACTTAGCCAGCAGTCGACGGTACCTGACGGGAAAATAAAATTTCTTCTAGGCAAGAAAAATTAATCGGGCGTACGAGGGAGCAGCGGCGTGGTGTGCCTCATCAATGATTATGGCTTTCAGAGTTTTTGGGTCGAATTTCAGGAGCCGTTGTTCATTGTTCAAAGTCTGATAGGTTGCAATGGTGCTTGAAGGAAAGATTAAGATTGTCAGCTACGTGACGAAGGTTGTGAACAGGCAACATACACGTCGGCCAATCCTGAAGCCTGGTGTTTCGTACCTTGCTCAATTTCGACGTGCCAGTGAGGAAAAAGACGCGCAAGCTGGTCTGCTGACTGTCGAGCAAGTTCTATACTGTTAACAACTATCAAAGATTTCGTTGCCTGGCTATTCTCGGCAGGCGGAGATATACGCGAAAGGAGGGTTATGAATACTGTTGTCTTTCCAGACCCAGTGGGTAGAGAAACGCCTATTCGCGTTGAACCCGACGCAAGCGCGTCTGTGCAGGCGCGGAGACAGTGTTCCTGGTAAGGTCTGAGTACAACTGGTGCGATTGTTGAATTGTATCTCCTAGAGGGATTGCGAAAGAGGACGCGAGCATTCTTCCAGCATTGCATGGAGTACAAGTTCAAGTTATGAATATTGTTGACCAAATTGGGCTTGCCAACATACCATCTTTCCTTTCCTTTCCATGACACTCACACCAGGACCATCCATTGATGCAAGTCTCAAGGACTCCCAAGTCGACTGCGTTCTGACTTACAGACAACTTGATGTCCAAAAAATCGTCGCCTCCGTTCAGGATGTCACTGCCGGCGCGACAGCCATCTTCATCGGTCTCATAGCTTGCTCATCTCACTCAAACGTGTTCTGCTGACAGATGCTTAGGCACTACTCGCGATTCCTTCAAAGGTTTATATTGTAGCTTTTATTCCTTCCAGCGAATTTCTTCACGACATGATCAAATAGGAAAAATAGTAACGCGTCTTGAATACCAATCCTACTCTGCTGTCGCCATCAAGACCATGTTCAGCATTGGCCACGATGCAATCAAAACAATCTCTCGGTCGGACTACCAACCTATTGACCTCATCAACAACCCATCTATGATTCGTTGTGCAATTCACCACCGCCTTGGCACAGTACCAATTGGAGAGCCGTCTATTGGTAAGTGACCAACAGGTTAGATAACCTCCTGATAATCCGAACAGTTTGCAGTGATCGTAGTTTCGTCACCCCATAGGAAAGAGGCCTTCGTAATATGCGAAGAAATTTTGGAAGAAGTAAAAAAAAAGGCGCAGATTTGGAAAAGAGAATATTACGAAGGGGAAAATGAGAGCGAAGCTGAATGGAAGGCAAATAACTAGGAATATCAAATAATTGTATATTCGCATGCGAGATCACGTCGGATTCAAACTGGACATATCATAGAGAAGTGGTATCGTTGTAATGAGTCCTGAGGAAAGAGTACAGGTGTCCATGAGCGATGCTGCAGTGATGAGGTATCCTCCATTAATCAACTTTCCAATCTTTTTCATTGATGCCGTCTTCTGAGCTGACGATGAGTTCAATAGACCAGATTATAAGAGTAAAAAAGATGTTCATCCATCTCCACCATATTTGTGATGAATGATCTAATACTAACGACCCTACTGTTAGAAACAGAGGTATCGTCACAATGATAAAAGCTTACATAGTAGGTGAGAGTACACAGTCACGAAAATTGACTGTCGGTAGGTTAACAGCAGCCGAGTTAACGATGATGTCTATGTAGTCAGGTCAGCATGGGTTCACCTATATGCCAAAAAAAGGGCTTACTGGTCTGTCACTCCAAATATCCTCAGCGCCTTCTTCCGACTCCCAGCTATCAGCACCAATGGTAGGAAGGATACCGGAGGCAAGATGGAGGATAGTTAGTCTATACAGAAGGGCAATGAGGACTGGTTTGGGGAGGGTGTTGATCACGAAGTTCAGGAGTGTTTGGAAGTGAGGAAGGAGGTTTGGTAAAAGCGGAGCACTACGTGCGGGATTAACTTCATGAATAGATATAAGTCATGATAAACCCACTAGGATGACGCTGGGTCTGTGAACGATTTCTGATCAAAGCCGCATAGCCAGACATTATACGCGATGAAGAGAGCGAGACCTGATGACTCGATAATATTTGTCCGACGCAAGACAAACCCAATAACCGTAAGAAAAAGAAACGCTGTGATTGCAACTCCCAACAAGGTTGACGAGAGCGGTGAGGATGCAGCAGTTGGGTAAGACTAACGTAACAATGGTATTAGTCCCAAAATTACAGCAAGGATGTTCAGAGAGACTTACATCAACTATCCACCAGGCAGAAGCGACATAGGCAATCGAAGTGGCAATGAGCAAACCGAACTGATAGACTTCTCCCCTGTCTACCAGCCGTTTCGCCCCTTGACCAAGTTTCTGCACGACGAGGAGGCTTGAAAGACCTTCCATGGCAATGAACAGAGGACCAGATAATGTGAGGAGCGTTCCCCACCAGTCCGCGGCAACGAGTAACCATGGATTGGGCGCCGACGAAAATATATTAAATGAGACAAGGAGGAGGAAGGGGTGTACAGGTACTTGGAGTACCGACAAAGCATGTGAGCTCCACAAAAGGCTCATGGTTCCATGTGTGAGGGAATGCACGGTCAACATCAGAGACAGTAGGAGAAAAGCTTGACGAGATATAGTCGCCAATGTCAGCGGAAGGAAAATGAGTATTTGCAAGGCAGTAGAAAGTCTATAAGAGAGAAACTTCAGTAGCTAAACGAGTAAAACTTTTGTGTCTGCCGACCTCGCTGTGTTGAAAAGGGCACTCCATATGAACCATGGACTGAACATGAATAAAAAGAGTGATCGTGGATGTCGTTAAAAATGAGTTCCAGAAATGCTGGAAGGTAGGTGGCTCTCTGCGGTGATGCCGCTTCTCACTGTCATGGACAATCTATCGAGGTGTGACGCACCACAAAAGTCCGAAGCAAGGGAAGTGTGACAAGGCGTGTTTGTGACGTCGGCAGAGTACTGTAACTCAGTAGAAAGGCAAACCAAAGGCAAAAACAATCAGGTACAATATATTGAAAGAGGGTATGAAAGTATGTATGGTACAAATCCGACAAACAACTAAATGACAAAAATAATCTACAATGTCCAAACTCTACTAGACAAATTAGTTGATACTTCATTTCAAAAACCTCAGATAATAGGTAACTTGAAGAAAGGGAGCAAGGAAAAATCTAATGGGCTTGCACTTGAATTGGGCGCCTGATATTTTGTGAAGATTTATCAACTGGGGTGCCAATCGCCTTCCGTGGGTTCAACAATCCTTTTTCTTGCGCAAACTCGGTCCTTCGCGTCAATGATGCTGGATCAGATGCAGGCACATAGAACTGATCTTTGATGGGTATTTGTAGAAGGTTCATTTTAGGTGTAATAACCACCATATGATTGGTCTTGATTTCCATCCAGTCAGCTGGAAGAGAAAACATATTTAGGGTAGTCTTAAGCTAATTGGCTTTCTCGAGGCATACCTCGTTCAAACGTAAGGGGTTCACTTGCAATCTGGAGAATGCGAGTTAATATCTTCACATTGAATCAAGAAGGGAAATTCATACCATGATGATATTTTCCCTTTTATCAGCTTTAGACATCTTATAATGACCGCCTTCAGCATATTCACTAAACTCTGTTCCAGAGGAGAACCACTGACAGCAGGTAAGGAATGATCGCATGGATTGATTGAGTGTCAGCAGAACATACCAAAGATGCTGCTTCTTCAGTCTTAGAAGAGATATACCGGGTTACAACCACGCTTTCGCCGTCAGTCACACAAAAGTTCATCAAGCTCGGCTAGAACGGAAGTCAATAAGAAGGACGCAAAAAAACAAGGGATGAGACACACCTCGGTTATGTTGAATTCTTCGGCATAACTGTTCAATGTCGCAATCGTGTCACTCATTGCTTTACGCAATGTTTCAGGTGCGAATGACCTTGCATTGCAATCAGGGAGCTTAGGACTCGTCAAAACAGCTGTAAGTATAATAGACCTGGAATATGCTTACCTTCGACAGCAGTAGCGCGAAGCACCATTCGGAGTCTTGATAAGAAAGGTGGAGTTAAATTTCGAACCGAGAAACACGTCAAAGGATTACCCGTATTCCCTTGAACCATATCAAATGCGGTATCCGGAAGATCCTTTTGAAGCCGACGCTTTATTAATTGGAATTCGGCGATTCCTCCGTTATGCATGAACTGGGTGCATTGTTAAGATACAATTATAGGTGAACCAGACCACGGTCATACCATGAGCTTGCCATGAACGAAAGGATGGCAATTATCCAATGACAAAGAACCAGCTGTCGTTGCGCGGACATGTGCACTGTGGAGGGTCTCTTTGAGTACATAGAATGCTGTTGAAAGCAAACTCGACTGACAACACGAGCGGTGACTTGATCTTCTCAGCTAAGCGGGTGAGGTTGACGTTATTCCAGGCCTATGCGACATCAAACAAAGGCCTGGCAGAATGCAAACAAAGACGAACAGGAGTGACTGAGGTGAATATGCACGGCTGACTTCCGAGTTCTTCGTCGTATATGGAGTCGTACCAGCCTGTCGCACGAGCACCATGAGAAGCTGTCGGACCGAGCGGGAAGAGTCAAACTCACCAACGCCGAAGCCATCACCATTCATGGGCCTCCTACGGTCGAGACGCAGACGAGAGTCGAATGCTTGGTTGATGATTGAGTGGCATGGTCGAGTGAGCAGCTGCAGAAGAGTCAGAGGACACCGGTATGGTGGTGGCCGGAATGACGACATACATGGGACAACTGCACGGGGGATGTGCCTTTGTATATCACGAATCGACACATAGGAGAGAGATGGAAGAATTAGAAAGAAAGAGCTGTACTGTTAGTCGACTGAAATTCAAATTGTATTTGCATGACTCGATCGAACTGCTACTACTGTATGCCGATATTACGTGCGATCGCGCAAATGCGGAGGTAAACACACATCAATGTCCCGTCATCATTCATTCAACCTTTCCATCGGCCGTTCATATGTCTTATCCGATTGACCTGAAGATGCACGCTTTTGTATTTTGTTTCTAATCGATCCAGAGCGTCCTTCCAATACGGTATTGTACATGCGTGGGGTATCTTTCAACTTTCACTTATCTTTCAGGGAAGGAATTCTTTGGGACGTTTCGATGCATCACCCCCCGCTTCATCATAAACAAGACCAGCAACGCGGAAGGCGAGTTCTATTCAGAAGATCTCTTAGTCCCTAGATTGTCACAGCTGCAAAAGACCTACCATCGGATTGTGCTTTTAGTGCAGCCTCGGCATATACCCGTACAACGTCTTCTGTCCCGCTGGGCCGGACGAAAGATCGACCACCTTCGTATTTTCGGACAAGCTCATCAATCTTCGCCTGCAGTCCTTGCGGACTGACAAGACGGCGTTCTGCATCTTCTGTCTTGAAAGCGGCCCTGTTGGAAACGACTACTTTGACAAGCCTATTGGGCAGATCTGCATATAGTGAATTCCATTCCACTCCAGTGTAAGATTTGTGAGCAAGAACGACCTCAACTAGCAACATATCAGACAATGCATCTCCCACAGTTTGGTTGATCAATTGGGTCAAGTTGATCAAGTGGTTCAGGGCAGTCGATTGCGCAGGAGTTGAAGGCTCATAGTTCGCAAACCTTTCCTGCGTTGGTTGAGAGAAGAGAACTGTTCCATGCCCATTAGCTTCGAAGTAAACACCGATATCATAATGTTCGGCAGCATGATGGAGGTGTTTCACGCCAGTTGAAACACATTTAACCGGCAGACGCTGTCATGAACACTCAATTAAACATTAGATAGAACACGATCCGTGTTACCCACCTCCGCAAGGTATTTGGTAGATGCACCATTGGCATATGCAGTTTGGACCACGCCGACTTTGATTTCCGAATCCAGACCGGCATTCTTGACAAGGTCTACGATGAAGGCAGCAACCAACGTAGCAATTTTATCGCCATCGAGCATATGAAACGAACCACGTTCGTCGAGATAATAGTACATCAATCGGTCGGCATCACCATCAAGACTGCAGGCTCGTTGACCGGGCTTTAAATGGTCGACCAAGCCTGAAGGCAACCTTTGCATTGTTTTGACGAAGTCGGCACCGCAGACATTATTGAGTGCTCCTGGGGTAGAGATAGCGGTATTGGCTAACGTTAATGGCAGTGTTTCTCCAAGATGAGTAGCGAACTTAGCAGCCGCAAGGGCGCCCACACCATTGGCGCAATCAATGATCAAAGGCTCGGGTTTGACTTTACCGGCCTAATATTGAAGTTGGATCAATGCGTTTTAGGCGTGTAAGTTCAAAAAATCCACATACAGTCAATTTCTTGAACGATTGCGAAAGCTTCTTGAAGTAGCCTTCTTCTGAGTCCTCGCCGTAACTTTCGCTAGTGTCTTTGGTGTTGATCGCCTTCACGAGGTAGTGTAGGATAGGTGTAGTAGTAACACCCGCATTGCGGCCCTCCGCACCGAGAGCTTTGAAGCCATTCTCGAGTGCAGATATTAGAGCGGGTCCGGATCGGCGAGTGTCTCTGGCATAAACTACTTTGGCGGGTTTCGATAAGTCGATCTTGGCATTTCGGACTACTGCCTCCAGGGCGTCTATCAAGGCGTCTGTGGTGGGAGCATTGGCGATTACTGTCGCATGGGTCTCCCACGATGCTTCAAGCATTTCCCCACGCGGATCGACGAGTTTGACTCCATTGTCCTTGTCAATCAGACGCGTCAATGCACACACGTTCATGAAGGGCTTTTGTAACCAACCTCTTCGGGGTTATGCGATGCAGTAACCATCACACCAATGGTCTTTCCATCGAGTTTCTTGCTACGGAGGCCTGCAAGAAGGCCAACGCGAAAGACGACGGAATCAAGCGTGCTCCCTCTGGTCCGAGATGGGCATCGGAAAAATATACGTGTATAGGGGCCGTTACTCACAAGGTCCTGAATCCCGCCGTGCCATACTGAAAGTGTAGGTCGGCTGGCTTGGGATGAAGTTCAGAGAGCTCCTTGATGGACTGGATAGGTAGATCGGACATGGCGGTTGGAATTAGCGATTCAGAAAGTGCGCCGTAGCCACAGTCGATCATATGACCGGATATCTGTGTCACACACCTTCCACATCTACCTCCACCATGCCCTCGAAATCTCCTGCTCAGGTTCTCCTCGAGAAAGCCGACAAGAAAGCCAATTCTTCAGGTGGATGGTTTACTTCCTCTTCCACCAAGTACGAAGAAGCAGGGGATCTCTATCAGCAAGCAGCTAATTCCTTCAAACTTGAGAAACTCTTCAAGGAGGCTGGTGATTGCTTCGCCCGCGAGGCCGAGTGCAGAGAGCTCTGCAAGGAGGAGAACGAAGCATCAAATGCCTGGTGGAATGCTGCCAAGGCTTACAAGAGGGGCTACCCTGATCGTCAGTCACTCGATGCTCAGAACATGATCTAAAGTTGACCATCGTCCTGCAGTCGCTATCCAGGCGTTGACTCAGACTGTTGTTCATCTTACTAAAGGGGGTCGCTTTAGACAAGCTGCAGACAGAGAAAAGGAGATTGGGCAAATCTATTTGCAAGAAAGCAATAACCTGCAGAAGGCTTGCGAGAGCTTTGAGCGTGCCGGGGATTGGTATCAGCAGGAAGATGCCGCTGCGTAAGTTCATTGTAACCTAGTCTTCAGCACGGCATTGATTTCTTACAGGACCGCCAATGCTTGCTTCAAGGATGCTGCTGATCTGCATGCAGAACTCGAAAACTATCCCCAAGCGATTGCGCGCTATGAGCAGGTTGCTGACCAGTCCCTTACGTCTGCCCTGACAAAATATAGCGTCAAGGAATATTGGCTGAGAGCCAGCTTATGTGCGCTTGCATTGGGTGTAAGTTTTTCTTGAAATTCAAATCCGTTTAGGCTAATAGAATGCTGTATAGGACACCGTTACAGCTAAGCGAAATATGCAGAAATACTGCAACCAAGATGTCACGTTCAGCTCGACTCGTGAAGCTAAGTTTATCAATGTACTAATCGAAGCAGTCGAAGGAGGGGACGCTGAAGCGTTTACTGCTGCCGTCTTTGAGTTTGACCAAGTAACGAAGCTGGACAACTGGAAGACGAACATTCTACTCAAGATAAAGCGCTCGTTCCAAGAAGAAGTTACCCTTGTTTAGATTCCTCTCTACATTATATTCAGGGACGGAACTCTTCTATGCTTTCCACTGGACACTGTATCACACTATGTAAACGATAAATTGAATATTGAATTCATTGAAACTCAAGCTTTCCGACTGAAGTGGTTCTTGTTGGCCATATTTAGCACTTTGCTCCCACAATCAGTTTAAGACAGGTAGATTGATTGAAGTCGGCTTAAATACCTGGACTTACACGTCGTTCATTTACCAGTCCCTTTTTCCGCTATGTGGCTCTTCTTTGAGCTCCTGCTGGGCGTCCTTCATTTTATTTATGCTGGGGCACTCGCTGCCAAGCTGTTTTGGAAACGACATTCTAGACCTATTCCTCAACCACTTACAGCATTTCGTCGCCGTATACCCAAACACCTCTCCATCATATTCGCAGTACACCCAACTCTTTCCGAAGAAGTAACGCAAGAAGTATTGACGGAGAGTGTTGTGGACGCTGTCGCATGGTGTCGGACCATTGGCATTAAGAAATTAACGGTGTACGAGGAAAGAGGTACGTTTTGCAATTGCATGTGGCTTGCCAGAAGTTTTAAAGGATTCTCCGCATAGATTTGCTTTCCAAATGCGTTCAGGGAATTCGCGAACGCTTATCTGTACACAGCCAAGAAGGCTACTCTAGCGAATCTGAGACCGAGTATCCAATCACTCCGCCACCTTCGGACTATTCAGAGTCACGGCCCCTTTCCCCAGACCACTCTCAAGGAAATGTGTTACCTATCACTATCATACGCGTAGGAGACTCCATTGCTCATGAATCGAGTAAATCAAAGCAAAAGCTGCAAAGGCGCCAACGAAGAAGTAAATCCACATTTCATATGGCTATGCTGTTGCCTGACCTGTAGTTTGTCAGTTACAGAAAAGCATGGTGATTCGCCTAAGAGCGATATCCTCCTTTGTTTTGCATCCCGAGACTCTTCAAAACCTGCAATCGCAACCGTTGCTCAAAATCTTGTACGAAAGCAGAGTCGCCAGTCTCGTAGAAGTAATCGCACCCACAGAGCTGAAGCATTCGAAATTTCAGTCCTTGAGCTAGATCAACTTTTAGAAGGTTCAATTGTCCTTTACTTTATTGTACATGGGACTGAAATTTTCTAAAACTAGATGATGACGCGCTCTCTGCTCCGGACTTTATGATTGTGCACCACGTAGAGCCTACTGACTATGGTTTAGCGCCACTTGAACTCCATGGATTCCCTCCCTGGCATATCAGACTGACAGAAATCTAGTGGGTGCGATGACGTCTTTAAGGCAGCCTTAACTAATTCTTTCTACAGCCACAGTACACCCCACAAATCTTTTGTGCAAAAGTGGCTTAGACCACATTCGCTGCAGGCGTTTCCCTTAGACGAGACTTCATTCAGAGCGTCATTAGACGAATTCGCATTAGCTGAGATGCGGTTCGGTAAATGACATGACTTGTCACCAAAGCCTTTCCAGGCTTTATCTAGATGTCCAACATTCTAACGATGTGACCAAATCTTGGAACACACATCCTGTGTTTAATCCCCAATCTAATCTTCGGACCCTCTACCAGCGTAGGGTTATGATGAAAGATGGAATTTAATGGACGGAAGGTATACCGTCGGCGAGATCGTTCTTCCATAGTTACTATTAGTAGTATGGAGGACGAATTGACATGTGCATGGAAGGCCCTTTAAACTAGTCTTTATAGTGTAATTTACACAGCAGTACAGAGCATCTCTTCGGAGTCTAGTTTCGTGCATATTTTTAGAGACGTGCCAACCTCTGCTCTTGTGTCCACTTATGTGATAGAATTTCAATCCCTCCGTGCCGTCCTGGGATCTATTTCCTTTTCCAAAAAGGGTGATGTCTAGCTGTTCTTAAATAAAGCGCTCCGGTCTTGCTCTGCCAATGCCATTATCCACGCTCCTTTGCATGTTCCAACTCGCTACACCATTGGAGACCCGTGATCACCGCATTTCAATTTCGTGCATCCGAAAATATAACACCGACCCCGCCTATATATATAATGTCTTCGACGTATCTTGAGCCTCCGATCTCACATAGTAAATACTCTCCCCTTGATCTTGTTAACCATACTCTGGACTGAGATACTATGCAGCCGTCATCGTCTGAGTCGGAACCGACGGCTGTCTTGTCTGCTTCACCCGCTCGAGCATTTACCGATCCTGAAGGAGAGCATCTTAATAACATTTTACAGCTCGCGCCGTTTAAGAGAATTGCCGTTTTCTGCGATGGGTAAGCAAGGCTGTCTTCCGAACTGAAAGGCCAGTTCTTGATGTGTTCTGCGGCCCTGGATTCATGATCAGTACCTGGCAAGATGGCGTGACAAAACAGCGGTCCCATTACACAAACGTTCTCGTGAGTATATTGTACGTGTTTGCGCGCCTTCGACCATTTGACGTTGCCCTTTAGCGCTTAGCACGAACAATCAACCATGAAGACAAACGACTAGAGACTGGATCCGTCCCACAGGTCGTCTTCTACCAATCTGGTATCGGTTCGGAGAACAACTTCTACTCCGAGTATATCGAGGGTACTCTTTCTGATTTCATTTTCATGCACGTTTTCCAACGTTCAATGGTCACTGTTTCGACAGGTACAACAGGAGATTCTTTAGGTGGATACTTTCGTCCTGGAGGCTTCCGTCGTGTTCTGAGTTCCTCCCAGCTGATAAGGTTGAAGAAGCATATGCATTCCTTGCTCAGTAAGCGGTTTTATTTATGCGATTTGAAGGCCTGTAGCATTTATGATCACCATTGAATTTTCCAGTAATTACAAGCCTGGCGACGAGGTGCGAATTTATGTTTTCATTTTTCCTTCGCAAAACCTTTGTTTAAATTTATCTTGACAGATTTTTATATTCGGCTTTTCCAGAGTACGGCTCTGCCATACGTCTCTATCTTCTAGCTTAACACCTCCCCAAAAAATTTTTGTTTCATCCCAGGGCGCATATACTGCACGAATGGTTGCCATGCTTGTCGTGCGCACATTTTGCCATTATCATTATACTGAGGCTTATCGACCGATTTCGCTTAGGGAGAAATAGGTGTGCTTAACAGGAAGGATATGGACAATTTTGCAGGCATCTTTCTTGATTTTCAGAAACTTGGGAAGTCCACCGACTCGAAGGGTATGCCACCTTCTTGCTAAAGGGTAACTTTGGTTTCATCATTTTGACAGAAAAGAAGGCGCTGGAAGAGAAGCTAGCTCGATGGCGCAGTCCAGAATCTGAAGGGAAACGACGTGCGAATAAACATAACTTTTCAGTCAAGTAAGCAAAATTCTGCGCTGAACGATGTTATGCTCAGTGGTCCAAGGTGCCTCGGTGTATGGGACACTGTTGGAAAACTAGGTCTTCCAGAAGAAATAACTGTGATACCCAGGAAGTCATACAACATTTTTGGTTTCCCTGACCGAATATTAGGAGAACATGTTGAACATGCTTTCCAAGCTCTCGCACTTAATGAGATGCGAGTCGATTTTGTCCGTCAACCATACAATTATTGTATATTTTAATTAACAATATTTTCAGGATTGCAATAAGTTCATCCAGTCCGAGGCTGGGAAACTCAAGCATCAGACTTTGAAACAAGTGAGGCGAATAGTTACTGCACGAGAGTCTATATTGACTTTTCCCCTCTACTTGCGTGTATATAGTGCTGGTTTTCAGGTTGCCATTCGGATGTAAGTTCTATGCATCAGTACGACCACTGAACTAGTAACTCACCTCACAGATAGGTTGGTGGCGGATACAAGCATCATGATCTCGCAGATCTTGCGCTCATTTGGATGGCGGTCGGTCCCTATTTCTTGTCCATACTTAAATTTCGTTTTCATGATATTGCTAGGCGCAAGTGGAAAAATTTTTATCCCTCGATATCGACTATCTAGAAAATATTCTGCAGCCAGTCGCCCCATGGGGGACACAGAAACCTCACAAGTGAGTGATGATATCCACATCGAAGTACCGAAACACTCAAGTTCTCGGTTTCCCATAAAATATATACATAGTTCGGCGACAGGCATTTTCATGCTCGCAAACACTGTACAAAGAACTTTACCTGCGCAGCCACATGACCCGGAAACGCATGAATCATTCCACCCCTCCGTTCTGCAACAAACCAAATTATCTCAATCTGTCTCAGAAACTTTGACTCTTTCCCCCGATTTCGTTGCGCCTCTGTCACCACTAGAAGAATATATGAAAAAGAAATGGCCTTATGACCCGGATTCTCCTCAAGCGAAGGCCTACACTATCAAGGTGCAGCGACAGGCGGAGGGCAAAGTGGCCACCGCTAAAACGACGTCGTGGGTCAGATCCATTTTGCGCTCTGTTTCGAGTTCTTCCACTACCGTCAACCAAAAGGTGACTATCGAAACTAGTCGAGAACGGAGACGCACAATCAAGACCAGTCTCGACATATTCTCGAGTATCCCACGGGGTACTCAGCGGCCACGCAGAAATTAGCTTTTTGACGCAGGCTTTTCTCCCGCAATTTTGAATTGAATTGACTCATGGGATGCCTAGTTAGCCTGCCAAGGGATACCTTACAATTTTGTTGGAATTTGTCGGGTTTCCGTGAAGGTTTTCTAATGTACTACTTATTACTGTAAGAATTCTTGCATATGTAATTTGTACCCCGTACGACCAACCGGTTGGATAACGCGCATGTCTTTGAATTGTGATTTATTTTTGTAGTCAAGTTTTGTGATGCATGTGGACTGTCACTCAGGCCTTGTAATGCCTAAAATATCCTTGTGCCTACTCTGCTACTGCAGTCACAACCCCTGAGAAGCTCGTGAGTACTTATATCACTTGCTAACCTACCACTGTCCTGTTGAGCATCCCCAATCTGAAGTCCTCGATGTTTCGATAGCAGATATAGGAATGGCAGTAAAGGATCTTGTGCGACAATTTGAATCCTTTGAGCATCATCAGCCTTCTGCAAAACGCTCCCTTTCTCAAGGTCGATCAGCACCCAAAGGTAGTCGACTAGACCATGTCGACCAGAATGGAGACGACACTCATGAAGAAACTTTGTCTCGAAATGCCCGGTTCGTTAAGCACCCAACTACACCTAATTTGAGCCCTCCACGACGACTTTCTTCGAGCCAATCACCGTCGAGTCCACGGCCAGAATCATCTTCTCAGTCGCATACCGCGACGCCGGTTTCCACCACTTCAAGGCGCCCCATCGCCTCTGACACAACTACTTTAAAGGCCTCAGGTTCGCAATCCTCCAGCTTAATACCCCATATGATGAAATCTTTACTCGCGACGCATCTCGGCCCTCAAGGCTCCTTGGCTCACTCGTCCACTGTCCTTGACTCTCATGAACCAACCTCTGTTGAAGAACACACATATCCCCCTGATATCTGGCCACGCTCCGATGCGTACTCTCTGCGTCATTTGAATCCCAGCAATCCTTCTCGCAACGGAAGACGCTCTCTTAAACCTGTTCCTGCCCCCATCGTGTTTTCCAGGAGGGCGTATCCTCTAAGCCTTCCCAAGCTTGATAATTACATTGCTTCTCTACCTCCTCCATTCATAGGTGATGGGGACAAAGATGCCTCAGGAGGCTTGTTTCCCCCTATGGATGCGTTGGCTAAGACAGGACACTCACTCGAGGATCTGGAAACCAATTCTGTAGTCGCTCCTGTTTGGAGAAATCGTGTATCCATCGTCGGCGGTTCTATCAGTGCTTTGATTGGGTTGTTGGTAGAGTGGAATTGCTCACATTCTTTTATGCTTATTCTCTGATATAATGACACAGGGTTCCAGTGCTCTTGCTTCCTTTTACAGCCTACAGGGACTCATCAATACAGTGCAGGTATTTGCATTGATCTTGAGCACCATAGGTATGCCGGCTTTAATTTTCTTGTGAGCTAATCTAAATTTCGGTTGTAGTTTCAATAGGTGGCTTCAAGAATGCCGAGGATAAATGGCGGCAACTCTTCCTTGGTACAATGTCAGTCGTGTATCCCAAGAGACTCAAGAATTCACCTCAACCTCAACACTTTTTATAGCCCGAACATTTTAGCCCTGAACTTTGCTCCAGTCGTGGCCCAGTCCCTATTGTTTTTGCTTATCATCATGGCAATTGGGGGCGTCCTCCTCTACTTCTTTTACAAATCAACGATGCAATGTGACCGGTATACATCTGTAGAAGGCCTACAGCAAACAGAGTCCAGAAGTGCGCAGTGGGGTATCATCATTGTTACCTTTTTGTTGCTTGTCCTTTATCTGCCCTTAAGTACCATGTCTGTTCACGTGCTCGTCTGGTCTCAAGAATTATGGGCAATACCCAATCCGTACGTAAACGCTACAACCTTTCCCCCTGTAGTTCCGCCTTTAGGCCCTCCCAACGAATATCGCGATCCTCTAGACTTCTGCTGGACAACTACGATGAAGCGCAACGAGGTTAACTATGCTCCAATCGCCGTTGTATTATCGGCAATTGTCTTCATTTTCGTGAGTGAGTGATTAGATTCGTTGACGAGGCTGTCTGACAATATCCAAGTTTGGAGTGTGGTTCCCTATCGTGCTGCGTAGTGTGATTAAGCGGTCTGTACCAAAGGTGGCAAAATTCACGGAACTTGGTCGCCTTCGCAGTATAGTAGATATGGATGGAGAGTACCAGCGGTTGCTCAACCGCGATAGGAATCCCTTTGCTTTCCTGTACAATGGTATGAAGTCTCGTACCGCATTGTTTTTCATCATTCAAAGGAAATAACAGGATTTCGCCGCGGCTGGGGCACGTACATATCGACCTACCTCTTTGCGAAACTCAGCACGCTTGTGATCATCGCAGTCATAGATCCCGATAATTGTTTATTTCGTTCTCTTTCTCGCACGACAGTACCCATGGTTCGACAGTCACTCTTGCTAGTATCCACAGTCTGTTTCTTCATCGCACAATGCTCTTTCACACCATTTTTGAATCCAGTAAACAATGCAAGTGAATGGACGTCCAGGCTCAATTATCTGTCAACTGCAGCAACAGCTCTTCTCGTTACTCTGAATGTACCTGGAAAAGACATCATCAACTCCTACGTACTTTATTGGTATAATTTATGTTTTGACGTGGCTGCACTCGTTCTAATCATTATTGGGTTACTTTAGCATCTATGTTATAACTTATGGACTAGGATTTTGTGCGTTAACATTTTCCCACCCTCGTGACTCTATGCTGAAATCTCTGAAAGATTTTTCATGCATCGACTTCAATTGGTCGCAGAGAATGGTTAAGAGTAAGCTTCCGTTATTTGCCGATCAGCAGGACTCTAGCTGAATGTCGACAGGATTGACTAGGAGAATCGACTTCAGTAAGTGCAATGGAAGTCCGCACCTTTCCGTATCTTAAGTTATCGAATAGGCATCGATATATTTTCACCCAGGTGAGCTTTTGCGCTCCTCTAGATGATGAAATAAGGTTTACAACCTCCGAAGACTGGACGTTTCCTCATCCTCCATACATACAAAGCGACGAATTTGGCAAGAGGCTATAACCGCCCTTCTCCTCACTGATCCAGACAGTAAGATACCGACAGAGCAGGCTATGATTTTTGCTGAAGCACGCGACTCTGAGTTTTCTTCTTACCTTCTGAACTTTATGGGCACCCCTGGCGAAAGACACGTCGAGAATTTAAAAGTTCGAGACTTCCTCTCTTCTGGAATGCAGGGGCTAACAATGATTTCGTAGATTTTGCGCGAAGTTGGTTCAATCAAATACCATAGAGCCGTCTCCCTCACTTCAGGCCCGGATTTTGCTTGGTATAGAGGCCTAGAATCCACGATCCAGAAGAATTTCATTGGACCCGATAGTTACTGGAAGAAGCCTGACAGTGTGCAAAATACCCATCATGCAAATCATTTTGGGAATGCATGGTGGATCCCTTTTCCACCCACACTTGCAAGTATAAATTCTATTTTATTCAATTCCAGACCTAAATTTTGGTTTCTCAGGTCATCCGATATGATCACGGCCCATATGCAGTCCTAAAAGATGCTTGTGATCTGGAGGAATATATTACCCAGAATTCAAGTCCAGAAATTCGAAGACGCCGCTACGTGCGGATGTCTCTTCGAGTATTGGAGGGCCGGGTCGTAAGATGGCCCTATGAACATATCCGGGTAAATATTTATTGATTTTACTGCAGGGAATAATTCTAACAACCTTCGAGCGTGTGGGATCAAACACCAGGTTCTGGTGCTGTGGGAGCCGATACAGTGCGGTGACTTCTGTGCGCTACGATTATGCACTCCTTGCCATCCGACGCAGTGGTCATCTCATGTGGCAAGGATTGCAACTTGGAAGTGGATTTGACATTGAACTCAGATACTCGAAAGATATCATTACATCCGGCGAGATCATAGGGTTGACAGAGGAATACGATCTCACATCTTCTTTGGCTCAATTTCTCGAGATCAATAAGGATCTTATTGACGAAAACCTCCTTCACATAGAGGAAAAGCTCAGTCGTTACCGAAAACATCACCGGAAGGAATGTCGGTGGAAAGTGCATGTCATGACCTATCGCTTTTTATCGTTTATTTATGACCATCCTCGGGATCCTCACGGATTGACCCAGGCCTGCCTTGATTTCGAAAGAGATCCCCGCGTCCAAAGCCTGCTGTTGAACAACGAAACTGTGTTCAGATCAGCCCATGCTCGCCTATTAGCGGTTTCAACATCTGAGGCTGCCACTTGGTGGTATATCTTTTGGGTGAGCTTTCCTACATATTCTGACAAGTTTTCCTTGTTAAACCTTCATAGGACGACTTGTGGCGCAGAAACTATGATACGATCTCTGCGTTGCAGAAATACGCGACCGACTTCTGTCCTTATTACAGGACTTCGATTGCTTACACACCGATGCCACGCCCAGCTTTAGAGGTATTTCTTATTCAGAGAGGCATGCTTCACAAAAGTCCCCATTTTTTCGACTTCTTCCATGCTGGCTTCTTAAATAAATTGTATCTTCGATTAAACGATACGGTTTTCAGGGACTCCGGGCAGGCGAGCATTTATGCCTTTTCCTTTTTCTTTTGTGTTTGCTGACCATACTTTAGGCTGTAATGTTTCACCTTGGAAGTGACAAACGAGAACTGGATATGGAAGATATTGATATACTTACGCAAGGACAGTCGTCCACTCTGGGAACTGGCGGGGGGACGGACCATAATGATTCTTGGATACGGACCCGACCCGCTTACAGGTGGGAGGGGCTGTTAAATGACCCACCACGCATAGCTGGCCATCAACTACGGAGACATTGGCAAGCAAAGTTGGGCGCCTGGATGGGCTTGACCCCATTATGGAGATCTGGGACACCTTCGAATGGACTATCGTTGGACGTTAGGGTAAAGAATGGACAATATGTACTCTTTGATGAATTTAGGGACTCTATACAGAATTAATTTTGTCTTGTGTTCATTGCTTGATTGGTTGACGGGGCCATTCTGGGTCATTTAAGGAACATTTAGTGTTTGGCTGTACCACTGTAGTAATTACATCAGTTTGCTTTCTGTCAGTCCACTGAAACTTTCTTGGCAGTTCAAGGTTCGATTCGGCCAATGCCGGCGGGAATTAATACCGTAACCAAATTTAGTTGGGCACTTTCTTGAACTTTGAAATGCCTCGTCGACCTCGACCAGCACATAGGCCTCCGCCACGCACAGCTGATGACAAACCGAAGGCCAACAATTCATTGAACAAACCAAATTCTGCCCCTGAAACTCGCTTCCTTGATCCAGAACCAGAGAATAGCGAACAAGATGATGTATCTAGCGGTTCAGATGGGAACGCATCTGAAGAATTCGAAGAGGGTTCGAGCCAAGACTCTGCAGTAAATGAGGACTCAGAAGATGAAGGGGAGGATGAGAACGCGGACTCTCCACGCATTGCTCAGTGGGAGGACGACGATGATGACCAGTTTTTGCAAGAAAGCAAAGACGTGGAAGTGGACTTGCCTTTGGAGGTATGCACCCTGTTAAATCACTCTACTAAACTCGTTCTGACGCTCTTTCTAGAAGTCATTGAGAAGCAGTATGGCAGATTTGGTTTATTGCAACAAACATTTATATCGACTCACTGCATTGAACTAGACCTACACGACCTACCGCTTGGGGCCCTACGTCGAGCTCAACGACTTATACGCCAGGCAGAACCTGATAGTGATTCAGATTCAGAGAAACAAAGTGAAAGCGACTCTGCCGCAGAATCCGATACCCAAGATACTAAAGGCAAGAGTAAAGAAAAGGTAGAATGGAGTGCCAAACCCAGAAATGACATTTCAAAGAGACAGAACAAGCATGCGTAAGCAGTTTAATCCTTACCTGTCTGGAGATGGGTAGCTAAAGTTGAACAATTCTCTACAGTCCAATCGAAGTTACTTCCAAGAAACCGGTGACGAGGAGGAGAACTGTTGTAGAAGTACCTAAAATTGTGAGAATCAATTAACTCATTACAATGTCGATTAGACTAAAAATTGATCAAGGTTCCACGCGACCCAAGGTTTCTACCCACTGCAGGACAATTTTCTGCAGAGAAATTCCAGAAGCAATACAATTTCCTGGCCGAAAATCATAAAACGGAGCTTTCAACTCTGCGGGACATGTTGAGGAAAGCGCGCAAGTTACTGGCTTCATCGCCGAGAGACTTGAGGAGCGAAAGGGAGCAGGAAGTAGAAAGGCTGGAGCGGGCAGTCAAGCGTGCTGAGAGTATGGTGAATAAAGATCGACTGGACCAGGTGGAAAGAGAGGCGATGAGCAAAGTCAAGAAGGAGGAGAAAGAGAAAAGGGCCCAAGGAAAAAAGGCATGGTATCTGAAGAAAGGTATATTCTGGTTTATCTATTGTTGGATGGGCGCTAATAAACCTACACCAATCAGATGAAAAGCAGAGGCTAGTTGTACATGCTCGGTATGAAGCGCTTGCAAAGGAGGGGGGACAACGGGCTGTTAAGAAGGCGATCGAGAAGAGGCAAAAGAAAATCAGTCAGAAAGAGAAAAGGTCGCGGCCATTCGCAAAAGGCGAAGGCAAACGATTATTGGAAGCCGATGGAGGACAGCCAAACACGAAGCGAAGGCGAGTAGCTTAGGTAGAGCGTGGGAAAAGAGTAAAAATAGACAACTTGAACGACGAAAGAAATGTCGGAGCGCCTTTATTTGTATTAACCTATGACCATCCTCTACCGCTTCACCTTTTCATTGCAGTCCCTCTCCAATGTCCGTCCACACTGATCACCTAGATGATAATGAAGACATTGACATTTACAGAGGCGACCCGCCTGGCCCTGATCCGTCCATCCATTTCTCTTCATCCGCATCATCATCATCATCGTCATCTTCATCCTTCTTAGCCGCAGGGCGTCTGGGTGCCATTGCAACTAAACTAGAGCTTGCAATTTCGAGATGGGCAAGAAATGTGAGGGGAAATTCTTCGCTGGCCTCGGACACATCGTCTACTTCTTCATCTTCTTCTTCCTCGCGATCCTCAGTAGTCACCCTGACAAAGTCTCAGCTTGCAAGGAGGAAAAGGCGTCGCAGCATGTCCTCATTGCGTTCCATGCAGTCAGAAGAACGCGAGATTGCCGCTCGGATCACACGTTTGAAAGCCTTAGAAAAATCCAGGCAGATACCGAGAGAATTCGGTCTCTATCTCCCCCCTTCCATGGCTCCACCTGCACTCCAACTCCCGGCTCAGACTGATCGCGAAAAATGTCATGCTGAGGACCAGCCCATTACTTGGACGACCTCACTGTCATTGGTACTGGCTCAGCTTGACCTCGCAATCCGCAGGTCTGCCAGAAAACGTCGTCTTTGCGGAAAGCAGAGAGGATCCGCAGACGACAATGCCGTCAGTGAAACTTCCGCAGCGTTCCTGCCTGCTCACACACCTCTTCGCTATAGAGGGTCGTCTGCTCCGCCCTCCAAATCTGTCTCGTCTCTCGGTGGACGTAGGGTCAAGAAAGGGAAACACAGAGCCACACCCGAACAAACATCAGCTCCCATAGCCAAGCTTGAAGACTTGCAGGCAAAGCCTGAAGCTTGGTTCCTTGATGTCGCCAACCCCACTTGGGCAGACTTGAAGGCGATCGGCAAGGTATGTGCTTTGCGTCATAGGGACACATAACCGAAATCCAACATCCTTTTAGCTGCTGCATATTCATCCTTTGACACTAGAGGATATTCTTCAACAAGATCCACGGGAGAAATTGGAACTTTTCAATAAACTTGGCTACTACTTTATATCCTTCCGAGCTATTGAAAGTCAAGAAACGAGAGAGAAGTTCCGTCGGGAAGCCGGTCTTTCTGATCCGTCAGGAAGCAAGTCAGCGGTTGATGATGGCTTCATCGGGGCTGCCAATGTCTATTTAACGATTTTCAAAGACGGAATATGTTGTGTGCGTATCATTGAGAGTCTTTGATGCATTCACGCTTACTGTCGTCGCAGTTTCATTTCACAGATATGTCAGGTACTTAACTCCATTTCCTACTACCTCCCTACATTCATCTTGATCGCAGAGCATACCAACCGCGTGCGGGACAGACTCCTTTTGTTGGAACGAGTTACAAATAAGTCTTCTGGTCAGGTGCATTTTTATGGACGCAGTCTCAATGCTGACACATCTTAGATTGGATTACCCACAACATCCTGGACTCAATTGTGGACTCTTTTTTGCCCTTTCTGGAAGAGATCGAGAAGGAAGTGATGGCAATTGACCACATTGTTTATGCGGGATCCTCAGACACCCTGCCGACTGGGTTTGATATAGAGCTCAGCTATCCTGCATCAAAGGCTCCCGCTCAAAAAGACGAACTTACTGAAAAAAAGGTGGATGTCTCTTCTTTGCAAGATAAATATTCCCCTGCTTCTAAGCTGCACGAGTCCTTCCGCCCACGCTTTGCCTCTCCACGTCTCACCATCCGACTTCTGCTTCGCCGTGCCAAACGTCATATATCTCATTCTTGGAGCCGCTTCTGGGCCAAATCTGAGCCTCCCCCAAGTTCTATCCAACTCAATCTTCGACGAATGGCCAGAACCAGAAAACTTGTCACTGTTCTGAGTCGTTTACTCGCTACGAAGTCCGAAGTAGTTGCTCGGATTCGAAAAAGGGTCTCAATAGCTGCACCTGGCAAACAGATCGGAGAGGACCTTGAATTGTCCATTTACATGGGAGACGTTCAAGGTGAGAATAAGTCTTATCTCATCACACCTACTCTTAAACTGTATCATTTGTTGTAATAGATCATATATTGACTCTGCAACATTCTTTGGCCTATTATGAACAGGTCCTTGGTCACTCGCATCCTACTTACCTTTCGCAGATTCGCTCGATGTCCGAGAATGCCAAATCAGGTGCGGGCAAGAAGTTGCTTTATCTGACTTGCGTTACACTCTCGGTTCTATGCATTCAGACTTTAACAGGTATGTACTTCCAACTTCTTATTTCGCCGATACCGTTATGTAATCGAGTATCTTTTCAAGGTCTCTTTTCCATGAATGTCAATATACCCCACAATAAACATGCAGCTGGTCACCCGTTCAACTGGTTCTATGTTATTTTGGCACTGTCGGCTCTAATCGTCTTCTCTTTCCTTCAACTTGTATGTCACTGGTATAGAACCAGAAGACGACATCACGGACGACCTCTATGATTCAAATTGTCACCATTCATTTATTCGACATTCACGTTGTTTTGATACCACATAGATACCTTCATGTAGGAAAAATGGAAAGTCCCACTCAATTTGCATGCTACAAAATTGTAAACAAGTATCACGATAGATAGATTCCGCATTCAAATATTTACACAAATAGAACAAGTCAAAGATCATTAATGGGTCATGAAGATTCGTGAATGGGCGGCAGGTCCTTCCTGAGGCCTTGCCTTGTAAGAGCGTCATTAGCTTCCGTCAAGGCTTCTTGTACTTTAAGGTAAAAAATCCGTTAGTTGGAAGCACGTATGAATAATGAGCATGATACGGACCTTTCTCCTGGAACAGGGCCTGTCTCTGTTCGAATTCCTTTAAGGTTGCGTCCAGCGTACCACGTTGCCTGCGTATTGTTTCATCGATCCGCTGCAAGTGATCCGTTTCAGAACGCAGATTTTCCAGGCCTTCTTTTACTTGTAAATGAAGATTTTCAAGTCCGGCGATCTGTTCTAAATATAGGACTCGAACTTCATCCCATTTGCCTGCACAGTGAAAGGTTATCAAGAAGTTAAACATAGATCCTGATGTAGGCCTTAAAACGCTCACCTGATGCTTGAGCCTCACGAGCAGCAGACGCGTATCTGGAGAACTGATTATCTAGTTCGTTATTATCTGCCCAAGAGACGGTTTTGAAGTCACCAGTGCTATTCCGCTTGATGCAACTCGATCTCCTAGAAAGAGCTGGACGAAGTGTAGACTCTGGTAGTGCAGCTTCAGAAGGATCAAGTTCTACTTGTTGTTGAGGGACAGGCTCAGGTGGTTCTGGAATGGGTGCAGATTCTTGGGGATCGGCTTGTGTTTCTAGCTCGTATGATTCACGTTGAGATAAAAGTAAGACGGGAAGGGGAGGCGGGGAAAACATGTCTGCTGGATTGCCGGTAACAGAAGCAGGTGCCGCAGATGATGATGGTCCTCTTTCTGACTGAACGAGACGAGATGGTTGGATGATAGGCAAAGGCTTGTATAGCAAAGCTTGCCTAGCTTTCGTTGAACTTTCCGGATTGGTTATTGACCTCTGCATGATTTGTTTGGAGGACGAAGAAGGCAGCTGACGACTATTGGATGGGCCTGCGGTAATGGACCTGCGAGGTAAAGAGTTGGCACGCTTCTGCTGTTCTCGAAACCACTTCTCCATTTCCTTAACTCTGAAATCTGAAGGGGCAACGAATGTCTGGAAAACAAATGAATCACTACGAGAAGAAGTCCTGGCAATGGGCATAGTCGTCTTGGCCAATTTCTGACACTTCCGTATCATTCTGTCCTTCAGGTGTCGAATTTCCATGATGCGCTCCCAAGAAACCTGTTGTTTCTTGGAGAGCTCATAACTTTCAAGCTTTAATAATTGTTCATACATAGATGCTGTGCTAGGCGGCAGCAGGACCTGGGTTAAAAGTGGTCAGTGGTGAAGAAAGAAGGATGGACAGAAATGAACTTGAACCTTTAGTTCATCTGGGGTATCAGTAATTTGGATATATCTGGAACCTTTGAGAGTACGGGTATCATATGGTTCGAGCTGGCCGCGGACGGGACTGGTTCGGAGGATATCAAGGGAGTGAGAAGGATCATGCGACATGAGGCGGAGAGGAAGAGTGGCGAGTCCAGCGGCCAACCGCACTTTAACTGAGCGGCATTACACAAAGCTGCCATCTTAGACAAACTTGTTGTGACGGTGACGGTGACGGCTGTGAGAGTTACCCGGGTCGGCGTTCATTCTATAGGCGCGACTAGCCAGCTTTGTTTCTCTTCCATGCCATGGCTGCGTCCAAGGCCAAGTACGAGGCCTTTCTCATAAATAATGTCTCTACCATTTCGACTTTGGAATCCTCTCTTCGTTCCATTACTTGGTTTCTTCCGGGTCGCTTCAAGGATGCCGAGCTTGCCTCAGAATCTTGTCAGTCTATGGTCTTCGAAAGTTGTTTTTGATTTTTAATGATGATTCTTTCGCTTCTCCAGTAACAACTTTGTTAAACCTCATGAGCATGTACCATGATACACTCCTAGCGCGTGTCGTCAAAGCAAACACTTCCTACCGCCCCCTTATTCCCACATCCTTACATACCCGGTTCACGAGAGCATGGTCCGACAAAGATTCATTATACAAATGGGCTTCCCGTGTCTTGCAGATCATAAATTTCACGGAACTTGTCATCGAGATGACTTTGAGACGAAAGGTCTCCGAGAAACTTAGATGGAGAAGTATCATCCTGATTGAGACGATCAAGTGAGTATCCTTTGGGCTCTCTTTACTTACGGCCGACTGAATCATTTGTTCAAGAGCATCCCTTAGGTTACTGTTATTGAAGATTACTCGTAGACCTTTGGTCTCACCGCCAATTCCTGAGAGAGAGTTCGATCCCGCAATGCTGCCTCCATCAAGCAATACTACTTCTCCCACTTTGGCTCCCTCGTCTCCTCCTTCTTCCCCCCCAATGACTCCAGAACATCTCCGCAATAATCACATCCCACTTACACCGCATCCGTTACTGACCCCTGCACAGTCAGATACTTCTCCTGAAGAGTTCTTACTCTCCAAGGCTCTGACTACTTCTTCCGTCAAGCCTTCTCTATCGCTAATTAGGACTTTGTCTGGTCCTGGGGATTGGTTAGCAGAGATAATTTATATCCTCCGACCCATGATATACGGTATATACTCTGATTCAACCCGGATATCTTAGTGACTGATCGATTTATAGTATGTCTGCTTGTCGCTGACAGAAAAATGCCTGAGCGTTCCAACCGGGCGCTTTTGGTAGCATTATTTATGGAGTTGGCATCGCGTCAGCTTCGCCGAAATCCTCCTCCCTCTGCATCGCTTGAACGCTCCGAGTATGCCAGAAGGGACAAAGACATACTCTGGTATCTTCTCCGCGGATCAATCTGGGAGTCGTATACAAGGTTTGTGCAGTCAACCCACTACTACTTCGGCAATATCTAATTAACGTTATCAATAGACCGAAACTGGAGTCCTTTGTTTCTGTTACATCTCGCACTCCTTTGCTGGGGTTATTCGGTGCTTTGTTGAAGGATTGGATCCCGTTAATTGATGACTACTATTATTGTGAGCGGTACGCAAATCTTACAAGTATTTACTGATCTCCTTTTCAGATACCGCTCCTTAGGTCTTACTTATGCCTTGTTGTATCTTCTTTTTCCTCTTTGCAATTGTATGATTACTGTGGTACGCCGTGGACACGTCAGGATCGTCATCATGTGGACGCTGCCGCTGCCAGTCTTATACATTGGTACGTAACTTGCCATGTGATAACATCGACGAGCTACCCATGTCTGGAGGTCTGGAGGCGGGACCACCTATTTAAGCAGATCGCATTGCATTTGACAGTCCCATATCTTTGTCTTCCTTTTGCATCATGCCTGACCCTATTTTTTTCTCCTTACATCCCCTACGCCGTATTGTCACCGCTCATGATAACAACGGCAATTCTATCATCCAATCCGACACTGAATTACCCTCCGAAGTCGGTGCTTCTCTGCATGCAGTGTATGGTCTGTTGATCCGTTTGCAGGAAATGCGGCAGGTAAATGGAGCTCAATCTGCATCGATTTGGGTTACGACCGACTCTATACCGACCGGTGACAACAACAGAAGGTGTGCTTCAAATTCCCCTTTTCTATGTTTGCTCACTATGCAGCAGCGACGACGGCGGAAAACGCGGGATCGACAACCCCTCGAATCTTGATCTCGTCCACCCAACCGGAACGAATCTACGCTCCACTGATCTGGCGCCTCGAGCTATCACTCCAATGGTAAGATCTTGCTGTCATATCACCTTTTCTGTTCCAGAACCATTTCCCCCGCAGCATCGCACTTGCTCTCTGGACTACAATATTCTCGGTATGCATTGTACGTAGTTTAACCACCGCTGTTCCTGACAACTTTGCCGATTTTTTTTAAGTTTTAGGGGAGGTAATACTTATCAACGAAGACGGCACAGAAAAGCATTTGAAGAACCCGGGTGATGTCGTCATTCAAAAGGGAACTATGCACGCATGGAGGAATCCTTCTGAAGAGAAGTGGGCAAGATGGATAACAGTTCTCATTGCGGCAGATCCCGTACTTGTAGATGGGAAGCTACTCGATCCTGAATTCTTACACTAAACGTCGCTCGGAAAGGACCTTTCAGAACGCCATGATCTATGGCGATCCGGAAACCCGCGCAGGCTAGGTAGAATATCAATATATTTGACTCCGCAAGCTCTTTTTGCATATGTTCTTCCAAGATATCTCACTGGAAATTAACGAAAATCCCCCCATCGACGATTAACGATGCCCCCGTGACATACCGTGCGAGGTCACTTGCAAGGAATACAACTGGGCCTGCAATGTCTTCCGGGGCTTTCGAAAGAACATGAGTGGTGCTTGATGTTTTCACATGCTAGTAAGTACCTCACTTACTTCCAAGTCTACCCAGAAGCGTACGATTTATCATATAATCGCGTTTTGCCGTATCTTTCAGATCTTCCTTGTTGATATCTGTGGCTATCGTCCCAGGCAGAATGGCATTTGCTCGAATGCCGTATTTTCCCAAGGCGACTGCACAGTTTTGCATCAAGTTAGTGATAGCTGCCTTCGTTGGACCATAATGACTAGAAGAAGAAAGAAACGGAGACGTTATCGCGCAGGAAACGTCTAATGTCAATACCATACCACTGTTGTGCACCTCCAAGCAGACCGGAGATTGAAGATATCGCAATGAGGGAGCCTCCTTGTGGAACTTGCTTCTCCATTTGAATGGCCACCTCTGCAGTGGGTTTCTGTATCAGTTTTATGGGCTCAAATTATATCGGGTGATTAACCTTGGACGATATAGAAAGTTCCATCAAGATTCACTTGACGTGTCCGTTCCCAAGTTTCGATGGGCATAGTGAGGAAGTCTGAGAATGGACAGATCCCAACGTTTGAAACCAGAACATCAATACGTCCGAATTCCTTTACGCCTTCCGCCACAATCTTTGTTTCTGGAAGTGAGTATTCAGACATTGCAGTGAGGACATCCCTCTGACCTTTTTGGTTGTCTCAAGGAGAGCAATGTCACCAGGAATAAGGGCAGTATGGACACCCTTCTCCTCTACCTCCTTCTTAAGAGCTAGAATTTCTTTGGTTGTGGTTTCATCTCCAAAATAATGCAAGATCAATCCAGAGGCTCCCTGTTTTACGAACTCTATAGCGCTAGAAATTTTATCGCGAAGATTTTCTAAACTTAACCAGGGCTCTACCTACCATGCTCGGCCGATTCCCCTGGATGCACCTGTGATGCACACGATCTTGCCAGGCGTTAGCGACATGAGAAGAAAACTGATGTGGTTGATGTACATAGCCTGTCTTTTCCTTATATCCAAATCTCATTCAGCAGACGTTCTTTCATATGACATGAAAATAGAGCCGGACCGACAAGTGAATAATCGGCGGCCCGTCACTATTTGCTTCTCTACGTCACCAGGCCATCTCTTCTACTCCCGGGATATGGAGCATCCTACGAATAAGCGAAAAGAAGAGCTACTTATCGGCCTCCCTCACTGGGGGTCATTGTTGTCTTTAACCTTTCTTTCCCCAGTCTGAAGTAGATATGCCTTCCGCCAAGATGTGAGTCGCAGAGAGTGCTTTATTGACTCGAACGTTGACATGACTTGTAATACAGATATTACGACTCTGATGCTGATCTATCCCTCTTAAGGGACAAACAGATCGTATTCCTCGGGTATGTCGTTACGGCCCCGTATTGACTTCTCTGTCTTAGGTTTTCAGGTTTGGAAACCAAGGGGCAGCACAAGCCCAGAATTTGCGTGATTCTGGTATCATGAACGACAAAATTCTGATAGCAAATCGTGCGGATTCGTATGCCAAAGACGCTCAGTCGAAAGGATTCATTGTCGAACACGATTTCGAGAAAGCAGCTATTGTGGCCGACAGTAAGTTTGTCACCTAATTTTTTCAGTAATTGCTGCATATAATCGGGACCCATTCTTCAGTATTATTCCTCCTCATTCCAGACCAAGTTCAGCCGAATATTTTTAACGAGAAATTCGCCCCCAATTTGAAACCGACTGCTACAATTGTGATTGCTAGTGGTTACAATGTCTTCTTTAAACGACTTTCATTCAGTCCACAGCAAGATGTGGTCATGGTCGCCCCCAGGCATGTTCACGTGCAGTCTTCTATGCCTCTTGAGTTTAACCCTTTTTTGCCCTATAGAATGATAGGAAGTTCTGTACGTTCTCTCTACCAGAAAGGGAAAGGGTATCCTTGCTTTGTCTCGGTGGAGCAGGATGGGACTGGTTCCGGCCTCTCCATCGCACTGGCTCTTTCGCGCGCAATTGGGGCCACTAAAGCTGGTGCCATTGCATCCTCTGCTTATGAGGAGACTGCTATGGATCTTTTGGCTGGTAATGTGGACTTTGACAGTCATGTTCGGGATCTAATCCGGAACACAGAACAAGCGCTCTGGCCAAACATCATCATGCTCTTTCGGTGCGTTCAAAGTCGACATTTGAGAACAGATTGTTCCTAAGCCATGTTTTTCTCCAGTGAGGCATTCAGCGTGCTCAAAGAAGCAGGGTGCTCAGATGAGGCATTGTGTTATGAGATGTGATTTTATCCTGCAAAAGTCAGCCGTGAAGATTTTATAACCTCATTCCAGGTGGATGTCCAAGGAGCCCGCAGAAATATTTGAACGTGCTGCTGAAGACGGGTTTATTGGCCAAGTATTATATTTTATTACTACTATTTCCAGCGAGATTGTCTAACTGTGGTCACTAGTTGAAGCATCACTCAACCGTGTCACAGTACGGCCAGCTCAACGGTGCATTGGCATTGGACGGAGAACCTGCTCGGGCTCATTTTAAGGACATCCTCTACAACCAGGTCCGCATTCCATATTGCAATTTACTTCAAATCCGGTCATAATGCTGCACTGATCAGATTCTGAATGGGAAGTTTGCCGAACACCTCTCGAAGATTGAGCCGGATCTAGAAAAGGATGGCCTGCAGAATCCTCTGAACCAATTATATGCCAAAGCTGAGGAGACGGAGCTGGTTCAGGCAGAGAAGAGGGTGCGCGGGAGGTTGGCTGATCTGCTTCAGTAGAGCCCATCTAGAGTACTTAGCTAAGGCTAAAATAGTGCCGAACAAATGTAAACAAGCATAAGCAAACTGACTTTTTCGACCTCTTGTCACCTTCCATATCTCAACAATACTGACAATGACTTCACCTAACGGTAGGATGGAAACCGATAGGTCTCCTAACCGACATTCGTACGTCCCAATATTTTGTGTTATATTAACCTACTTAAGTTGCTTTTTGTAGTTCGCGGAACTTGTCGACAGACACTCTTAGGACAAGGCGCTCCCACAGATCGACCTCCAGGGACCGTGAGAGACGTGACCGAAGGAAAGACAGAGATGACCTTGACGAACGCAGGAGGAGGAGCCGTAGTCGTGACAAAGGCAGTGAAAGAGGCTACCGTGATCGTTCGCGCGACCGACACAGGGACCATGACAGAGACCGTAGACGTGATCGAGACGGAGACAGAGGACATCGCAATAACAGGCACGATGGCCATGACAGCAGGCATAGCCGTCGCGACAGAGACCGTGATAGGGAGGACAAGGATCGGGACCGTAGGCGTAAGCGAGGGGACGAGTATGATGGCTCAGAGCGCGATTACGACGAAAGGGTTAAGAGAAAGAGGTCTGAAGTCCTTGAAGATATCCCAACGCCGCCACCGCCACCACCACCGCCGTCTGGATTACCGCCGCCGCCACCTCGAGATAGTCCCCGGTCAGTTCGGTCGGGTGATCGACGAAGGGATGACCGGCCACCTCTTGATCCCAGAGACGAATTCGATGATTCAAGGAGCAGAAGACATCGTCCCGTGTCGGTCGACGACGAAGAACGTCTTAGTACGAGAAGCCCACCCCCACCAGGTGTTAGGTACGGTTAACGTGCGCCGTGCATGCATTGTAACTTATCGTTCTCTAGCCGCGCTTCACCTTCATACGAAGAACCCTACAACCCTGATGAACCCAAAGAAGATGATTCTGAAGCACGATCAGTTTTTGTTTCGCAACTTGCTGCACGCTTGACTGCTCGAGACTTAGGTTACTTTTTCGAAGATAAGCTCGGAGAAGGGACTGTGATGGACTCCAGAATTGTTACCGACAGGTTGTCTCGCAGGTCCAAAGGGTGAGCTTGTCTTCCCACGCCATATATGACCAAGATTGACGTTTTTTTTCCAGCATTGGCTATGTTGAGTTTCGCTCCATTGATCTTGTAGAAAAAGCGCTTGCGCTTTCTGGAACAGTAGTAATGGGCCTGCCTATAATGGTTCAACTCACTGAATCGGAAAGAAATAAGCTTCATCCTGGCGATGGGTATGAAGACGGTTCATTAGGAATTTAGTTCGAATGCTAATTGACTGATTTAGGAGTTTGAATCTTCCACCGGGCGTGACTGCGTCCCATGGATCAATGCAGTAAGCCTTTAAATGCGACATTCGTCTTCAATTCTGACCTAACATTTTCCAGATTATACGTTGGGTCTTTGCATTTCAACCTGACCGAATCCGATATCAAGCAGGTCTTTGAGCCTTTCGGTGAATTAGAATTTGTCGATCTTCACAGGGATCCAATGACCGGACGCAGCAAAGGATACGCCTTTGTTCAGTAAGTTCGTCCTTGTCTTTCATTGATCAGCTGTTGACTTTGGGTCAGATACAAGCGAGCTGAAGACGCCCGAATGGCTCTTGAGCAAATGGAAGGTTTCGAGTTAGCTGGTCGTACTGTAAGAGACCTTGTTGGCTGGTCCTGACGATGACAAGCTCATAGACATTTGTCTAGCTCCGTGTTAACACAGTTCATGAGAAGGGCACAGTTAAGTATACGCAGCAAGATTCACTTGATGAAGCAGGCGGTCTGTCTCCTCGTGTTTTCCTTGGATGTACCATTTCTTTACATAACCTCTGCTTGTTGCAGGTGGTAACTTGAACGCTGCATCTCGTCAAGCGCTGATGCAGAAACTTGCTAGGACTGAAAGTGCCCCTGCTCTTCCGGAGCCGGCGTGAGTACACCCACTACAATTTGATTTGCAGAATACGATTGACTTAGAAAGCCATCCAGACCTCGCGTGAACATTCCGCAAACGATGACATCTCGCTCTGTGCTTCTGAAGAATATGTTTGATCCTGAAAAGTACGTAACTTTTTCTGAGTTACATATCTTTTCTCAGTGGTCTTTGTATATCAGAGAAACAGAACGAGACTGGGATAAAGACCTGGCTGAAGATGTTAAAGGGGAATGTGAGACCAAATATGGCTCAGTTGCTGCAATTAAAGTCGAGAAAGAGACCCAGGTGAGCTTATATCTGTTCATGTTAGACCTAATTTATAATCGTTGCTAGGGTGAGATCTACGTTAAGTTCGACTCCGTAGAATCTGCCAAGAAAGCCGTTCAAGGTCTCAATGGACGCTGGTTTGGAGGCAGACAAGTATCTGCAGCTTTCATATCAGATGCTCTTATGCAGGCCCATCAATAGGATCCTCACTGGGTTTGGAAAGACTGGGGCACGCAAAGCACATCACTGAATTCTTTTTCTTTTTGCTAAACAGATCAGATAAAAGAAAAATTCGTTTGATACCTTCTTTTTCATGATATTATTACATCTCAATTTCTGTAATGTCCAGATCTTCCTCTTTCGGGCCTTTGTCCTGGTAACTGAAGGCGACAGGCAGGTTGTACACAGTTGCATCTCAAAATCTTACTGTGCTTTTATCTCAGAAAGACTTTCTCCGTTAGACTACCAGCACGAATAATAAGTCATCTTGCCATCACAGTCAAATCACAATATATGAAAGTACATATGGTTTGGAGCTTGTCTAGGACTCCTGCCTCAAAGAACTGACTAATGGATGTAGGTCCATTATAGTATCTTGGTCATATCAGGCCAGGCCATAAACAGGGCATCCATATACTAATACATATACCGAAACGACAAAGATTTCGGGCCATCAGCGAGAGCTTCCGTTTCCACATCTGCTGCCGTAATGTCAACGTTTTGGATCCTATTTCTCCGCCTGTTCTCGACTCTCATATATATCCCAGTGCTAGGAATATTCGAGATAAGTCAGTAACTTTGCAGGACAAGTAATATTGGAAGTACCTCGCAACCAAGAGGAGGCACAGACCGCCGAATGCAGCTATTGAAAGTGTCAAAGGTAATTTTCAAAGCAAATGATATGATACAAACCAGATGTCGCGAGAGCTTCAACGACCAGGATCAGAGAGCTAATAAAGACGTCAATAAAGAAGTCTTACCTGGTACGTATTTCGGTTCATCTTGAGATCTGAATACATTCGTAGATATTAAACCAGCGGAATTGGCAATGGCCACTGAGGGAGAGAATTGATAATAAGTAATGCTTCGTTTATCAAGAGCGAATAGTAGCACCGACCCATCACGGCTGCAACAACTGCTCGCCTTGATTCCTGGGGAGTATTATTTGAATACCATGCGCTGACGAGAACCGAGGGAGCAAAGGCCTGCGGACCACTCAATTTTAGTCAGTTGATAGGATGGCTTATCAACTCACCCCGCTGGTTAATAAAAAGCAGGCGAAGTACGCCACTCCACGATGTTCCAGGGGGTTAATCGACCCAAGTATTATAAAACCGGTTAGCCCAACGGCCAGAGCTATGCATCTGATCATGAGTATGTTAGTCCACCCTTACACTTATGTATTTCGTAACGGAGACAAACATGTGAATGGATCGTTCTCGGAAATGGTCTGAGGAGAATGTGAGTAGCAGTAATGCCACCGTGCCCGCAATATTGGGTGCCACTGTCAACAAATTTGTGCGCACAGTGGAATACCCAAGGCTCGCAACTATTTGTGGGAGGAAGTTATTGACACTAGCAAGGGGGACACCGAATGATAAGCTGATGACAGCCCACATCCTGCATCTATCGAATCAAACCATGGCCGTAGAGATGCAAGCAAGGTCATACCAGTACATTGGATCAGCAAATGGACGGAAAGCGTCTCGTATGTTCAGTTTTTCGTTGACCACAACAGATGAATCCGTTAGCATCCTGGCGTTGGCAATAGCTTTTTGGCGTTCAGTCAACTTTTTCCAAGTCGAAGGAGATTTTGGCAACCAAAACCAAGCAAATACAGCAAAACAGACACTTCCGCCTCCTGAAGCAGAACTGTTTGAGAAATATTCACTAAGGAAAAATGTGTAATACCTTCAATCCAGAATAGGAATTGCCATGAATGGTAACGGGAATTGCGAATGTGAAAGACACCATAGGCAATGAGTCCTGCATACGCCGTGGTAAATATAGATAACAGGTAATTGATTGCAAAGCTTCCTTACCTGAAAAGGCACCAGAGATGGACGCGGCGGCTGTTATCGTGTGTCAGTAAAAGTAAATTTCATTAAAAAGTCAAACTACCGTAAAACAATCCAACTCGTGATGCAAGTTCATCTCGTTTATAGAATGTCGATAGATAGAAGACCACTCCAGGTAGCATTGGCGACTCAAAGATCCCCAGGAAAAATCGTATTGCAAAAATTTCTAGAACATAGATAAAATCCAAAGAAGAGAAAATGGTAGAAGATGTGACATACCTGAGAATTTTGTTGCTGCACCGGCCAACATAGACCTGGGTTGTGATAAATGAAAGAGAATAAGATCGCTCAAGGTAGTACTTTACATAGCACCCTGAACGTGTGCCATCAGTAAGGTATTAGAATTGGAATTGTGATTCAGTAAACTCACAAAGCCAATCATCATCAAGGGAAGAACGCGTGAAGCAGAAAATCGCTTCACAAACATAGAGATTGGAGTTCCAAAACTAAAATCGAATTGATGAGCACGGCGTTACAGAGGGTGCCATCCGATCTTACAGGCAAAAGGGAACCTTTCAAACGAAAGCCCAACGGCATCAAATTGGCACGTCTCATTTGATCATATGAGCACTCACGTAGAAGACCATGACCAGGAGATAGTACTACTTTGATCAAGCCTTGGTTAGTAAAAGGAGGACATAGCAAATCTGCGCCCTTGCCTGGTCGCCTGTCAGATGAATGTCCTGTGAAACATAAGTATCTTCATCTCGAGGTCGATATGCAACATACCTTGTCCCATCCGTCAGTCTTTGCATTTCCTACATTGCCTTTATCCAATGCATTGCATAGATACCTGCAGAAATAAACGAGACCATCAGCGCTCTTCATACAATTCAGTTGAGCTCGACTCACATGAATGCCAAGGGAGGCAGAATATTCCAGTCAAAGATGCGACGAAGCTGCGCTTCTTCTTCAGGAGAAACTTGCAAAGCTTCTAGCCTCGAAACACCAAATTTCTGGTCAATGCTTTCAGGAGCTTCAGGTGTCTGGTCAGAGGCAGATCCCATTTCCATGCTGGGTTCTCGGGACTGAGGTGAATGAACAGAGAGGTTTATAAACCGGGCTCCTATCTTCCTCCGAGCTCTGTATCATTCTTATCGAGTTTTTCGGCATGCGCTCCCCACTCAAGAACAGCTGGTCCCTGGGGTAAGTAACCTTCGACCGCTTCGCTCGCGGGCGGACCGCCAGCCCGGAGTCATCTGGACGGTAAGAATGATATCGATAAATAGGTTGAATTTGTGCTGATAAGACGATAACCTTACCCATCGTCCTCCAAGATGTCAGTTGAAAAGATCAATTCAACTGAAAACGCGACCTTCACCCACATTCTCTGTGAGTATTCAATTTGTTAGGACTACCCCTGACTCAACGAGAGTATAGCACATGCAACGAAAGTTCCGGGCCTGATTTTCCTCAGCGGACAAGTTCCAGCAGACAAAAATGGTGTTATTGTCGAAGGAGGAATCAAAGAGCACACAGTACGATAGTTTGAACATTTTTTGGCTGCCCCAGTGACCGCGTTTCAGGCCCAGTGTATCAAGAATCTCGGTAATGTCTTAGAAGCGGCGGGATCATCATGGGAGAAGGTGGTGAAAGTGAACGTCTATCTGAAAGATATGGACAACTTCGCTGCAATGAACGAGGTTTATGAGAAGGTGTTTTTCATGAATTGACCAATATGGACCTACTGACTTACGATTTGCATATAAACCAAAAGCTTCTACCGTCACCCAAACCAGCACGAACATGCATCCAAGCCGCCAAACTCCCAAATGATGTAGACATCGAAATTGAAGCCATTGCAGCCTATTGAATAGGCAACTTCAGCCAAAATGGGTCCAAATAGCACGTCGAGCACCGATCTATAAAATTATCCAGATGCTATCGCTATTCAGACAAATTAAAAAAAGTCGTATGTTATAAGCATTTAGAGTTTGGTTGTTTAGATAGTTCGAGGGCCTGCCTGAGCCCCTGAAGGGTCTGAGTACTTGAGTGATGTTTTCTGTCAGGTTCTCCTGTCTATGACGGTCCGCCCACACGGGGTCCGAGCGGCCCGTTGAAATCTTGGTGGTGGCGCCTATATCAATATCAATATCAATATATCGAAGTGCCTGAAGGAGCAGTCCTAATCTCCTAATAATCTAACGCCAGGGCACATACAGCTATACCACAGACCCTATTGGTTCCTTTTGGACAGGAATACAGATTAAAACCTCATTGGAGAGAATGAGGAATTGTCCTGGACTGAATGAACAGCTTATGAAAGGTTAACATCGTGCGATGTTGCTGTCAAACAGTTAAATCCTTTCTACAAGCGTATATGAGTCACTGAACTATACATTCCAGACTTAGAGAAAAGCCAATGCAGCTTCGATGATAACTGAGTCAGCCTCAATTAGACAATGCGATATAGCGTACATGAGCAAGATAAGACAAGATAATATCACAAGTCAGTCACTCCAAAACAGCTTTGCCGTGCTCTCTACCGGATGCCAAGAAATGCCAGGGCCGGCAAATATTGTCGTTAAGACGAATTACCAGAAGACTCAGGAGAGGATGAAGCAAGTTTCTCAAAAACGTCCGCATCAAGGGACCGACAGAGAGCTTCAAAAAGTCTCCGAGCATCGTCGGCCGTAAAGCTTCCGTGGATCATAGCTTTCGTCAACGATTTGAACTTAGGTAATATCGAAGGGACCTAAGCCAAAAGCGATTGTTAAATAATGACAATGATAAGAGAGCTTGCACATTTTATTTCCGACACTTACATCGTCCAACAAATTTTCGAACAATGTCCCACAGTTTTGAACATCGCGTCTGAATGGACATGCAGGAATTGATTGTGGTCCCTCGGAAGGCGTTGCCGGGGATGATGAGGGAAATAATGTTTCAAGAGGAATGCGCCTCGATTCAGTGAAATTCACAAGGTAGTATCGAACTGGATAAGACATGCGATCAAAGCGCGGTGATGAAGTAGTGGCCTTTGGATGGGAGCTTGTGGAAAGCACCGAGTCCTTGAGGGCACTACTCAAGTCTACCATATACGAGGAGGGGTCGGCAAGGTTCAAACCAGCGATTCTTTGCTCGCGTAAAAATGAAAGGCCCTACGTGCACGTTGTGAAGTGGTTAAAATATAACATCCAGGTGGAACGTACCTCGAGGACTTGTCGAAAAAAGTCTATATAATGCGCCACATTTATGAGAGGAGGCTTGTTGTACTGCGATAGCCCTTGAAGAAATAGGTACACTTGATCGTCCTTCTCGATTGCTCGCAAAATCTGAACAGCAGGGTTCCATGGATCTTCCCGCAATTCTGGGAGATTGAGTTCCAAAAGTAAAAACAATTCTTGAGAAGACCTTTCGAGTCGTCTGACCATAAGAGAAGGCCAAGACCCTTCAAAGTCAAGGGTGTCGCCTACCACCGATTCGAGCATAGCCTATAAGCATGTCCAAAGTGAAATACGGTTTATTGGCGTAGAAATGGTAGACATACAAGGTTGGAAGGACCTTTGTCTATGAAGGGGTCGGGTTTCTTGCTGACTAAAGCATCAACCAGGCGGTCGAAATCTCTGAAAAAAAAAATCAGCAAACCAAGAACGAGAGAGTGAAAAGATTTTTTTTAGCCTACAACGCTTCATCGGTCCTGAAGGACGAAACTGATCCTGATCGGGAAGGATTGTTGGACAAGCGCGTCATGTTTGATAAAAGTAACTGGACCTCTACGTCGGAATCATAACCTAGTCCATGATCAGCACTCTTCAGTCTCGGCATGCGTTGCAGAGGATGGCCAAAACCCGCATTCTCAAACTCCTCTGAGTCGTCAAGAGTGGAGTCGGTATGAGAACCGTCGTCATCTCCGTCTGAACCAGATTCCGGGGAGTCATAGATCACTTCGAGTAAATGACTGCTTTTTGCTTCAGTATGAAAAGATGTATTTGCCAAAAGTGGCTCGGTAGGCGCGCTTGGGTAGGTGTATGGAGAAGTCATAATAGGTGGATCAAGTTGAGTGGCATTTGACCAGTGTGGTTATCTATGTATCGGAATGAAGAACCAATCGAGGAGAAACATTTAGATGACGCGGTCTTTGTCAATGTCATCGTGTCAAGACAGGGGTACCCCACGCCGAACCTATGAGAATAATGGACAAGCTCATCGTCAAACTCTTTGACAGCCCGTGAAGCATCCAACTCGTCTTCCAATATAAGCGTCGTCGATCGAAATGGAGGATACAGCAAAAAGGCTGCACAGGAACTGAGCCGATATTAAAATTTTGCCAAGCGGGTATTTTCACGTGACCTTGGTACACTCTAGCTTACGCGCTGGACAGTAGTGGACAGTGGAGAGTTGTTGTTCATGCTGAATCTTTGCAGTGAATTCCTATGCGACCTGGCGCCCTTTTGCTCTGCATTATGCAACTCTCTATATGTCCAAAAATCTCGACAGCTTTACATGGAGCCCCTAGCGCTCACTCATCTCCTGATAGGACTTGATTTACCGCCATCCGATGGCGGTCCGCTTTTCGTCGTGCTGGCCCGCTCCATGAGGCTGATTCATAGATATCAAGCAGGGTCTGGTAATTATAAATACACCACCATAGTCTGCTTCCCCCCTCGCTACCTTCTCTCTTCGCGTACCAATGGTCGTACAGACAGAAACTCCCGTCAAACTTCTGCTCACTCCAGAGAAACACTCTCTAGTAAATGCTTTCGTAGGGAAGTCTTTGGAGGGTCTAAGGACCCCTGCAATAGTCATAGACCGCAAGCTATTCTCTCAGAATTGTGCTCGAATGCATAAGAAAGCCAGGGAATGGGGTGCTACATTTCGTGCTCACCTCAAGACACATAAGGTATGTTGTCCCAGGCTGGATCGAAATATGCCTCCAAGTAACATTTCATCTAGACAACGGAAGGAACGAAGCTTCAGTTAATATCTGAGGAGGACCGCACTCATGCAGTCGTGGTGTCGACTATGATGGAGGCATGGGAAGTGGTCGAAAGTGGTCTGGTTGCGGATGGTACCGTCAAAGATGTCAGTCACCACATCTTCTACTTTGCATTTGTAATTCATTATTTTTAATGGATCAGATTCTATATGGACTGCCCGTCCCTGTGAATAAGGTCGCAGACTTGTCTGCCCTTTGGGATAAACTTGAAGCACATGGAGGCATTATGAGGTTGTTAGTAGATCACCCCGATCAAGTGCGTTTCTTGGAGGAATTTGAAAGTACTCAGCAGAAGACGAGACGCTGGTCGGTCTTCGTGAAGATTAATGGTGGCCAAAAGTAAGTCACGTACTCTTAAACGCGATCTATTCACTAATCAATCATAGTCGTGCTGGAGTCGTTCCTGGTTCTCAAGAATTCTCGGCCCTGCTAGATGTTATTTTGAAATCTCCTGCAGTAAACCTCTATGGTTTCTATGGACATGCTGGCAATTCTTATGCATCAACTTCTCTGTCTGAAGCATCTGTATTCTTATCCCAAGAAGTGCAGGTTGTCAACAGTGCAGCGGAATATGCTCTTGAAGCTATTTCCCGTCTCGAGCAGCAGGTAATTGTCACGCAGCCTTTTGTACTTTCTGTGGGTTCGACTCCTACGGCACATGCCGCAAGCGCAGAGGCAAGGGAACTGCTTTCAAAGGTTCTACATGGCGTTCTCGAACTGCATGCAGGTAAATACTGCCCGGTCTAATTTCGTATTTTGCTAATGTGCTTCCACTTCATCCAGGCAATTACCCAATGCTAGACTTGCAGCAACACCATACAACTTTGATTGACCACGCTCAAATTTCTCAACATGTGAGAGCGACAGTGATATCATATTATCCTGGAAGAGGAGCAAATGGCAAAGACGAGGCCTTGGTTGATGCTGGCGCCATTGCTTTCAGCAAAGATACAGGGCCTTCCGGTATTTTTGGAGAAGTTATTGGCCTCCCGTGGATATTGTCAAGAATATCACAAGAACATGGAATCCTAACGTCAGATGACGCCAGTCCGACCCCTTTGAAATTAGGATCGACAGTAGGCATTGTAGGGCAGCATGCTTGCCTGATTACAGCGGTAAGATATCTTGTCACTAAACATAGCTCATAGTCCTCATTTATCTATTTTAAGGCTTATCCTTGGTACTACATCGTTGATTCCGACGTTGAAAGGGGTCAAAAGGTTGTAGATATTTGGGTTCCTTGGAAAGGATGGTAATTAGGAGAAAGACCTACCGAATAACATGATCCATTTATGCTGTGAAACATGACGTTAGCAGGGCGCATTGCGCTTGTTGCTTTATTTTGCGCCTATTTCGACTTGATTTCGACTTGATTTTGACTGCTGAATTTCAATTCTTGAAGGAAATGATGTGCACGTGACTACGTGTACTGCTTCATCAGTCATAAATGGACCAGTCAAGCGACTGTGGCCATGAGGCGGCCGCGGTTCAGAAGTCTTGGATTGTGAACAGTGCTCTCATATCCAGTGCTTTCGCTTTCGTTCATTTGATTGTTTCGTGCTGGTACCATGCCAGACGATTATGAGGGAGATGCGACGGAGCTCTTAGAAACCTATGGTATGTGTTGTCTGCTTTCCATCGTCCATGCTGTCTCATGCTTCTGACCTCGCTTTCGGCAGATTTTTTGATGAAATACATTATTATTGGTCACTATTTATTTTCGATTTCCTCCCGTATGGGCTTTGAAGGTAATTTTTGCTATAGGGGAAGCAGGGACCGGCAAATCATGTCTATTGCATCATTTCACCCACAATTCATGTTCGTCCACTTGGTTCTATTCATTCTTCCTATCTAATCTTTCCCCAGTCAAAGACCATTCACAGCACACAATCGGAGTCGAATTTTCAAGTAGAACGGTAAAATTAGGGGAGAAGAGAATCAAACTACAGGTCCGTTGTGGTGCAAAGAAACGTTATGGTTTCTCCGCTCACACCATTGTAGTTGTGGGACACGGCAGGCCAGGAGCGCTTCCGGTCGGTAGATTCGTGCTCTCTTGGAGCATCCGAATGACGTAGGTTGCACAGTTCAGTCACCCGGAGTTATTATCGCGGCGCTGCAGGAGCAATACTGGTCTATGACATTACAAAGTAAGACCGCACTTGTCGTTTGATATACCAGGTTTCAAGCAGTTTCAGTCGAGACTCCTTCAACAATCTTTCTAGGTGGCTTGCAGATGCTAGAACGCTTGCTAGTCCGCACTTGGTGGTAGTGCTTGTCGGTAATAAGTCCGACCGTGAAGAAGAAAGGGAGGTTGAGTGGGCAGAAGCAAGCAGATGGGCGGCTGAGAATGGTACGTAAATGGCAACGTTTGGCTTCTGTGCAAATGTCAATTTTTTTTCTAGACGTCCACTTTTTAGAAGCCTCTTCACTTACAGGTGAAAACGTTGAGGCACCATTCTTACTAGCGGCCCGTGCAATTCTCTTAGCCATAGAGTCAGGCACTCTAGATCCAGAAAAAGCCGGCAGTGGTGTCAGTTATGGCGATAGAGCTTTACGCAGAGTCAACAGTTCCAGCCGTTTAAGTTTTGGGAGTTTAAGTGGAGTCCGGCGGAGAGGCACTGTGAAACTCAAAGCAAAGAGCTGGATTCCGGGAACGAAATGCTGTTGAACCGTGCAGAGACAAAGTTCTTCGGGCATTAGGTAACACACCCTTATCACACCTAACTTCGCTGGACGAGCGTTGACTCAACTAATTATTTCTCAGTTCCTTGCGAATCCCCCTTTCATTTTCTTCTGCTAGTCCCCATTCATGCCAAGGATACCCACTCATCCTGCGTGGCTTCTCGTGATTTTGCACCACTTCGTGAGTGAAATATTCAAATTTTGCATCTCTTCACTCTCATGCGTTGTACAGTCTCACGCAGGCATTTCTCTCCAATACTCTCAGCTACATTTACTCTTTTCAATCTAGTAGACCATCTGCATTTTTCTACCTAATCATTCATCACTGCCCTCATCTAGTATCGGATAATATTGTACAAGTGACCTTTTGGAATTATTGTTATCTCAAGCTTGTTTTCAGACCACACGAACATAGTGCATCTTCATTCTTCTGCGAGTGTTCTAACGAGGTCAGCCAGAGGTCACCTTATGTCTCTCTGGGACGAGAAGGCGAGCAGCGATATAGAAGTTACCGGAAGAGGATTTTCCCATGCGCAACGTAGCCGGAAAAGGTCTTCTGTGCAATGTTCGCGCTTGTTTACCTTGTGCTCTCAGCCATCGAACCCCTTCGCAACCTCGCCCCGGTCTGCTAGCTCCTCGTATCTGAACCGCAGTCCCCTTCGGAAAGTGGCGTGTACTGTATCAAGTGACAGCCGAATGACAGACTTGGCCGCTCTTGCGCTTTGACAGGATTTTCATCGCACACATGTCGGCCTGACACGTAGCTCAGATTCGTCATGAGATGGTACAATATTAGGTTGTTTTTTTATCCGAGGTCCTCAAGCTCTCTTACATCGATAGTCACCCTAACAGAAAAGCCTTTTGAGGTCCGGTTGAAGTATCTCTTCAGGTTCTCTTCCCCAATGCTCCTCCATGCTCAGGTCCCCCTTACGTCTATGGTCTAATTTACTGTTTACTTCATACTGTTTTCTGAATCTCTTTCTAATCTTGAACGCTTCTTCTCTCCCTTCTGTTTCCGCTTCGTCTGCGGCCGTAAATACAACCGTAACAGAGTCCAGTTCTTTGCCGATCTTTGCGACAGCCCCTACGAACTCGACGGGCTTAGACAACCAGGTTACTTCACTGTCGAAAGCGTCTAGCTCACAAACACCGTCCGGTACATCCCTACTACCTTCCACGGTGCCGTCCGTCAGTTCAAAGGTTGGAGCCTTGCCCACCACGTCTTCAGTTCCCGAAGCATCTACAATGACCTCTTCACATCCTTCGTCATCACCATCACCAAAGGATATTTCCTCTCAAAAGGACACTCCAGCCGTGCCAGTACAGACATCAAGGTTTGCTTTTTGCCAATCATATGGTGTCTTTTGTCTAACTGGTTGACGCAGTGAGCAGTCCGGCTCACCGTCATCCAAGCCCACTTCATCGTCTACCCATGTGAACTCTGTCTCAGGACCTACAAAGGCCAACACAGCTTCAGCAGCAAACTCTCGCACATCAGGTCCTCCTTCAACTAAACCGGTGCAAAGTGGGCAGGCTCCGCCTTCTACCACCAGTAGTCATTCTACATCAACCACCACATCAGGTAATGCCCATGGAATCAAATTTCGTGTTGTTTTCTGTCTAAGATCGCTTACAGTCATAGTTGTCTCCCCCACGACCTCCTCAAGAACAAGCACGGTTACAATGCAGGCAGATACGACGTTCTCAAAACCCTTGGCATTGACGACGACAGGTCCTAGCGGTGCAGAGATCGTCACTACACCTCCACTGGTAACCATTCTGAGCACCTCTACTGAACCTGACGGTGGTGTGGCCACTCTTACTCATGTTGTGGCCAATCCAAATTTCAATGGCAACCAGCAGCTTGTGTCTGCCACTGGGTAAGTCTGGGAAAATGTGGTACTATTCATCTTTATATCTTACTTGTGTAGAATACACAAACCAGGTGTTCTCGCTGGCGTCTGCATCGTCGCGGGCGTGGTGGCTGCAGTCCTGCTGGTTGGGATAGTGTTTTGCGTCCGTCGTAACCAGCGTATCAGGCGTCGCCAACGTTGGCTTGCTGGGATGCAGCAGCAGAGACCGCCCTCTGCATCTGGTGATCCTTTCAGAGACCCTGCCTCCACTTCTTCTGAGACAGCGGGACCAGAAATGAGGTCTGTTAATGCCACTCAGGATGATTTGAGATGGAATGGGAGCAACAACAGTCACAACAGTCCCGTGCAACACGAACCGATGACCCATGAACGTCGCAACGTCGGGCAGACATACTCACTCTACCCAGACCCTTACCCAATGTACAACCCTGTCCATCCTGCCGCGATGCATGGATCTGAACTCCAGCGTGTCGGACCTGGGTATCCCTCGGACCTGGCTATTCCTGTTGCACCGTTCAGGAGGCATTCCCCAACTCCGTCTACGCCTTCAATTTATCCCGTAACTCTGCCGCCAGATGAAGAAGACCACCACGAGGCGGAAAAAAACTTGGACCCTCAGGAACCTCTGACACCCAAACCTCCACCGAGGCCTCCCCGTTCCCATCTCCGAGAAAGTGCCAAAATTCACGAGTACGCACCGCTCACTCCACCGGATTCTGTTTCATCGCAACCACCGAGTCCCATTTCCGAATCCCGTCCTCAGGATGTTCTCACGCGACGAACACTTTTGGATGTGCGTTCCTACCTTTCCAGCCCCCTGCGGCGTCTATATTTTGATGGTTAACCTCCTCCACATTCAGATTCGCACCCGTCCGATTGCTTAAAATAACGGACGTTCAATGACAGCATGAGCATGTATTTATATCGATGGGCAAAGTTCTTGCTAGCATACTCCAGGGACTCTCTTTGCTCAGCATATGTAAATTAGTCGAGTTTAAATGTATTGATAAAGTTGGCAGTGGCAGCTTACATTTTCAATTGAAAATGATACACGTTACAGGTAGCCGCGCTCAAGATATAATGTCAGTTTACTCAGAGTCCAACAGCTCCAATCACTCGCTTTGTGTCGGTCACAAAGCCGTAGCTCTAAGGTACCACCCAGTCAGTTACCCTCGCAATCAAATTCAGGACGATTGTATATTTGCTTACGTTCCCTGTGTTGTAAATTACATTTTCAAACGCTCCTTCAGGAGACGTTGTTGCCGTTCCATCTTCAAGGACGATGCAATCATACCCCCGATAATAGGCATCCACCAATGTACCGAGCACGCACTGTTTAACATTGATGTTACATTTAATAGGGCAAGGCAACAAATTGATACCATAGAATAGACGAACCTGGTCAGTGTTCACTCCTGCAAGAAGCAATGTCGTAATGCCATTCTCTTTGAGAAACAGGTCCAGTGCGGTTTGATATCCCCAAATTCCACTCATTCTACGACAACATCACCTTACCGTACTTTAGCCATAAAGGGTCAAATGGGTACCTGTTCTTGTGGATCCAGAAATCCGTGCCATTCTTTGCACCTTTGAGGTACTCGGATTGCAGAGGTTCATACAGTTCAGAATTGTAGGCGTCACGCATGAGGAGACGACCAAAGTTTCCTGGAAGTTCAGAGCCAAAGCCTCCGCCGTTATGCTTTCTGAATGAGCGGATAAGGGAGGGTGGGAGTGTTTTGAGCTCGTGGTCTGTTAAACCCCAGTTTCTGTGCGATGATTGAGCTTGCATTGCTTTTCCTTTTTTGAGCAATGGCAAACTCACACCCAGAGGATCTTGGAACCAACAGATCGCAAAGGTGGAATGATATTCATCAAAGGGTCAACGCATGCCAGTCCGGTTTCATGGGTGCGCAGGTCGGGATGAAGGAAGAAACTGAACGACGTTCAATAATTAAACCCTCTTTCCTCCTTGAGATGGAGAAATAAAAAAGTAATACTTCTGCATGTCAATCACGACCAACGCCGTCTTCTCTTTATCAACTCTCACGACTCTATCGCCATCCACAGGTATATCAAGCTGCGTCGCCTTGAGCGGCGGAGGCTGGAACTTGGCATCGTCCTTGGCCTCGGCAGGTAAACGATCCGTGCGCGAAACGTCCACGAGCCCAGAGGGATACTCGACCCAGAACTCGGTGTCGTTGCCGTATTCAACGGGGAGAGGGACACGAGGCCGCGATACCATACCTGATATGGGTGTATCGTGGATGGGAATGGGGTCGGGGGTAGGAACCGTTTGTTGCTGGGTGGAGGTGGAGGTGGAAGATCCCATTGAAGCGACGCCCGTGCTGTCCCCCGGCTGGAGTATATACTGCATAACCGTCCCGAAACGCCTCACATGTCCCAGCGCCACAAAATGTCACCTCAACTCTTGAGAGATATGATAACGGGCCGTATGAATAGCCGTCCTGGTTTTCTTTTTTTGCCAGATGGAGAGGGTGAAATATCAATCACTGGACGACTTCTTTCTCCCCTGACACTTCTAAAGCGCAGCTGCGTGTCTATCTGTAAAAGATAGGAGCATATCGAGATTCCAGGACATCGCGAGAGTAGAGACCAAATATTGCCTAGACTCTGCGAAAAGAGGAGCCAAGGCACTCGGGTGAGAGATGGTAAAACCTGAAGCGATCTCCAGAGCTCGCCGGCATTCACAAGCAGGTTTATCTCAAAAAGTTGATTTCTTTTTACAAGACTGATAGGGATTCCTATATTTTTGGTGAGCATGAGGAATCAGGGTGCAGACACATGGTGGTAGAGGAAGACCAGAGGGAGTCATCGTGGGAAGGACGTCTGCTTGATCAGAGTGTAAATGGGGCTTATAAGTATGTGGTGCCCCCTCCCTTCCACCTCTTGATAATAGCTAAAATGCTAATACTGGATATTAAGATGTGTTATGGGTAACGTAATAATAATAAAAAGAGTCCATGAATGTATCGAGAGATATAATGAAAGAAATACAGAGTATGATTGATCAAGGTCCGACGTTGTCCATGTCCGACTGTCTAAAGCGATGTTAAGAATGAAATAAAGTGATTGTGAGCGAGTGGTCGCCAACATGTTTTCAGCGAGAGAGGCTAAAAAGCCCTACAGGCGTCCGTTCAAGAAGAGTGAATTCGATTCCTAATATAGAGAATCGAATCTTTACATAAAAAGACATTCAAGTCTTTTTATTTTTCCAATTCCAGCGTGTGCGTGGGATGGGCATGGTGGGTAATGTCATGGCGAAGGTGAGACCAGGGCGGATTAGAGCGACACGCTTGTATGCGTTGCATGCAGTTGGAGACGATTGATGTGTGAGTGGACGTGTCCTGGGTGAGACGGGGAGAGAGCCAATGAGTAAGAAAGCGCGAGGATCGCCAGGATGCAAATGTCACAGCAAAAACGATCATCCAAAGGGCGAAAAAAAACAGTATGACCCGAGGGTGCAAATCAAAAGAGCGAAATCAAATATTCGCCATCTAGTCATCTTTCGTTGAGATGAGGCTAACAGAGTCTGGTAGATTCCGGACCTATAATAACAAAAAAGAGGGTCAAAAAACACGTCGGCGGTAAATGTCGATTAGAATGAAAAAGAACGTACGCCCAAAACAGGCCGTGAATAATCCTCTTCATCTTTAGGATCTCGGGTTGACTCTCCATCATAATCCAAACGGCGACTCATGCCGGGGTCTAGTCTGTCATCCCTCAAATCTCCTTTATCATCGTCTGAATAAACAGAGGACGCAGAATCTAGTTGGACGAGAGGTTCATCCGGGATCGTCGGCTGGTTGGAGTTATCCCCTTCTCCCAAGTTATTAGGCACAGGGGGATACCGAATTGCAGTCGCATCAGGCTGTGAGGGTGCTGCACTCCCAAGGCCAGCGTTGGCATTTGGTGAAGGTGGTGTCGTATTGCCCACGGCACTCCCACTGGCATAATACGAGGCCAACAAGGGCTCGTAGCTTCCGCTGCTATGATTGTGGTGATGATGATTCTGCCCCAATGCACCCACATCCGCAAGGGCGGTGCTAGACCTCCGATCCCGCAGCGGGCCTGTAACAAAACCGCTTGGGGGTGCGGGTGTTCCAGATACATAGCCTTCTCTAGATCCTGGTGGTACGATGTAGTCTGTATAGGGATTGTATTCTTCGTCAGGGGTCCGATCAAGATAGGCAGATGCGCGGCCGGCAGAGGGAATGGAACTCATAGCCAGGTTGGAGCTGGATCGGTGCCCTCCGGCGAACGGATCGGGCTCGAGGGGTGCATAACGAGACCGCGTGGAATGGGACCCTGCAGCTGGGTCGTCGTCGTCGTCTAGTGGTGTGCGATGGAAGCCTGCGGCGGCCAGGGTGGCGTTTACGGCATTGTCGTATTCGATGCGACGGGTGCGTCTGCGGCGCCGGACCGCAAAGAATATCCAAAGGATGACAGAGGCAGCTGCGAGGCCGACAAGGACAAAGACGCCAGCTACGGCTCCAGTGTTCCGGAAGAAGCTGTATGGATTTGAATTGAAATGGTGTATGGAATGGAAAAAGTGAGGGTACTAACGCATTGCCTCTTGAGGTATTATCATCGGGGCTGAGAGTTGGATTGGCAATGACTTTAGTGACAGTAGTAATGAACCCATCTGAATTTGTAGAAGTAGTGGTAGAGGTGATAAAGGGAGGAGCGGTAGAGGTGGATGAGCCTTGGCTGTTGGTGGTGGGAACGAAGACAGGGCTGGAGAAGGTGGACCTGTAAATTTCGGAAATTATCTATGACATGCACATGACCCAAGGGAAAGACAGGAAGCGCACGTTGGGATGATGGAAGCAGTCCTCGCAGGAGGGTCCTGGGAAGTCGATGACGGAGTAGGTGAGGGAGTTGGTGGGGTGGGAGAAGGTGATGATGTGGTGGGCGGGCTGGTGGTCGGAGGGGGAGTAGAGGTTGTAGAGGGTGAAGAACTGGAGGACGTGGATGAGGATGAACTTGAGGAGGTGGAGGTGGAGGAGGTGGAGGTTGAGGTTGATGATGAAGAGGTTGATGTTGAAGTTGAAGTTGAAGAAGAAGAAGAGGACGAAGATGAAGATGAAGATGAATCGGACGAGGAAGACGAAGAGGTGGAGGAAATCGAGGACGCGGATGAATCGAAAGTGGCGGAATCAGAAGAGGTGGAGTTTGGCATGGAGGGAGAGGAAGACACGGAGGATTGGGTCGGGGATGTCATGGAACCAAAAGAGGAGCTGAAGGACGTGTGAGAATTGGAGAGCACAGAGGAAACGACTTGCGATGAGGAAATGAGAGTGGTTGATGGAGCAGAGGAGGAGGAAAAGGTGGGTGGAATTGAAGGAATGGTGGTAGTGGAAGACATCAGGGCGCAGCCAGGGAATTTTTCATTGGCCAGTATGTAATATATCCAACAAAGTCCACTCAGTGCTGTACTCTGCCTTCTTTCACCACCCATTACCATCCACCTCAAGTCATAATCCCCTTGTCACATTTTACTTCCCCCACTCAATCCACCGTCGCGTCCAAAGCGTTCTCCTCTATTCCTACTCCCTTGCCGGCTGCCCGACTTCAAAAAAAAAAAACAATCCCGAGGTCGTACATATAAATACGCGTCATAGTCAAATTTGGCTATTTACTCAATGGAGATCGCTTGCATGCCGAAATGGCACAAGCAGGCAGCGCCCCCTAGAGACACACCAAAGGGTGATTGAGAGCGCTATACATCGTTTCGAACCGTTCAAATGGCCTCCAATTAGTCCTCAGCAGCAAAGCCGGGGACAGGAAGCCGCCAATGGAGGCAGTGCCGTACGCTGCCGTACACAATCAGCCGACCACGTTGACTGCGATCAAACTATATTGTCCCTCCCCAACCCACAACGCAGCACTCGACCCTTGACCTTCAAGATCGACACCATGATACTGGAATACGACAAGGACGACAAGAAGAGACTCGCTGCGACGCGCCTCGGATCAGCGGACGACTCTGCCGGTCCCTCCAGTAGATCACCAGCCAGGCTCAGTACAGATGCAGACCCAGACGCGACTGAGAATGACCACCTCCTCGTCGACATGGTTCCCTCTGAACCCCCTCCAGTGTTCGTTCCTTACGAAGCAGAGTATTTTAAAGTCGGGTACGATGATATCGTATCTCACGACCCTCACCTCAACTCGGACGGTGCGTTTATCTCCTCGCAACCAACAACTTGAACCAATATTCTGACATTACCATCCAGGCGAAGCGCTCTACCGCTTCATCCTCGCACAATCTGCCACTCCTCCGACTTACCGCCTGCACTGTCACGGCACCCACAGCGAGACCCGTACACGATGGGTAACCCAGCGCGATTCCCAAGGGCGCTCGCGTACGCGGCAGGAGACATACAACGAGACCGTTACCGACTTTGATTTCTGCATGGACATCACACCTGGAGCCGTCGATGCAGGTTATCTGGCCAGCAATAGTATTGCTAGCAGCAGCAGCAGTTCTCGGACCCTGACCAACCAGATCGCGCCCATACACTGGTCCGTGCCGGACGATGAGCCCGCATACAGAGGCAAGATGGTTCGCGAGTATGAAATCGAGCCGTCCACATCCAGCGCTGCTGGTCCAGGCGTGCAATTACGAGACGAGAGAGGTCGTCGTCCTGCCACTCGCAAGGAAAGCAAAGCGTACGAGAGGTGGATCGAGAAAAGGGCTGGGTTAGGTTTCCCGCCTTGGATCCGTGAAGTGGATGTCGAACATCGGGTCGTTGTCGATCCAGCTGGCGTATCGGCTTTGGACAACGTTGCCTTAAAGTCTTCAAAGACACTCAGGCAATGGGCCGACGAGTACTGTGACAGCCCTAAATACCTGAAAGAATTCGTATATGAAAAAGTTTGTCATTCTCAATTCCACTTCCACTGTCCAATGGTTGACTTTATCTCTATAGGTCGCTTATGGCTGGAACATGCAACAAATCGAAAGCGCCGTCCGCGCAACCATCCAAGCCACACCCTACAATGGCAACCTCAACATCACCTTCGTCCCACACAACACCAAGATCTACATCCGACCGGACAACCGCGTCTCCCGCATGCTTTCCAATAAATGGCTCAAATTCCTTTCCATCCTATTTTTCATCTTCCCCTTTGTTTGGCTCTTTAAGCGCTTCCACTCGAAAGGAGGTGGGAAATGGGAAGTATGTGGTGGTGCGTACCCGCTCAAGCAGTGGGTACCGCTTGGACAGGAAGAGGTGGCAGCTGCCGCACTGGAGGCTGAGAACGCCGCCAATGACGCCGGACCTTCTGGTCAACCTCCTGGGGACGTTCTGCCTCCATACAACGAGGACTTGTCGTTGGGCTTCACATCTCCCACAACACCGACGACCAGCTCGGGCTCACGTTGGTTCACGCAGACGCCTGCGGGTCCAAAGAAACTTATCGGCGTGAAGGAAGGCGAGTGGTTCAAGAGCTGGGAGGGTACTATCACGCGAGCAGTCGCTGGGCGATATCAGTCCACTGAACCTCTTGCGAGAAGTGGTCATTCGAATATCCATGCGCGGTCGTTGGATGGGTATGAGGATGGTCCTGCCTCGCGCTTGGTGGAGTTTTAATTATTCGTTGTCTTCTGTTGTCGTACCTGAGATATGCGTCATCTCATCCTATTTACATATACCTATCTATGCATGCATTCATTTTTTGGATTTTGTACACCGTGCTCAAGGCATATTCCATACCATATTATTTCCTCATGGCGCGTCGTCACAGAATTTACTTTTTATTCAGCGAGATATTTTCTGCAAAAGCAGCGAGTTAGTATAATGAAGAGAAAAGGTCATGGTTTTGTTGATTGTGCACGAAACAAATGTTTGGGAAAAAAAAAAGTGTCTGAGAAAGATATAAAAAATAATGGCAAAGTGAAGAAAAGGGACGAAATAAGCAACTATCAGTAAAATACATATTGTGGTGTGGAGAAAGAACGATGAAACGAGTGTAATTGATGCTAGTAATTATCCGTGTTGTTGTTAATGCTGAGAGAGGCAATGGGAGCATGAAAGTGACAGTCAAAGACGAATGCAAGACAAACCAAGAAAAGAGCGAGCGGCGGGGGGTAACGTAGGGACAGACAGCCCAATTGCAAAGAGAGAGGGGGGGAGGGGAAAATAAAGAGAGAAAAAGTTAATGACCACGTCCATGAAGGTCGACCTGTGGTCTCCGCTGGTATGAATGAGGCAGCACCGTCCTCTCGCCGCCCGCTTGAATCCTCCTATTTGACTCGTACTGCTCCGCCTCGGACTGCTCTTCACCCTCCAACAACGCCAACGCCGTCTCCAGATACCACATATTTTTCTTGATGTAATGAACCACAACTGTACCTCCCAGTCGATTGCCCTCATACCGTGATTTCCTACCTTCTCGGTGAGACCATGCATATTCCGGTGTCATGGGGTTTCCTAATTTAGAAAAAGACCAGTCAAGCTCTTGAAATAATAATAGCAAACCTCAATCGGGAAGCAACGTACCTTCGCGGAGCAGTGACATATCGCTGCCTTCCACGAGAGCCTCCGCGCCATGTTTAGTCGTCAGATCCGGAAGAGGTGGCGTATAACGCGCATGGAAAGTGGCGACGCTCGAGCGACCCCACGCAGAAGGCGTACCACTTCCCAAGACCGACGTCGGAGTAGCGACGGCGCCAAGAAGTGCCTGCGCAGCTGCGCTCTCTAGCTCAGCCGCCATAGCCTTTTTCACCCTGGTCACCTCGGACGGGAATAAAAAGCCGTGTGCATACCTGCAAAGAAGGTTGCGTCATTACACAGCCACGCAAAGGTTAAAAAAAAACAGAATGAACGTACACGGTCCCGGCGCGTGGATGATCATAAATCCAGCAACGCTCGCTCGTCCAACGCACTTCAGAAGCGCGAGGATGAATGCGCATCCACGCCGCGGTCTGCTTGTCCTCTGCCCCTCGGGCCAGCAGCTTAACCGTTGGGTCTTTTGACACCCAATCAACCAGACTCCAGCTTAATGCGTATAATTCACCAGCCATGAACATATGGAGACGGTTCGTGACGAGATATCCCCAATAGATCAAGGGATCCTGATTGTGCGGTGTTGAATCCGACAACGCGCGGTGATTGGTCGAGAAGAGGCCAGCAGCAGCAGCAGGCCCAGGCATTGATGACGATGTATCAGGAACAGAAGCACGTCTACCATGCTGTCGTGCGTTATCTGGCAGCCTGGGATTTGAATGCAGTTCTAAACGCAGCCTGGCTTCGAGTTCAGCGAGCATGACAAACGAATCGTCGTCCACTTTGACCACAAAGTCTGGCCTCACCCACGGCTTGGATTTCCCAGAATTGATATCGTGCCATGCCAGGAAGGGATCGTGAGGGGCGAGTGGTGGCGGAGTCGACGTAAAGTTTGAGTAGGAAAAGCTAGGGGGCGGTACGTCGGCAGAAGTGTACGCTGGTGGCACCCACGCGTTGATGGCTGCCCAGGAGAAATAGGTATGGGATTTGCCGTTGTTCATGTTTTCAGAAATAGGGAGGATGATTATATCGTTGTACACTGTATGATAGCAAAGTTAGACGCGTCCTGAGAGAAAAGGACGTTTGGGAGAACTCACTTTCCATCTCTAGTTTCACCCGACGTTCCCATTCTCTGCTTGGCTGACCTAGAACAAAGCGGACGACGGTGCGCGATGTCCCGACGCCTTCATCTCCAGGACCGGCACCTTCTCTACTCCTAGGATGGCTTGCCCACGTTGTTCGGACCAAGTTGCGACGGTCAAAAGCAGAGTCGACGGAAAACACGCCGACAAACACGCCGGCAGGGGGGAGACGGTCGAGCTCGGCGTGAGGGAAGGGCGGGTATGGGCTGCCATCGGTGAAGTCGGGGTATAGGTGGGGTGAAGTAGGCTGCAAGGGGTGGTTGAAAGGAGGGGCAAGTGAAGGATTGGAGCAGTAGGCGCGCCACGGCAAGGGCTCCTTGTCGGGATTGAGGACATAAATAAGAAGCAGAGTAAGGGATATAGCAAAGATTGAGAATAGAATTAAAGTCAAGACCTGGATGACATGGAATAAGACACTGCACTTTTGAGGGGAAGAGGGGCGACTCACGATGGTAATGGGCTGACTGGGGAAAAAAGGATAGCGCACAAGCCGCCGCAGCCATCTCCTGGTGACCCTGGTCAACCGCCAGCCTCTTTTCCGTCTGCGATGGCCCGAGATGGACCACCAGGAGCGCTGTCTGGCATGTGTTCTCCAGGCAAAAGTGCGACTGAGGAGCAGGGGGGATGTGGGCTGGTCGCTGTCGGACTCGGAGGGACAGGAGGTGGGGTAGAACTGGGGCAGGGGGGAGGTGGAGCGGGAGGGCAGGGGAGTGGAGGAGGGAGTGGAGGACGCGGAGACAGGGAAGAGAAAGCGAGAACGGGTGCGGGGGCTGGACTGGAGGGGGGGAAAGGAATGGGAATGGGTTCTTGCAGTGTCTTCCGAGTCAGTGCTCTCGGCGCTCTCGCATTCCTGAACGCGGAGAGTGAGGTCCATGGTGGTCGCGGACAAAACTTGATTTCCATCTTTTCATTTTCTTTTTCAGGGTTGCCATGTATCCTACTGCGGATTGCTTCAATGCTATGCTAATACAGTCCTGTCTCGTACACCTTCTTCCAGCTCCCTCGCTCTCTCAGCGCATCCCAGAATGCACCTACCTTCGTCACCCTGTCCGTCTTGCTATTCTCACGCCGCGCTTGCTCTGTTATAAAGTCTCGCGGCAGTCCAAATCCTCCTCCAATCCGCTTCTCCAGCTTACTGACCACCGTGCTCCCATCGTCCTCCTTTGTTGCACCAGCCAGCTTGGCAACCCGCGACAGCCATCCTCCAAGGTGCAGGTCAGCAATTGAGAACTGGTCGCCTATACAGCAGTTTCTTCGTCAACCCATGCCTGTACCACTATTGCAAAGAGTCATACCAAGTGCATATGGGCCAGCCATCTCTTTGCTCAATTGGGTAAAAACATCAGACATGTTGACTTCCCATGCTTGGCGTGCAGTCCTAAAGAATGCAATCCGGTTTGCCTTTGCTTGTTCACCAAGGGCTTCCTGGGGCTTCTCCGCGTCAACGAGGACGGCCAAAATTAGACCGGTCGCATCCAACTTCTCCACCCACAGTTTCTTCACTTTATCAGACACTCGAATGGACCCGTTTTCCGCCTGGGACAGATACTCCTTCAATGCCTCCTGTCTACGCTGAAGCGAAGGCGCAATTCCTTTCGCAAGCGTCTTTAGCGATTCATCGTCCCGCGCATTGACGTATACCAAAGTGTTTGGGTTGGCGGTTTCCGCGTGCAATATGTCAATGATGACGCTGCAGGACATGGTGGCCGCGATCGTGGCCGGAGACAGGGCTGGAGCAGGAGCCGCAGAAGTCGTTTGTGTGCTCGAGATCGCCGAGCGTGACTTGTCCAGAAACTCTACGATGGTCTGCGATGGAGTCTGATGAGATCACTGAGCGTCATCATCGCTTGAACGGACTCCAACCTTGGTCTCAATCAACGCCTTGTACCGACTCTCTGTATCCTCGCCCAGCGAGTTCTCGTACGGAACGACCAGCACCGGTACAGTTGCTGGTGCCCAAGATGAACATTGATAAATAAATAAAAGTCATTCAAGACGGACCTTTGGGGTTGAGGCGAAGGAAAGTTGGGTCATAGTTTTCTCCTTTGCCTAAGGACCGAAGGTTTAGACTCTACTGACGGAAGGACAGAGTCGCATACCAAGATCGACAACCCTCCGATCTATTTCATCTGAACCGTAGCCTTTCTCTTCACTGTCCCATCTAGTCAGTAACGGACTCAGATACGATAACTGTGAAATACCCCTAACATTGCGAGAAGAGCTGAATAAAGTCCGCCCAGGTCTTAGTAGCATGAGAGCGGACGATTGGCAGAGAGAGACATACCAGCTGCAGACCAAACAGACTTTGGAGAGTAGTACAAGACGGCCTTTGGGAGGTTGGTCATGGAGAAGGATTGACAGTCGAATATCAGATGACGTCGTGCTTTTGGGTCTGCCGACGCATAGTGTTATTTGCGCATCTTTGGTGCCGCTGACAGCAACTTGCGACGCGTCTCTTTCTTGAAAGGAAAACAATACATTGGTATCAGCAAAATGACGGGTCGAAAACAAGCACAACAAGTCATTGTACTCTGATCAATTGTATACACCACACGTGATCCTACCTCCTAATTAGAGTATCGAATGTACTGGAATAAGACACCTACTTGAATAAAACAACACCACTCGCGCCCACCACAACTCATCTCCCCTATACCATGGCCACTCTCAGGTCAGTTCGCGTACTCATTCTAGTCTGACGCCCGCTGATATTCTCCCAGACACGAATTTTACGAAACCGACGAAAAACTCACCCTCTCCATCTTCGACAAGGGCGCTGACCCTGCCCAAGTCTCTGTCAAATTCGAACCGAGAAAGGTAGAAAGGCTATTCATTTGCCGATCGTCTATCCATTAACACATCCGCCAGTTAACCTACACGAACGGCGATAAATCGTTAGTCCTTGAACCACTAAAGGGACAGATTGATGCGGATAAGAGCGATTATACTGTCGGCAAGGTCAAAGTCGAAGTCCGATTGATCAAAGTCGCGCAAGGCAGATGGGCACAGCTTGTTGGAGACTCTCCAGATCGTAAGAGCTACCTTTTATCGCTGTCCGCCGCGTAGCGCTCATGTCTTTCCTAGCATTGGCTGCTGCGCCCGTTGCAAGTACATCCAGCCCTCCCCCAACCGGTGAAAGGAAACCCAAAAAGAACTGGGACGGCATCACCACCACCATCTTGAGCTCTGAAAAGGAGAAGACTACCGATGAGGACCCTAACGTCGGAGGGGATGCCGCCCTCAACTCTTTCTTCCAGAAGATCTTTGGGGATGCAGATGAAGACACGAAACGCGCGATGATGAAGAGTTACCAGGAGAGTGGCGGAACGACCCTGAGCACCAACTGGGATGAAGTCAAAAAAGCTAAAGTAGAGGTCAAGCCTCCCACAGGTTCTGAATGGAAGAAGTGGAACTAAGTGCTATCCTGTCTGTCTACCTTTCCCCTTTGTTGTTGGAACCACCTATTATTTGCATGCTTGAATCTGTTTTTGTTGCATTATGTACTCAGTCTCTGCTCCAATGCTATTTTTTTTAAACTTGTCGCGTCTCGCGTCTCTCAAATGCCATCAAAATTTCGTGATGTCTCGTTTTACCATCATCGTCGCGGCGACAAAGGCCAATGGAATCGGCGCAAACGGGGGACTCCCATGGCGATTATCCAAGGAACTAAAGTACTTTGCTCAAGTCACGTCCAGTGCGCCAGAAGGACGGCAAAATGTCGTCATCATGGGTAGGAACACATGGGAGAGCATACCCAAGAAGTTTCGACCGCTTCCCAAGCGGATGAATGTTGTAATCAGCAGAAATCAGAACTACGATCTGTTGGTAAAGTTCACTTTAAGCTGTTAGATCACTCTCAAATGTTTGCCTAAAAAAATCGCAGAGGAACAACGGAAGGATCAGCGTTACTCAAGGATAATCTCAAAGCTGGACTCTCGGTCCCGGCGACAGACTCAACACGTTTCCATCGTGGTTTTATCATCGGGGGCGCAACGCTCTACACAGAATCTCTCGCCCTCCCACTTCCTCCGACAGACCCTGGTGTCGATCGAGTTTTGCTCACACGGATCCTATATCCCGACTTCAACGAGTGCGATGTATTCATGCCCGATTTTCTAAAGGAGGATACAACAACAGAGTGGAGGAGGTCAAACCATGCAGCTCTGCAGGAATGGGTAGGGTTTGAAGTACCCGAGGGCGAGCAGGAGGAGAATGGCGTTAAATACGAGTTCCAGATGTGGGTGCGGGGAGTGTAGTATTGTTGGCTGTTGGCATTATCGGAAGAGCTCTGATATGAATGTACGATACTTTGGTTGTCGTTCTCTTTGGCTCTTCCCAATCAACCTTGACGCTACGAGGGCAAGGTAAGATGGAAATCTCGTACTACAAGCATAAAACTGCACACCTGCTTATGTTTGGGGTTCTTCGAACATACGACATACACCCTCCCTTTCCTTCTCACAACATTGCATCCATCACACATTAATTTGACGGACGAGCGAACTTTCATCCCTCTTGATAGGGCGGGTAATTGCGAAACTGTTGAAGTGACATGGTGGGGGTGATGAGGTGGTGGGGCTGCAGAAGGAGTAGCAGCCAAGCGCAGGCGCGCTGCCACCGGCCGACTGGATGTAAGTAGGGCGCGTAGCATAGGAGAAATGAGCAAAACTTTGCCGTTGTCGCTGGAGAGTAATGGCATTCACGTGACCAGATTTATGTTTTAAATCTCGGACCGAGTAGCTTTGACCGCCTGCATACACGTTCGTCGCCAATTCGTTGCTGCTGGTTCAGTTTTGTCATTTAGACATCTTGAACATAATAGAACGGACTCTCCTCTCGTCCCTGCATATTACTGTCCTACACGTTCATCGATAGACGCATGCTTTCTCTCCTCACTTCATGCACAACACTAGACATTCCCAAGTGCTCCCAACCCCGCATGTAGACGGCAGATTGGCTGTTGGTCTGTTCGTCTTTACTCTCCTTGCTTTCGTTGCAGAGAGTCAATTAACGCAGGTCTGCCTCATTTTTATTTTTCGTGTAACGGTTTGGGGCTCATCGATAAGTTGAATAGCATGTCCAAACGACTCTGGCCTATCGACAGCCATTCTTTCTCTTGTGAGCAGTCGCCGGTAACACATTTTTGGTCAGACGACACCATATTCACAATTTCCATGTTTGTAGCTATCTCGTACATTCCTCATTCTCCCTAATATTTCCCTTGCATCTGCTGTACCTTCTCGCAACGACCGACTACACTACTGTATCCTTATTGAGAGGCCTCTCCCTCGCTATTGCCAACCATCTGGCTCCCGGACAGAAGTCTACGAGTTATCGTTTTCCGCGCGCTAAATTCATCCGCCTTATCCTAGGGTGTACCCTAGGCATCACCTGCCCGGCACTTCTTTGGTTCATAGCTGTATCATTAGCATCGTGAGTCATTATTCTTGAAGCTTGCCGACTACTTGCGCTAAAATATAGATAGCATGACTGACGTGACAGGTGAGCTGATTCTGGTCGTGTGCGAACATATACTAGGATCCTGATACGGCCTTCTCAAGCTATCTGGAACACCAACGCTTTTTTCGCGTATTTGATTAGCGTAAAGCTTTTTAAACTACAATGGGAAGCACGACGCCTGCTAGCAGTAGTTCTAGCGACGCTCGGGACTGTGGCCGTCGTCTATGGCGGAAGCACTGCACCAGTCGACAAGGAGCCTAGCAAGAGTGGGATTTCGACTACTACCAGTCTGGGATTCAGACCGTCCGCCCCATTAATTGGAAATCTACTCACTCTTTTAGCTTCTTTTGGGTACGGTCTCTATCAAGTGCTATACAAGATATATGCCGCTTTACCATCCGACCCCGAGGTCGCAGCGGACATTGCATACGAACAAATCCCAGACGAAGACGACAATACGATCAGCGTAGACCCGCATGAAGCCGTTTATCCGCCTCCCTTCGGGTTTCATCCAAACTTGTTAACCTCTCTCATGGGACTCTGCACTTTCCTTGTCCTGTGGATTCCAATCCCCTTTCTCCATTGGTCCGGGAAAGAACCATTTAGGCTTCCTCCGAACCTTCTTACTGTTTTATCGATCTCTGGAATTGCTCTGAGTGGGGTAATATTTAATGCGGGCTTTATGGCAAGTCCTCTTGAGCAGTCCATCTTCGGTTATGTTGATCACCTGTACATATAAAGGTTTTGTTGGGCGTGTGGGGTCCAATTATCGTTTCTGTTGGCAATCTCTTGACGATCGTGCTTGTCCTGATATCCGATGTACACCTTTGCTTCTCAGCCCTATTCTAATTCTTACAACGCCATTTCTAGGTCCTCTTCGGAGCAGGAATAGAAGTTGTGACTTTCTGGAGTCTCCTCGGATCGGGGGTAATCGTGCTGGCATTTGGTGTTCTGGCTTACGACGTTTTTACGAAGAAACCATGATAGAGGAACATATAACCGCTTTGAAGGGCCTTAGTATAGTGCAAATCTTCATATGACAGGAGTTGTCCCTTCGTTTTCATATTTTGCTGCATTACGCAGTCAAGATTTGTTGCAGCAAGCTAAATGAAGCTATACACTGTCAAATGGAAGCTCTTAATGCAAGAAGGGGCTTGCGAACTGAAATGACTGGCAGATCAATAAATAAATGTACCACATGGAATGGCCGTAAATACTATGTTAGTTGGGGAAGATTTGTAATTGGCCAGAAAACTCAAACATAAGTACGTGCGCGATGTATGTACTATGGACAGAAAAGGAGGAACGCAAGACAGGAAGAACCGACAGGAGAATCATTAAATAGCATCAGAAGAGAATGAAAAGAAGAAGAGAGTAAGGAAACACGATATCATGATCTTGAGGAAAGGCAGTATTACAGAAGAAGATACCCAATAAAGAACGCAAAAAGAAAATACGAATACAAGTCCGAAAAGGGTTGCTGTATTGGAATGTTTGATAAGAAGTCATACAATGAGGAATGTGGTGTGGTATTGTAGAGAAGAAATGAATGTGACTGAAGCGCGCGATGCAGAAGAAAAGACGTAGGAGATGGGTGGAACCATAAAGGAAGGAAGAAGACTTTTGATCGACGTTGAAGACAATAGTAGCGAACACAGCGATGGATGATCTGAGAAGAGACTTGCTTCTTGAACAAGTGGTGTCCGTTAAGGATGCGTGAGGACTCTGGAAGATGGCGACTGTGCCGTGGACAAGCAATAGACCCGCGGCATACATACCTGGTTTGATGTGAAGCCTCGCTGTTCTTGAGCAAGATATATTCCATCGGATCATCGAAAGTACGCCGGCATAGACTGAGACCGAAAAAGCAGGACGGCGTGACTGACTTCGCAAGTTAGTGCAAAACTTGTTAATTCGGCGTTTAAGACGCGGTTGCCATTACGCTGTACGGGGATTCAGCCAACCATATACCACAGTGGAGAAAAGAAATCACCTTTTCCGCTTAGCTTTCGTCATCTCTTTCCGCAGTGCCGCGCCGTCCAAAGGTTTCAGCAGTTCAAATGCGCACAGCAAATCTTCGGAGACACTGTTGTTATAATTTTAGCACTCGAAGATCTTCGGCATGGATGATCAAAGCATACCTCATGCAAGCACCATAGTTATCAAATTCTGAAGAAGACATCAGTCCAAAAGACAATAGAGGACAAACAACCAGGCATACCACCGCAATAATTAGGTGCACTGAATACCGTCACTAGAGTACGGTCATTCCAAAATTCATACCCATCCTCCACGACCATGTGAGCGCGACAGATCAGATCCATGTCATACCGCACCAAGAATTCGTTGATAATGGCTTTGCCAAAACAATAACTGACTCCACGCTCGTTATCTTCCCAGTCAAGTGCTGTATCCGAGGGATCTGACCAGAGCAGGTCGTTAAGAAGCCCGTAGTCGGGCACGTCAGTAGGTCGCTGTATGCGCTTTATATCCTCCATTGAGTGTAATGAGGGAGAGAGCCCGCCATGCACGCAAAAGATCTTAGAAGCAACAATAGCTGCTATAGGAAGGCAGTTGAAAACGTCTATGAATGTCTTCCACGTCTTGATGTTACACCGTCGCTTGCATTCGTCGTAGAAACCATATACTGTCTAATGGTGAACATAGCTAAAGGAAAGAAAGGACTGCAACTAACCTCGTGTGACGTTCGCACACTCGTGGTTCCCTCGCAAAAGGAAGAAATTTTCGGGATATTTGATCTTGTAACACAATAGGAGGAGAATAGTTTCGAGGCTCTGCTTTCCGCGATCAACATAATCGCCCAAGAAAAGGTAATTAGCTGCAGGTGGGAAGCCACACATCTCGAATAACCGGATGAGGTCCGAATACTGTCCATGTACGTCACCGACAATCTTGACAGGAGGGGATAATTCGATCAAGGTAGGCTGGCTAAGAAACACATCTCGCGCAGCAAGACATATGGCCGTAATTTCCGTGTTCTTTAAACACAGGGACTTGCTCACTTTGCCGGTGTAGCCAACATCAAGCAGTCGTTGAATCATATCATCAACATCGAACTGCTTCAGTTTGTCTTTGGCGCCATTGCCGACGGATTCGCCTGTGGCGCCATTTACATTGCTATTCATGGAGCTGGGACTGAGAGGGGTTGCATTAGAAAGGATGGTCGGTGTAGGAACTGGAATATCTAAAGGAACGGTGGCAGGCTTGGGTGAAGGATATGGGGAAGGAGCGGACGTGGAAGCCTGAGGAGAGTGGTCAATATTGGGAATGGTCGCCTTTGCAGGGTACGGGGAGCCATGAGGGGCCGAACTGGACGAAACTGGTGCACCAGCGGGGTCCGACACATTGATAGATGGGGCTCCGTTTGGAACTGAATAGGTGTCATTCCCGTTGGCAGCTGAAGAGGCCATTGCGCGCGAGGCAGAATCCTGGGTAGAGTTCTCGTCAGTACCATCGAGTTGGGGGTCTGCTGAAGAGCCGTCGGTGGACAAGTCCTTCTCCTTCTCCTTGCCAGCCTTCCTGGACTTCTTAGAGGGCTGTTGGCCCATGGGAGCGCCTGGTGGTTGCGGAGACTGTGGCCTCGATCTCGATAGGCGCGAAGTGAATACGGAGAGCAGAGTAGGAGCCAGCTTCGACGATGGAATGGACAAGGTACGGAAATCGTCGAGCAGAGCACAGCAGTCTGATTAATTCCACTCCCATCATTGTTATCCTTTGTTTGCTCTCACTCCCGCCAAGTCATCATATCATGTTGCATGTGCATAAAAAGACAAAACATATATTCCTAGCGCAATACACTGCCCCTACATCTAGAACTTGCCAAACGATTTGCTTGCAGCCTTGTTCTTAGCCACCCGCAGCACGTTGAATCGCACAGTCTTTGACAGAGGTCGGCATTGTCCTGAGAATCGAATTAGTCGTTATCCCCTTTAGTTCCCCATCGACACTTACCGACGGTGACAACATCACCAACTTCAACTCGGAACGCTGGAGACAAGTGAGCAGCAAGGTTCTTGTGGCGCTTCTCATAACGGTCTGCAGCAAATGCATAAGCAATGATTGGAAACCCCGAACCTGGGCAGACTGACTATATTTAGGGATGTAGTGCAGGTAATCGCGGCGGATGATAATCGTCCTGTTCATTTTTGTTGACACGACCTTGCCGGTGAGGATGCGGCCACGGATAGAAACTTCACTAGTGAAAGGACATTTCTTGTCTGGTTGATCAAGGGCACACTGAGTGAGTAATCAGACTCGACCAGTAAAACACATACCAACGTAGGTGCCGTTGATGGCCTCAGAGGGTGTCTTGAATCCCAAACCAACATCCTTGTACCATCGCTTCTCTTTGGTGGAGATTTTCTTACCACCTAGATCGACAACGTAAGAAACGCGATTGAATGAATCTAAACCAAGTACACAGACCACGGCTTTTGGCGTTGAGGAAGATGTCTTGCTTTTGGAATGCTTTCTCGATCTATAATTTCAAATATAATGAGATAAATTGTACCCCGGTGACAGGGATTGGGCTATGCACCTGAGCGTCAGCCATGGTGTTGGTCTTGAGGTCGTTGACGGCGGAGGCTACCTACTGAACTTTTGGCGGGTTTATTGACACTTGTTTGCTCTTCACGGCACGGAAGCCACCTCCGATAAACTGTATAGTCGGTGCGGAGTTTGCCGATCATTGTGTTCGAAGCGCTGTGAGAGCTCAGCGGCAGCAGATTATTGTCATGAATTATACTCCGCTTGTGAGCTGCGCATGTGATGGCCCAGGATCTCTTTCTCGATTTGTAGCTTCCGTCATGGACTTGATGATTTTCTTCTATTAAAACTCCAAATTGGCAAGACGTAACAACGCTGCATTTATCGATTTTCGAATGAGGCATGGAGTAAAAAAATTCATGCGACTGTCGACATCGTCATCATCATTTATATACTTACCCTAGCAACTTATTAACTTACACAGGACTGTTCCTGCTGCAAGGATAAAGGTCACTTTGGAAATGAAAGTGTTCATATACATACACGAACTGCTGTAGACTGCTGTGAACTGCCGAATACAGTCGTCTCGATCGCCATGTTACGGAAATTTCAAATTGGCGATGGATTTACCGTTCGGCATTAAATGAGGGGTGACGCGACGCGCTATTGACATATGTTTGGACTACGCGCTTCGTTTCTGACACGAGCAGTGATGGGTCGCCAGCAAACCTTGGGTCAGTCTGTCACCGCTTTTACGCTGTCTACACGTCCCGGACGTTCATTTCTTTACAGGAAAGTTCTTTGTCATGCCTAATTCCTCCAAAGCTGCACCGCCGCAGCAGGCGAGTCTCCAGGAAATGTGGGGCAAGAAGAAGACACCCAAGCCAGTCGCGTCGGAGACCAAACCTGACATCAAGCAAGAATTAAGCAAGAGATTAAACCAGAGCTCAAGATCGACGCGATGGACGTTGACCATCCTCAGGAATCTAACAGTAAGACCCTGTTCATGACCAGAGAGCCCTTCGTTTATCAATTGCCGACCAGCAGCTGAAAGTTCAAAGCGCAAAGAGAGCCCTACCCCTGTGCCAAGTAGGTCTCCGTTCTCAGTGCCTATTCGCGTCCTATTTTGAGTATTACGCGTTTAGACTCTTCGAAATTAAAGAAACGGCGGATTGTTGAATCCGACGACGGAGAGGATCTGAATGACGGACCACCAACGTCCTGTGCGTGACTTAGATTTAGAGACGAAAAGTTTTATAGTGGCTTACACGGACATCCAGCACTCGAACCAGTAAACCTCGCATCTGAGGCGTCATCAAAATGGTCGAGGTCTAAATCGTCTCCTACTCCAGAAGCAAGCCCAAATTCACCGAAACCTCAAGAAAAAGGAAAGGCCAAGTCCCCAGCAGCACCAGCTGTGACTAAAGCTGCTATGGCTGAAGATGTAGCGGAAGAGTCTTCTGGCGAAGATGAGGGAGAAGATGAAATAGGTGGCGCTGAAGAGGACGAAGAGCTACCAAGTGATAAGGCCGCCACTACAAAAAGGTTTGAAGGCTTGCCCTTATATATCGTTCGAAAAGCCGTAAGCTCACCTTCTAAAAAGCGCCCAGATGGCATTATTTAAGCGCGATGATGTGGACATCGAAGGTGGTTGGAAAGCTGGTCAACCGTAAGCGCCGCTTATAAGTTCAAGAAGATATAGCTTCCTGACACCTGTCAGTGTACCTTATGCAGCTTTGACCAAGGCCTTTTCTCTGATAGAGGCTACGACAAAACGACTAGAAAAGAACGCCATTCTAACCTCTTTTCTCTTGCTGATCATACAAAGAAGCGCGAAAGGAGACTACAACTCTCTTCTCCAAGCAGTATACCTCTGCATCAATCGAGTAGGTTTTCTGCTGCACTTAGTTTGCAAATGAACTATGTTCTGACTTGCCTTGAAGTTAAGTCCAGACTATGTTGGCATTGAACTTGGAATTGGGGAGAGTCTACTCATCAAAGCTATTGGAGAGTCGACAGGGCGTAGTCTATCTCTCATTAAAGCCGACTTGAAGAAGGAAGGCGACCTTGGGCTCGTTGCAATGGTATTATTCCACTGCGATAGCATTATCGTACACTTCTCATGCATTCTTGAACCTATTATAGAACTCAAAAAACAGTCAGAAGACACTCTTCAAGCCGAAACCTCTAACCGTGCCGTTTGTCTTCACGCACTTGCGAGAAATCGCTTTAGCTTCTGGACACTCCGTAAGGCCTACCTTTTTACTCTATCTATCTCTAGCATCTAACTTGCGGGCAGTCTCAAGCAAAGAAAGTCTCTATCATCACTAAATTGTTGGCAGCTTGCCAAGATTTCGAGGCCAAGTACATTGTGCGTAGTCTGGAAGGTAAGCTACGGATAGGAAACGCGGAGCGGTCTGTGCTTGTGGCGTTAGCACAAGCTGCTGTTCTTGCGGAGGAAGAACGGTGTAGGTGCTTAATATTTTCTCAAGTGCCTAGGCAAGCTCATCTTCAGTACAGCGGGCAAGAAGTGGAGTCAAGATCAACTTGCCACAAGGCTGGAGGAAGGAACGAACATAATCAAATCAGTCTACAGGTGGGCTGGTTCGTTTGTTTCTTATCATATGCTATTCTGAGCTGTTGTGTTTCCGTTTCTTTTAATCATTAGCGAATTGCCCACTTATGATAAAGTGATACCGGCTCTCCTGGAATTCGGCATTGATGGTTTGAGAGAGCACTGCAAACTTAGTCCTGGTGTCCCACTCAAACCTATGCTTGCAAAGCCTACGAAGGCCATTGGCGAGGTTTTGGACAGATTTGAAAATAAACACTTCACATGTGAATACAAATACGACGGAGAACGAGCACAAGTCAGTAGTTGCTTCCCATCTAGTTTTCTTGCGTTTCTGATAGTAATATAGGTGCATAAAACGGAAGATGGCACTGTCTCAGTGTTCAGTCGAAATTCAGAGGATATGAGTAAGAAGTATCCTGATTTGGTGGACCAACTTCCAAAGGTAAGGTGCCATAAACTTGTCAGCGTATCAAAATCTGAAGTAGCCTTTTTTCAGTGTATTAAAGAGTCGACAAAATCGTTTGTTTTCGATGCCGAGGCTGTTGCTATTGACCGCACTACAGGCAAGCTGATGCCTTTCCAAGAGCTTAGCAGGCGAAAACGCAAGGATGTCAAAGTCGAGGATATCCAAGTCAGAGTTTGCCTCTTTGCCTTTGATCTTCTGTATCTGAACGGCCAGGTAACATTTACTTTTTTCAATTGCTATTTTCAGCTAAAAATGATATTTAGCCCTTGTTGCACCAATCTTTACAAAGAAGGCGTGAACTATTACGAGAACATTTTACTCCCGTTCAGGGTGAATTCGACTTTGCGAAGTCATCAGACGGTGAAACCACTGAAGAAATTCAAAGCTTCCTTGAAGAGAGTGTCAAGGACGGGTGCGAGGGTCTCATGGTCAAAATGCTGGATACAGATGCTAGTTTCTACGAACCCAGCCGAAGAAGTGTCAACTGGCTCAAGGTTTGTCGTGCCTGATTCTTAATTATGAGCATGTATTGATTTCCCTGCAGTTAAAAAAGGATTATCTAGCTGGCGTGGGCGACTCGCTCGATCTAGTAGTCGTGGGCGCATATTATGGCAAAGGCAAGCGAACAAACGTGTATGGAGCCTTCCTCCTCGCATGTTATGACAGTGATTCGGAGGTGTACCAAACCATCTGCAAGATTGGGACTGGGTTTACTGAAGAGGTATTGCAAACCCATTATGACACCTTGAAGCCACTGGAAACATCAAACCCCCGAGGTGACATCAAGGTCGGCGGTGCGAAGCCGGATATTTGGTTCGAGCCAAAGGTGGTCTGGGAAGTATTAACGGCTGACTTATCAATGAGCCCCATTTACACTGCGGCGCAGGGTTTGGTAAGTCACCGTTATTTCCGAAGCTAATGACTTCATTCATACCCCACTCCCAACAGGTGGACGAGAGAGGCATCTCTTTGCGATTTCCCCGTTACCTTCGGATTCGCGATGACAAGTCGGCCGAAGATGCCACAGGACCCGAACAGGTAGGCTTCGTTATGAATGGAGTGCTAGAATTGTTTTTGAATGTATTCCAGATTGCAGAAATGTACGAGAGGCAGGCTTTGGCTCAGAATGGTGGAGGCAAAAAGAAAAAGGGCGCAGACGGGGATGATGGATTCTGGTAATGCTCCTTGATTTTGGGGGATATCATCGTTCAGTGTATCTTGTATATTAGAGGAATAAAGAGTATAATGAGTCTAGCTCTCCACAAGGAAATGGCAACTTCTCTTAATTTGCCTTTTGTTTTTCCTCCTGCGCCGCCTTGATTGCTTGAGTAACCTTTCCGTCCGACACAGCCTCCACCTGCTGGGCAGCAAGATTCTTCTCCCGACCCCCTCTATACCAATAATTGACAAATCGAACTTCTTGAATCGATTGTGCGGTGGCATTTGTAAAATGGCAAGCGAAGAGCAGGTAGTTGCGAGGTTGAACCCTCCAAGCTAGACATAATAAAGGCAATTCAACATCCAACCGAGACAAGCAACACGGAAAACACGCACCAAATCGCATAAAGACCAACCTTTGGTGGTTCATGAGCGTAAAGCAGGCACACGAGGAATACGAACACGTACGAATAGCAAGCGAGAGCAGTTGTCATAGTCCCTGAAATGACTTCCTCATCCTTCCTCAAGTCGGCCAGAGCGGCAATAGGAAGACCCCAGTTTGCAACCTGGTAAAAGAAGTGGTGTCGGCAGTCGGTGAGTCAGGACAAGGATTACATACAGGTCCCCAGAAATGAGTACCTAACGCGAGGGTTCAGAGGGTAACACTGACAAGGATAAAATGATGGACGCACTGAAAAAATATTCACGAGAAGCTGGAGACCGCAGCCATTGGAAAAAGGTTGAGGCCATCTAGCGAAGTTGATGGGGAGAGAGTTGGTTGTTCGTTCGAGTGGGGCACTCCTCACGTGTCTGTTGGATTTGTCCGAGTTTACGTGTAATTCAGCACCTTGGAGGGTGATTTGAGTGAAAAGCGATAGTTGAAACCCGCCCTTTCACTGAAATGCATGCAATTTGCTCCTCGCCCATGCAATCGCAGAAATTTCAATTTTCCCCAGGCCTTTAATTAAGCACGCTACAAAAGGAAATCCTATGCACGTTGCCGCTTGCCTTTCAATATAATATTTCTTTCAATTCGTCCATCCCCATCGACCAATGCAGCAGCCGTATTCCAATTATCCGCCTTACTATGGCCAGCCTATGTACCCGCATACGCCCTACATGGGCCAAGCTGGTCCCCCCGGTCCTAGCAGCGCCTATCCCCCTTCTATGGTCCTCAGCAGCCTGCACCTGCTCCACCCTCAGGAAATCTCCCCGCCCCTGCCCCGTATTCTTTCGATGCCGCCGCGTATGCTATTAAGCCAGGTCAGCCAACAGGTCCTGCTCCATCGCGGCGCCATCGAAGAAACCAGACAACTCCTGCCGCTCAGGCTGCTCCATCTGCTCCCCTGAAATCTGCTATGAAGAAGACTATGAATGTTTTCAATGCCGCTGAGAATACTCTCGGAAGGCAATTTTCGAATCCATTCAGCCATGCTCAGCAGAACCCAGCTCCGCCATTTCCTCGCCCTCGAGTCCAATCAAATCCTCAAAGATCGCAAAATGCCGTTAAAGAGCCCTCCCATGAACAAACTCAACCCACCTGTACGCTGCTCCTTTTATGAGCGCTCATCGGGATCTGACTTGTCCCTAACTTAGTGCATATGCTTCTGTCGTTTCATGGTCTGAGCGAGCTTCATATTGAATATATCATGCAAATGGGGCTGGAGGAAATGCGCAAGGTAATTTGGCCCCTGTGGCGAGACGGTGTCGAATCAGATACTATTACTGGACACACATGCATCGTCAAGTTTCGGAATACACCATGGGATCTGAACGGTCCAAACGTTCGCAAGTGAGCTCTCAAATATCTTGTGACAAACTCATCTAATGCATGCAGTTTAGTGCCTATAGGCTCATCGTCGAGATCTTTACTCTTTTTCAAAAACGGGTTCGTTCCACTCTATTCTGTAAAGTTACGCGAAGCTTCACTTCATGCGCTAGGGTATTCATTTCAGACAGCGGTGAACATTTCGTCAACAGTTTGTCTCTCTTTCAATCGTGACCTCCATCTATGCTGATTAATTACATATCTAATCTCAGTCACCCCGGCTCGTCTTTCAGGTTACTCAACCCGCTCCTTCCGAGTTCTTCTTGTCGTTCTTCTCCCAAGATGGTCGCAAGCTCACACTGATCAATCCCCCAAATCGTGTTGATCTCTCTATCGGCGCGCATCTACGCTCTGCTCTCCCGAATAGTAACGTTATTGACAATGTAATTGAGGAAGAAACTCGCGTTATTGAAGTGAAGCCCAAATTTATCAATTGTCTGTCTTCTGTTATACGGGCGACGCTATCTGACCATCCATTGCAGCCCCTGAAGTCGAATCTTCCACCATGTTCATTGAAGTTCTCAAGATCTTGAATAACTTGGGATATCAACTTGATGCAACAGTACCACTGAGTCGTAAAGGCACTTTGGGACTACGGAATACTAGGGAGCTTCTCGTGTTCAAAGAAATAGCGACACCTACGTAATGATGTTCCACTACTTCTCTTGGTATGTTAAAATCCTCCGCTTTGCTTTAAAATCTGCTTATGGTATATGATATTGTAATTAGATGATATCTATACAATGGATATCCCTTCACGACCTTTCTCCATATATCCCTGTATTATATGTATATCCTTTCCGTCTATATACCTTGTCGCACCTCATGTCATTTTGACAACCTTTGACCCATCTGCAACCCCAGCAAGGCTTTTCGCCGTCACCTTGCCGTGGCCATCCTTTCGCTTGTAGAGCTCGTCCCACCAGCCGAACAAGAAGTCGCGTGAGATGAGCTTGAACCATGGTGTGAAACTATTACCTATGTACGGTATAAGGTTGCTGTATTTTTGCATAAGAAACTGGCTTACTAGGATCATCAAACATGGCCTGCAGCTCTTCTTTACTGACATATTTGTAATCCCGAATTTCGTTGTGGTTGGGATTGACCGTCACATCGGCAGTAATGAAAAGAATATAATCGACTGTACTGGCCATAAGCAAACGCGACACGGCTAGAGATTATTATAGATTATTCACCTTCATGTTCACCCCACATGCCATTGGAGGAGCGAGGTAATGAATACGCGTGAGATATTGAAATTCATCTACAGGCGTTTGGCTCTGAGGAATGCCAAGCTCGTGCTCCAGTTTGCGAGACGCGGCAACGCGCACACCAAGCTGATTCTCCTCGACCTTCTCGGCTTCGAAATCGTCAAGAGGATGCGAGCAACATGTGTTGGTCCACATGTCTGGGAAAGTAATCTTCTCCGATGCTCTCTGTTGCAGCAACAGCTTGCCGTCCGAAGGCCTGAAAACGAACGCGGAGAAAGCCCGATGGAGGAGGCCTTTGTTGATATTCTCCATTAAATGACCTAAAAGCGCAGAACCAGGTTAAATGACGCTCAAAAGCACAAAGACGCCCAGAATGGCCTCACATGTCTTCTTGTCCATAGCACCAATGGCATTATCCTGCTCGTCAACGAGGATACACCTTTCATCCATGAGCCTGGATTGTTCGGGATCATAGCTGGAGAGGTCAACGCTTGCCAAAGCGGCTTTAGCAGCGAGTACAGCTGGAGATGACATGGTGCGGTGGGACAAATTAAGAAACGACTTGTGGGGGAGGGGCGAAAGACGGAATTGCGCTGCAATGCGCGGTGCTCTTAAAAGAAAGCGTGACAGGTTGGACGAAGAGGGAATGGTCGGGCCACACTATGGGTAGCTTAATATGATATTTAAAAGAGAGTGGTGCCAGACGGCGATAAAATAAATGTTCATCCGAGTTTTATCGGTAAAGATTTCATTGGACAGCGACTTTCCCACTCTCTACAGCGCTAATTACACGGCACCGTGCACCACTTTGGTCTTTCTTGCTCTATTCAGATAGCACTTACTCATGCAACACTTGCCACTCAGATAATGTCGATAATCACGGATCCGTAAGGCTCTCCTTGTTCCAGGCGGACAAGGTTTTTCGTGGCCAAAACTGAATGCGGCCCGTTCATCACGCACCTTGCGCAGGAAAGTGTACTGCGTTCACATACCTAAACAGTGATAAAAGCCCGCCGCCGCAACATGTCGAGTACTAGTCACTTTCGGGACAACATGTTCCAAAGTCAATTGCCCGTGGCGTTCGGATAAAGTTTGATTCTGCATTTTGGCGTATCTACCAAACTTCTTCAGCGAGTCTGACTGCAGCCTGCTAAACGTCTGAACACTTACTCCAGAAAATTATGCGAATTTCTTTCCAGGCTCAGCAAATTGGTCTCCGACCTTTGGGTCTCTTGTTGGGTCTCCTCTGGGACGGCTTCGACTAGTAACAAGAGCAAGGTTTTTGCTGTAAGAAGCCAAGGGATAAAATGTTTTGCGTACCCTCGAATGCAAAGTCTTCGCCAAATACCTGTGATCCTCTTCCTCCAGGCACAGGGGAGAATGAGATAGCAATAGCTTGTAAGCTTTCTCTGTGACTCCCGGCTATGGGACTATCACGGCGGCTAAAAGAACTAGCGCTCCCCAGCCTCATGTCAACCTTGTCAACGCCAGGATCAACTTCAGGCAAAGGAATGTTTCCACTGGATGAGCTTGGTCCAGCGTTATCCCAGGGAAAGAAAGAGCTTCGTTGAGATCCATTTCCTGAATCGCGAGCTCCAATATCAAAGCCTAGATTGGCTTCTTCAAGAATCGACGCGGAGCGCGAAAGGCGACGCGCTTGTCCCGGTTCCTTCAACGCAATCAGATTTTTATAGTGAATGAATGATCCTCGACCCACCTCTGAAGAGTGCCGATTGTCACCAGCCTCGTATATAGCCATGGCGATGTCCATATCGTGTGCTTGTTGAAGTATGGGCAAAGCACTCTAGTGAAAGCTGTACAGACTGACCTGCTCCCCAGTCCATCCCCATTCTTCACCTGCATGAGCGTGGTCATCAGGGTAATCTTTTACTTCTGTATTTTGGTTCTGTGCAAAGTCGTGACTTAATTTTCGTCTCTTCGTAGCCGGTTCATCTGAAATGAAGTGACAATGGGTAAGTTTCCTTTCGTTAGTAATTATCCTAATGGGCACAGACTGACCAACTTCTTCGTGAATACGTAGGATCCCAGATCTTGCCTCGACTTGTACTTTGAAGTTTTTCTGCCAGAAATTTATAAGACCCTCGTCCTGAACTAATGTCACAAAAATTTTTGGTCTTTCATTTATTACACCACTGTTTGGAGGAAATGACGTACTCCCTTTCGGGACGCCCGAAATGAGCTCCTCAAGGAACCTGTCAGCGTCTTTTTCATGCTTCTTTCCCAATAGTTCCCTCTTGGTACGTCTCTGTGATTCCAGATATTTCGCTCTAGCGATCTTTCAGGAGGTCAGAAGACAGTATGAGTGCATGGATTGAACAAACTTTAAGTTCGTCGTCTGTTAATTCTGTCCTGGCATCTAGCAGCAGCCTAGTTCGCTTATTCTTCGTACGAGTCTCGCTCTGATTTTGTCTATTGAATTCCTCGGTCGTAATACCTCTGAAAGGCTGTATTGGTTGATCATCATTCTGGGACAGAAATAGACGAGAGAACGAGATAGCTGGACTAGGTTGGATATTGGACACAGCAGAACCCGCCCTTGATACAGGTACGACGTTCTCTATTGCAGGTTCAATTACACGTAGGATTACCAATTTATCGTCGTAACAGACCTTTGTGGGCCGTCTAGAGAATAAATTCTAGTCAGCAATGTGGATTTAGGAAAGGACTAGAGACTCTTGCATTGATTCGTCTCGCCCCTGACGTATAAATGGGCGTTCCCGGAAAGCCTGTCCCGATCGGTGAATTCATCGGTGCTACGGCGTCTTCAATGAAGAAATCGGCATCCAAATCTACTGCCTGATCGATCTCGACTTGCGGCCTAGCATAACGAACCTCGGCAGTCCTATCTTTTAATCAGGATATATCGAAAGTATTTTCATCGGCCTGATTACCTGCTACCTTGCATGCTCTTGGCCGGAGAAAGCCCCCATCCAAGCTCCCGAGCAAAGTCGTCTCCTAGACCATCAGCAAAGTCTAAACCATCGGAAAAGGGTAAAAAATTATCGAAAGCAACATCAGGCTGCGACGAAGATACTCCCGGTGCTTGGGCGCCTTCCTGGGTGAAAGACAGATCAAATGATGCAGAGAGTAAGTGATTATGGTTTTCCTCTAGTGTATGCGCCTCTTTTCGGACCATTTCAACCTGGGGAACTGCTTTCTGGCACGCGTCGGCTCGTCTCTTCTTATTAGAATTCGGGTCGAGGTCGTCGTCGTCGTCTTCGAACATGGGATCACTGCCTACAGTGGCTTCGGCTACATGCACTGGCATTTTGAATAAGTCGTATCAAGCAAGCAGGTACTTACCTCCGAGATTCAGATAATCGTGCCAGTCCTATGGTTGATGGGCCCATTAGGAAAGCATATTGCATATTTGGAAAAACCACGAACAGCAACAAAGGCATCGTAGTCCAACTCATAGGATCCTTTAGGATCTGGCACAATTGTTAATGCTGACGGCCTAGACATTCATCAGATTGAGTCTATAGCTACAAGGCTCCAGATACGCTCACCGAACGGTCGGGTTTTGCATCTGAAAATCGCCATTTGCAGCACCAGTGCTATGGAATTCTTGTACCACCTTCTTTAATGTTGCGACACAATTTGTGACATCGGTCAAAAAAATTTCTTGTTTAACTGAGAGTATCGTCGATCCAGGCCGACGACGGCAAGCGAGTGAATGTCTGTCGTACCTTTGTAGACGCTATCGCGACGGATACTATATTGATCTTACAACGACAACTTGTCAAATGCGTCTCTTACCGGACAACTCCAAACATCAAGTTGCTGGACAAGCGCAATGCAAGAGGCTCTTCTGGCTCTGAGATCAAGTCGCATAACTGAGAAATATCGGCAGTAAGGACAGAGCGCTTCGGGAGCCTTTTGAAAGTCGATCGGGATCCCGAGGTAGCCGCCAGCCTAGTCCATGCTCAACTATCAAAAGTCTCCATACGTGCGGGATAAAAGGTCATACCAAAGGAGCCCAAAGCCGCTATCGCGTTTCGCAAGCAACTCGGGAGTAAAGAACATCTTTTGGGTCGAAGTTCACGGGTTCAAGAAATATAAATTAATATCAGAAGATTTCAGTGTGCCCTTTCCAGGAACGAGTAAAAGAAGGATAGAGAAAGTGCTCATGCCAGAAGGCTGAGACGACTGCTTTTAAGGACAGGGCATTGACCAGAAGAATAAATCAGATCCATTGCAAGAGATCAGAAGCACCACTACACCTGTCATAACAACTAAAAATAGTCCCTATGTAATCCCATAACATTAGTCTTAATGCTTCAAACTTTCATCCAACGTGCGCCGCTGCTCCCAACAAGATGTGCAAAGAGTTCGTCACGTCCTCCAATCCACGTGAATCTCTCCTCTTTCTGTTCGCTCCTGTCGTTAGAAGAGTCGGTCCACCTGATGAGTAAACCCTTCAGTAGGCCCGCCTTCTTTACTCCTTTGACAGCAGTCAATGGGATCACCAACTTGGCATTATGTGACATCAGAGGAGTGAAAAAGAGTACTTCCTGTGTCAGGGTGATCAATCCCGGTACTGACGAATGCTGGCATGGGTAAGCTGACAGAAGCGTCAGAGGATGAAGGGAAGAATAAGAAAAGAAAACTGACTTCGTGTTTCTACATTTGATGCCGGCTGCGCAATACCAATGGCGCCTGGTATAATAGGATGCCTTGGAGGCCAGGATTCATGAAGAGTCCACTGGCAGACAGAGATATAGAAGTTAATTTCATAAATTTTAACGACGAGAAATCCTCGTACAAGGCTTTCAGGCTTCAAACGCTTGATATCTCTGACCGCCGACTTTCCAAAGGCCAAGCGATCGCCCCATTTTTTCCAATCGACCGAGTTGTCACTGCCGTGGGTTTTGTCACTTTCACTTCCAACGCTGTCAGTCGATTTTTTCTTCCTGGAATTCCTCGAGGATTTGCTAGGCTCTATTTGGAGGCCTGCAGCAACACGTCGAGAAATCAGTTCCATAGCGTATTCTGCATCAGTTGGTGCATCGCTGAAGGGAGGAGGTATCCTGTCCAAATTTGAGTTAATGGTAAAACCATGATCCAAAAATAGACCAACCTTTCCCATGCAGAAGGTGGCATAGCTGCTAAAATCGGCGTTATGTGCCAGAATGCGAAACCCAAGGCAAAGAAAACTAATTTGACAGTGTACTGCGTCGGGAACAACGTGATTAGGGAAACGACGGTCAGTATCTAGAGAAAAGGTTTAATTGCCAATTACAATAAAATTGGTTAATCCCTACAAAGCCGTATCTGCGTGACACCTCCGGTCGACGCCAAATAATTATACTGATAACGAAAAGTCAGACGAAACTGGGAAGAAAAAAGCAGCTGCACGCACTTTCGTATGCGTTCATGTAGATCGGCCATTTCGTTGAGAAGTTGTAAACCAATGCGTTTCAGGTCTTTAGTTTCTTCACTATCGTTAGGGTCGTCCAGGACAGTCGTACCTTGTTGATCGCTGACATCTGAGTGAGCTTCTGTTGCTGGTGCATCCGTTTTGTGAATCTTTTCTTTGGTTTTGCCTTTGAGTATGCTTTTCTGAGTTTGGCCAATGAGCTTCAATAATCGCCAGGTTTCGGTAATCCCGAATGAGCTTGCAGAAAGACGGTCTGCGACTTGCTTGCCAAAGTCGCTGGCAAGGGAGACCTCCTCGCGGTGACGACGAAGATCACTGAGGGTGGGATATGGAAAAATCCTGCGTTTCAGGAGGCTGACCAAAATGCGCAATACGAGAGCAGAAACTAAAAAATTGTGCCACCACAGGATCCAAAACACCTTCAGGCAAAGTTGACAAATCAGTTTATGATTCATCGATATCATTCAGAGAACTTACGGTACAATAGATAAGACTCGTTCTATGTTCCTCCCAAGTAGCCAATTTAAGTAATCGTTCAAAGAAAGGTTTGTGGACGTGGAGGACAGCAAGGTACAGCCTCTGGAGAGTTACTCTCAGGCGGCCTATCGTAAACGAAGGAGTAGGAGCCCTGGGATATGGAAGGATTGGAACTAGATATCGCTTTGACCAAAATTTGATCAATGTCACCTTAGGGAGGAGTATAAAAGTAGCGCACGCATGCAATTTCTTCAGATAGACTACCATATTGCGCAGGCTGTGATATCTGGACGTTTTCCCCAGATGAAGAAGGAATCGGGGTCCATTCGCTGTCTACAGATGGGCGTGTTTCCGGCTGGTTGCCTTGAACGTGAGTCTGAGACGCTGATTCAAGTCCACCAACTTTGTCGAGAGACGACGGTGCTTCCGGAGCGTGAACCTCTGTGACAAACTAGACCAAGCTCAAGGACACATAACCTGAAGGTAAGCGATAGGAGAACTCACCGTATAAAACAAATGCAAAAATCTATCAATTTCTTCCCTATCATATATTTCCCGTAGCTCTGCTTCAGTTAAATCATCTTCATCATGATGTTCTAAGTCGTCTGTCTCTGACTGAATGAGGGAATTGACATCGGTCAAGGATTGATATGAGGGTGAAGAGGTATTGGGCATAGACATCACAGTGGAATGGTACAAATGTGTTCTCTTCAAGCAGAGTCGACTCAGTCGAGTGCGTCATGTTGCTGCCTCCAAATGCCGTGCATCAAATTCTGATGGTTCACATCACTCCAACGCCGATATTACATTAAGTATTCGCCAGAGGCTCTGAGGACAGCTCGCTACGTACTCCGAATTTTTCCCCACTTTCTATAGAAAAAAACTGTGTCTATACAGGAGGATATCTACGTGCAAAGTCGTCAAGTCTGTTTTGAAGCCGCTTTCCTCCGAGAGAGCAGGCGCGTCGCGTCACCCAACAGACGTCCTCGTCTCTGCAGCCTCTGCCTCAGTAAACTCAAAGACATCTCAAGGGAAGCATATATTAGTGCAGTCAATCATATAACTTGTAGGCCCGACAGTGAATAAGAAAGAAATATAAAGAACAGACACCACAGCAGGTGTTTCGCCACCACCCAAGGAGTTCCTTACCAAACCACACCCAAAGTGCCAAAACTTCCCATTTTTTGGACATATATCGATGCTACGGACACCACCCCCGCCTCTTTGTAAACTTTTGTGAAGATCGGTGCGGAATAGAGGAAGATCTAGGGCGGGAAAAAAACGGATAGCCTCGGAATCAGATTTCGTGCCGGAAAGTTTGGCTTTGATTGTCCGGGCCTTTCACTCCCTAGAGACAGATGCTCGCTTCGCTCGCAATTACATAAGCCAGAGAAGAAATGGTCACATGATAGACGCGACAGGCATCATCATTGTCGATTTCAACATACCCATTATAGTCCCTTTTCAACAACATCGACCACTACCATGGCACACCAGGGACTGTTGAGCTGGGCAAATTCAGTTTGTCTTACAATGGCTAAAGATCCAGGTCGCGAAGTTTTCAAGAAGGAGGTTCAGACGCATGGTTTCTTATTTCTTGATGCTTACTTGGATAACATTGTGTCTGGTGCCAAACAAGAGTGAGATCTTAGTTTTTGGCTATGAACTCATTCTAAATCTAAATATCTATAAAGCCCATTGATTGAGCTTGTCAAGACGCCTGGACGCAAGAAAGCGATTGCAAGGAAGCCAAAACATATGTCATCGAAGTTGGGGACCGTCGTGTCTCTTTCATTTGAGGTCAGGGCCTCAAAATTCTTTTTTCGGCACACAGTTATTGACTAGATACGCTAAAGAACAAATCTGCGGACGAGAATCATGTCCCAGGAGATGACTCGGAAATGTTCCCTCCTCTATCTCAACCAGGTAGCCAAACGGAGAGCAAGAGCGAGCCAGCAAAGCAGAAAATCGATAAGCCAAACGTTGCATTCAGACCACCTCTTATCTCTATACAGCCTCTCAATAATGGTTCCTGGACCGTGCAGGATCAACCTGCCTCTTCAGTACAACAACCCAATTTTGAGCCTACTCCAGAAGTCCTGGCCCTCACGATTGCGGAACACAGTAAAGACCTTTCCGTCATTGCAGAAGACGAGGAACCGTCGGAACGGAGTCATGCTTCTACCTCCGCACCGATGGGAAGTTCTCATGGGAGACCACTATCTGAGGTATCTTTATCCATCCCTGTATTTCCTCTAGAGCATGATCGCTGGGATTCCAACCTTTCTCGCCATGATGATACCGCCACGACGTCGAGCTCATCTGTGGACACCTTCCACTCTATCTCTCTGCGATCTCCATCCACTTTTGTTAGCGAAGTGCCTTCATCGGAAGCTTCAGGAAACCATTCACATGACTCTGGTGCATCATCTACTCAGAATGATTCTCAACTTCTACCGCCCCCGTTGTCGTTGAAAGAGGACGATCCCGATGTCATGGCTAACCCTCGAGAAGAGCATGTGCCCTTTGAGAGGAAATCAAGCGACAAACACTCAACACCGTCTTTCCCAACCCTGCCAGAGCCTATGCCTCTGAGGAAGTCAATGAAGCCACTGCCTCGTGATCCTTCACTGAATGCTATTACGATCGGGGCTGCAACGCCAGGAGGCCCTGTTGGAGGGAAACGGACATCTTGGTTGATGAAAGCACGTGAAGTCAAGGCCTTAGAAGGCGGGAGCAAGAAGACCTTCGCCTTTGCGACCAGTCTTCTGAATTCCGTACCTGTTATGCCTCAAGGCACCAAGAGAAAGAGCGAAGAAATCTCCGTCCCTCCAGTTGTTCTACAAGATGAAGAACGGCAGCCAAAGATAGCAAAAATGCAGGAGAATGAAGTTGCTCCTCGTTCTTACAAGGAAAATGATGCTGAAAATAGCAACAGCAAGCTATGACTGTGGATCCACGTCCTGAAGGAGGAAGTCGGGACCCTGAGCCGGAAGTGGTCCTAGGTCTCCTCAAGAAGACTGTTGAAGGTCTTGGTATTCGAGGCAATAAAAATTTGGGAAAAAGCCTTGGAGGAGCGAATGCTGCTACTGTACTTGCCGAAGCTCGGGCAGCCGCTGAAGCTCGAGTTGCAGAAAGAGATCGCAAGGAGGAAGAAAAGACGACTAATATAGGATCAATGCTTGTCCCCTCTCCAGTAATTCACGAAGCGGGTCCACCAACGTCTTCTGGACAACAAAATGAAGGTCGGTTAAGCATATCTGACCTGTTCCCCAAAGATGGTCGCATGAAGGAAAAACATAAAGTACCTGAGAAACCTTTCCATTTCAAACCGCAAGTAGAACCGTCGTCTAGTGCTCAGTCCCAGGATGCGCCAAAACCGCGTGAGAGTACATCGACGACACCTCCGAATTCTCCCCCAGCCCAATTTCAGAGTATTCAGATACTTAGTGTTCCACAGAATTTCCACAAACATACACCAGTATTTGTTCCACCTGCTTCCACATCCGTCCAACGGGCAGTATTTAACCCTCCTCCAAAGATAGATGACATTCCTCCACCGAAAGCACTGAAGCCGTCGATTGGCTTGCTTCCTTCGACGACGTTCAAACCGCCTTCTGTTCTTCCACTCACCGCGCAGTCGACAATTGAGAGTGTGCAATCTGATGGGATATTCGATCGTGATGACGTTCCTGCTTGGATGCCTAGTACCCAGGATACGGAATACACATACGACAACCAGACGCAATCCCAAAACGGGCAGGTGTGTGACGAGGATGATAGCTGGCCAGTAGACGAGAAGCTGGCGGCAGGTGTACAGTGGACATTTGGAGGGTCGAAAGAAGACAGTATGACATGGAGCACTCTGCCTACCCAAAGCCAACGAGGAGATACTGGTCCTACGGCTGAAACATCGCCAGTTCAAGAAAAGCAGCCAGAATTCGGGCCTTCAAAGGAAAGTCATATTCCTGGTGCTTTTGACCAGGAGATAAATGAGAGCTCGGATGAACAAGATGCCATGACGCGTGACCGCGAACTAGAAGAAGTCGTTCTGGGTGTACCAAAGATGACGCCAGGTATTATGGAGGTAGACGATGATGTACTTACTGTATTGCCGATATACTGACGTTCGCTTTCTAGTCTAAATTACCGCCACGCAGCCAGAGTCAAATGTCCATGGCATCGTCTGAATCCTCTCAATCACAGCTCGGCTTCTTAGGTCAAGCATCCAAGTTGTTGAGCAGTGCGTTGGGCACCAGCAAAAAGAAACAACCGGAAGTCAAGGCGGTCTTGCAGAAGGCAGCCGTGGCTGCGAAGAAGGTTGGCTATTCTTCGACCTTCACGAGCGCTGTAAATACTAATCGATTTCAACTCATTCAGCAACAAGAAGAAGCTGACAAGAAGGCAGCGCGCTTGAAAGAAATGGAAAGCGTCGTCAACTTGCTCTTCAGAGGAAGGCAGAGGAAGAGAAAGCCAGGATCTTGGAAGAGGAACGCAAAATGAAGGAAAATGCGGAACGCAGAAAGAAAGAAAGGGAGGGTAACACGGAAAAAAGAGCATTAAAATTGCCTTCAGCCAAAAAGGCGAGACAAGGGATATTATATTGCGTTGAAAGTTTTGTTAATTTCCTTTAAATATTCCAGGACGATGAAAGCCAGAAGAAGCGGAAGATCGAAGTGGAAAAAAAGCAGGAACTCAAGAAGCCTGGTCCAAGTATTCTGTTGGGGAAATCTCATTTGAAGAGTGCAATCAAGCAACCTGTTGCCAGCTCTTCATTTGCATATGGTTCTTTGGCCTATGCTGCATCGACGATAAATCTAGAGGCCGAGACTTCTGGTACCTACAAAGGAAAGGATCAAACCATGTTTGACGACGAAGTTTCTCAGCCATCCCAATTGGTCCAGTCACAAATGGCAGCACGTGCGAAAGCTCAACTAGACGCTGCTAAGAAAGTCGAACCTCAGTTCCAAGCGAAAGCATTGAGCTACCTGACATCAACAGCGAATATTCCGATTCTGATGACGAGGATCGTGTTCGTACTTTCGATCCTCCTGATTGGGCACAGTCGCCGGAGCTTCGACAGGCGCTCGAGATGCAAAGCACCATCAACCCTGACGACATTTTTGGCGCCGTTCGGCCTCTAAAAATGGAAGAAATCTTCAAAACGCGCACCAGTCGATTCCGCGCTCGAACCAGCTCTGCAAATTGGACAGGCACCGATCGCCTCACTCTGCAGGAAGAGAAAGATTATGCTCGGCGTATGGGATTTAAGTAGTATCATGATATCACATTATTAGTTGCATGTACTTCTTACATTTATACTTCTCTTGTAATATTTGGGCTCGTTATTATATTAGGAACTTGCACCTGGGAAACAACATTCAAGCAACCTTTCACAAAAACTTTGAATAGTGGCGCTTCCGGATCCAGTCCTCCTTGAAAATCCTTCAAGTTAACATTTTGACCTTACAACCTGAGTCTTGAGAGGGATGAAACTACCTGGCATCCAGCGCTAGCGTACTAAACCAACTTGGCTGGTATAGGTACATGGCCGCAGCCAACATTAGAGTAAACAAATTTTACATCGATCACGGAGTTTTCTTGGATTAAGTATTTGTGTAAATAAACGTTTCATCCAAAGACTAGGAATCAAACACTTGCCTGGTCAGCACGAGCCATGTACAAGTTAGGAGGGATACATTTCTTGCTAGACCTTTCCAGATTTTGAGTGATCGCTAGTTACTTTGTCGAGAGTAGCCAAGACATGAATGCCTTTTGCCACTGAGTTCACCAAATTGCATCGTGCCTCATCGTGCTTCGTAAGGTTGTGTTTTGGTTGTGTTAGGGAAATATCCTCATCGAATAAGTAAGTGGTGCTCGCGATCGGGAGTCAGTAGAGTGATTACATAATCATATTTAGTCACGTGATTTGAGTGTGTCGCTTCTAAATTCCCAAGGCCTGCTTGAACATTGCCCCCTCCACCACCTCAGTGATCGCTAGCACCAACGACTTTCATTCCCTTTGCTCAAACGCTTATACAGAGCGTGCTGCTTTCAATTCTTCATTTTTCTAATTCTCATGGCTTCGTCTTCGTCATCGTCGCCTGAAATTCCAGCTGCTACTTGCACTGATCCCCTGCCTCGATTCTCCTATAAAGATGCCTCTCAAGACGAAGTGCTTGAAGATCTGTCAAGGTAGATCAACCTCACAGAACCCTGCCTATTGATTCCAACGAGTTGTTTTAGCCGATTCATCTTGAATCTTCCAGACGAGGAGCTTGCTTCTTTAGAGCGGTTATGTTTTCAAGTGGAACAAGCGTTTGTCTCCTCCTGGCTTTTGGAGCTCACCTAACCCTATGCTATCTAGTCACTGGTTTTATGAAGACTTTATCCGAGAAGAAAACACCAAACTCCCGTCCTTGCCGTTGAAGAAATTCTCAGAGATGTTGTTCCATGCCTGTCCCCTCCTACAACAGTGGAGTGACGATCACGAACAAGCATTCAACAACTTCATGCAGTACAAGACTAGAGTACCTGTTTGCGGTGCCATTATGCTCAATGATGCCATGGATAAGGTTCGTTGATTTACTGTCTGTAATTCTTTGCCTGATTGTCTTTGAAGTGCGTTCTTGTGAAAGGATGGAAAGCATCAGCCGGTTGGGGTTTTCCGAAGGGGAAGATCAACGAGGTAGAACCTCCCCCGACCTGTGCCATCAGAGAGGTATCTATCACTCCGCAATGCCTACGTTACGCTGACTCTCTGCAGGTGCTGGAAGAAACCGGTTATAACCTAGCAGGGCAATTGATTCAAGAAGACGTTATTGAATTGTCGATCAAAGAACAAAAGATTTCTCTGTTCATTGTGCCCGGCGTACCAGAAGACTTCGCTTTTAAGACCAAAACCCGCAAGGAAATTAGTGTAGGGAGCCTTATAGCCACATATATATGATCGCTCACAGTTACTACATAGAAAATCGAGTGGTTCAGGTTGACAGATCTTCCCACTTGGAAAAAGAACAAAGCTGCACCAGGTCGATTTTATCTGATTGCACCATTCATGGGGTGAGAACAAATTTGTGATACTGCCTCTGTGTGCTAAACAATCAAACAAAGGCGTCTGAAGGCCTGGATCAATGATCATAAACGACCCAATAATACTGCGCGGAAAAATGCGAAGCAAAGGAAAACCCAACATGCACCATCTATGGACCATCCACGGAATGGGGGCGTAACTCATGACAGCGATCGCATTCAAGAATCTATTTCTAAGTCTTCTTCTTTCGAAGACCTCGGCCCGCAGACACCTTCCCCGCAACAACCGGAGCCTACTATGAATTCTACCCTTGCAGATGTGGAAATGGACCCCCAACTTGCCCGGCTACTTTCCTCACTGACGCTCTCTGCTGCTACCCAAGATAAAGTCAATGAAAAAAGCAACATTGGACCAGTGCATAATCCACAACAATTTGATTCTACATCTTCCTCAGAGTCATCTGCAGACTCTCCCATTACATCTCACGCACACGAACAACCTGACTGGTCTTCCTCTGCTCCACCACATTTGTCCCTTGCAACTGGTCTAGCGTCGCAGTCGAGCCCGTCTCATGCGTCCTTTGCAGGGCCTTCTCATTTATCGATAACCGGGAAAGCGTCATTGTCATCACTAGTCAATGGGAATGCCAATCAATCTAGTCACAGTCTTTCCCATTCGGTCTATGACACAACTTCTTCACCTCTACATCCCCCAACGTCCCCCACCTCTCGTCGCAAATCTTCGTCAACTGCGGATATCTCTCCTTATCTGGCACGAAACAAAGAAGTTCCGACCTCCGGAAAGTTACTTCAGCAATTGTCTTTACTTGAAGCAGTTGCGGATGAATCAGCCAAAATGGCGCCAATTATTGCTGCACGGGCAGCCATGGCGAGCAGAGGCCCTGCATCTAATGGCTATCACTTGCAGCCGCCTTCTTTCCTCCCTCAACCCCTGCCTGCTAGTGACATGGAAACCCCTTACGCTTATCCCTCCCTGGTGCCATCCTCTGCTACTGGTTTCCATCCTCGCTATCCTCCAGAGAATACCATTAATGGCTATCAAGATCCTTTCCAAGTCCGCCCACGGACAAGCCAAGCATTTCAACGCAGCGCACTGCACAATCATAACCCCACTGGCAGCGTCAATATCAATTATAATCACTTTCCTCCCAATACAAACGGCGTCGCAGGGGTCCCGTTGGGCCCCGATTTTCAGATGGCCTCCCAATTTGTTCATCAGCAACGCGTCCAAATGTCCAATGCAAACCCATCTCATTATGGTGCTACAAACCCTGCTCAATATCGACCTGCTCCACTACCACAATTTCCTATGCACGGATATAATTCTTTTTTTTCTAACCCTGTGTCTCCATCTGTAGCCGGTATGCGGTCTTATTCTACGGTCAACCCCATCAACCCTAATGCCATGCCTGGTATCAACAACGTACCTAACAATGGGCCGAACCAGAATTCCTTGGCCCTTCTATCGATCCTCAACAGCAGAGCAAATCAATAATAATCACCTTCATGTATCGACCCAGCAATGAAGTAATTCTATCACCGAATTCTATATGGCGGAGAATTTCTCGATTTTGGTGGGAGTAATTCTGGTGGAGTAATTCTGGTGGGAGTAATTCTGGTCATTTTCCTTTTCTTGCATTGTATCATGTTGCCTGTGAGAATTTATTTGTCTTATAGCGATTGACGCTTTTTTATTCAGGCTTTGAGTGTACTCGTTTGTTTGTTTGAAACCTACCGCTTTTTACTTATACTCATCGTATCTGATTGTCGCGGAGTTCCTGCTGGTTTTTATCTGCCCTGATGTAGTCATTTATAGTCAATTGTATCTCTACACCCATGAAGATGATAATTTCGAGGATGCGTACTTAGATCACTGCAATCGGAACGTCATGCATGACATCTGAGTGGAGATTATAGCTGAGTATGAACTCTGAAATTTGGATCCTCGTTTCACGATGGATACTTTGAAGTGAGGCCCTAGCGGTAGCCCCTTTCAGTTCCAAACTCTGTGAAGAGTATTGTACCTGGAGACATTATTTCGAGTAAATCGGCATAGCTGGATAGATTCCCGCTACCTTTTAAGGTAACGGTTTTAGGAGAAAATCAATGCCCAGGGCCCTCTCGTGGTCTGGTGCTGTTATTGGCTCCTGCCTACAGGTGCTGAGGAGGACGTGTAGTCTCCGCAATGATGCTGTGCAGTTGCAATGGCCCTTGCATTGACATGGTGGGTCCTACGACAATGTGGGAGCACTTGAGAGGTCATGGCAGGGCAGTTGTGGCCTCCGTAACAACGTATCGGCATCACAATGTCTCCTACACTGACGCGGTGGGCTTCTGCATGAATATGGGGGGCTGTCCTCATGCTCTCCACACCTGCATGGTGGGTCCCTCGTGGATGTGGCGGCACCTGTGCCAACTGGCATCCCAGATGGTGGGTGGGGTTCCCCACCATCTGTGCGCCCAGCATCATAACAACAGTTCCACCTCTGGCTTGCTCTTGCTGGTGAGGGAGGTGGAAATGACTGGCCAGACAGCCATTATGATCTAATAAAGAGAAAATGATATGATTAGTATTTCATCAAGATAGAAAAAAAAGACAGAATGTGCTCGCGATGGATTCGCGAGCATGTCCTGTGACATACCTGGTTAGCCTCCCTCTTCAAGGGTCCCCACTTCTGATGTTCCAGCCCTAATCCTTCAAATATCAGCCCACATCCTCATCTGAGGGAGGGGCAAGTTATATGGGTCTAAGCCATGGCAAAAAAAGACAGAAGATTTGGGAAGGATGCAGCTCGAGAGGCGATTAATACAGTAGTAACAAGCGGATCATAATCAAGGCATCGAAATTTATCGTGGTAAGACTAGGCAAAGAAGTAGATGAAGATGAAAGAAGGATAAGATGCATCCGAGCAACTGACAAGGATATTTTGGTCAAAAGTAACCGGATGAGCCACTTGAGTCGCCGGTTCAAACCGGTTCGTGACACCGACTGAACCGATGTGACGAAAATTAGTAAAATCTTATCTTTCGAGATATTCCAGACAAACCTCGACCGTCATCTCCCGTTTCACCCTTACTCATTCCTCTCTCTAATCATTCTTCATTAATCTTTTTCTTGTACCAAAATCACCTATTGCCGAAAACTAAGCATGTTGAACGGAAGCGGGATCAAAATCTTTTCTGGTGCGAGGTAATCTTTCCTGCATGGCGTATTGCCTACCTCATGTCTCGGGCTGTAGGAACGAGCCATCCTGAGCTCGCTGAAATTATTGCGCGACGGTACATCTCTTCGTCATTTCCTCTGTCATTACCAGAGCAGAGACATTGACTGTGCCGCAGAATTGGTTTGCCGCTCTCCAAAGCAGAAATCACTCGAAGTGGAATTGGAGAGACAAATGTCACTATCGCTGAGTCGGTGCGAGAAGACGACGTGTACATTATCAACACCGGCTGCGGCGCTGTGAACACAGCGCTTATGGAGTTGTGCATCATGATACATGCCTGCAAAATTGCCAGCGCCAAACGAATTACTGCAGTAATCCCTCTTTTTCCTTATGCCCGGCAAGACAAGAAAGATAAAAGTCGAGCGCCTATCACGGCGAAACTAGTAGCAAACATGATACAAAAAGCTGGATGTGACCACGTAATTGTGAGTGGGCAATTTGGAAGCTAATTCGACGTCCGCTCATGATGGATAGACGATGGACTTGCACGCTTCGCAAATTCAGGGTTTCTTTGATGTTCCGGTTGACAAGTGAGTCCAGCGGTTGCTTCTCAGATCTAGCATTTAATTTAAAGCCGAAATTTAGCGTAAGGGCACCTACCCTGTCCGTTGTTGGACGCTAATTGAATTCTTTCTCAGCTTTATGCCGAACCATCAGCAATATTATATATTAGGACGCATTTCGATCTGGACAATGTGGTAATTGTTTCTCCAGATGCTGGAGGTGCTAAAAGGTGAGCTTACGTTGGAAGTATTCGAAGAAGCGGGAAAGTAATTCTAGACAGAGCTACCTCGATCGCAGACCGACTTGGCGTCGATTTTGCGTTGTTCCACAAGGAAAGAAAGAAAGCGAATGAGGTCTCGCGTATGGTGTTGGTGGGGAACGTGAAAGACAAAATTGCAATCCTTGTAGACGACATGGCGGACACTTGCGGGACGCTCTGTCTCGCAGCATCGCATCTATCTGAAGCCGGGGCTCAGAAGGTGTTTGGGTTCGTGACGCACGGAATTCTGAGTGGCAATGCACTGCAGGCAATTGAAGCCAGCAACCTAGAGAAGCTGATTGTGACGAACACGCTGCCACAACATCAGAACCAGGCTGCTTGCAAGAAAGTAGAGGTGATCGACATAGGAAAGGTGCTTGGGGAGGTGATACGACGAAGCCACTATGGGGAGAGTGTTTCTAAACTGTTCCACGAGGTGCCGTACTAGATAGAAAATAAATGCAGTTAGTCCGGTTAGAAGTGAGATCTGAACCAGACGATTGGTACGGATTGATCAAGCGCGACCGAATTAGGGATCAACAGTTTGGATCGCAGGCGAAGCGACACCCGAACTGCTGCTCAACTTGCTCTTCTTTTTTTCAAGCCTCTCCCTCCGTCTTCCTATCTTTATTTCTATGTTCTCTTGACCTCTTCCCTCTATATTACCCCTCCAACTGACGGCCAAATGCAAGGTATCCTTATTTTCCTTCTTTTTATTCACTCTTCTCTCACACGTCCGCAGATGGCCATGTACAACACATCCCAAACGGCCATCCTCCTCCACACAACTCCGCATCCCAGTCCCAGCAGCGCCCACCGCCCCAACGCGTATCAATGTCGTCGGGATACCCAGTGTCTCCATCGTCGACAACCGTCTCGTCGTTGGCAGCTCGCAGACCAGTATGTCACTTTTAATTGCTTAGCTAGAATCAGAAATACCACCTTATTTCTTCATCCAGGCTCTACGCGTTCCTACACTCCCCTCAAGGTCTTGGGAGATGGCTCATTCGGGAAGGTTGGCTTTGCGATTGGCACGGTACTCTACCCCCAAATACACCCCTGTCGCCAATGCAGTGTGGAGCTGGCGCTGGTGTAAGACCAGACTGGATTGGAAAGCGTTTGGTAGCAGTCAAGTTGATGAAGAAAAGATGGGAAGGAGGCTGGGACGAGTGTCAGAAAAACAAGGAGCTTGAGGTGTGTCCTTATATCCGTCCCTTTGCAACCTGCCTATCTTAATCCGCTTTGTCACGGCTTCAGTCTCTGCGCGCGATTCCGTTTCATCCAAACGTCATTCCTCTCTATGATTTTTTCCTTCTTCCGGATACTAAGGAACTCTACTTTGTTTTTGAATCCATGGAGGGCAATTTATACCATCTCATCAAAGCTCGGAAAGGCCGACCTTTTGCGGGTGGCCTTGTATCATCCATCTTTCGCCAGATTGTACTGGGTCTTGACCATATCCACTCCAACGGATATTTTCATCGAGATATGAAGCCAGAAAATGTTCTCGTCACGACGACAGGACTTTTTGATTACACCTCCGTTTCGCCTTTAGCGCCACCAAACGCCCCAAAAGAGAAGGACGTCGTAGTAATTATCAAATTGGCCGATTTTGGGCTTGCTCGGGAAACCAGAAGCGCACCACCTTATACCGAATATGTCTCAACGCGATGGTATCGTGCGCCTGAAGTGTTACTACTGAGCCGCGATTACTCGAATCCTGTTGACATGTGGGCGTTCGGAACTATCATGGTAGAACTCGTCAATTTGCGACCATTATTTCCTGGCTGCGATCAAGGTGATCAGGTTGCGAGAATATGTGAAGTCCTTGGTGATCCCTCAGACCTATACGGAGTGGACAGATATGGAAGTCAGATAGGCGGCGGCCCTTGGCATAGGGGGCATAGGCTTGCACAAGATATTGGGTTTCAATTCCCCAAGGTAGTTTTTCCTTTGCTTTCAATGTAGAAGGGGTCTCAAGCGTTTTATTATATAGATCATACCCAAGGACTTTTACTCCCTGTTCGACGACAGCATTCCTAGGTCACTGATCAATTGTATCCGAGACCTTTTGAGATATGACCCTGACAAACGCCTGACAAGTCGGCAGTGCCTTGAGCATGTTTATCTGCAAGAGACTATACCCCGCGATTACATCACCGTCCCTACTGGTCCACAATCCACCTCCAGTTCTTCTATTCCAACAATGTCATCCTATATCAATGGAAGTCACTCAAATCCGTCTTTACCGACCCCCAGTCACATTCCACCTCATTCACAACAATTCCCCGATGCTTCCATTTCTCATCGCATACCTTACACTATACCACCTCCCCAACCTCAGTTCCCACCCCAACCTGTTGTTGCCCATAATGGTTATCAACATCATCCCCATGGTACCTGGCCTGATCCCCAGCCCGACTATCCTATGTCTTCTCCTCAAGATGCACCTCAACCTCACCGACATTATACCAATGAGCATGCTGTTGACACACAAGATTCTCTCATGGCCCAAGATCCTCCTCCGCCTCCAGATCCTCCTCGAGATTCCAGCCATGCCCATGTATTGCAAGGCAACAAACTTGGCAAATTAGGAGCCACATTGAAGAAGCAGGGCAGGTGGGCACTTTTTGGCGGAGACAAGGCTCATCACAATGCATTACCCCCTGTGGATGAAATTAGTCCAGCTCTCGTATTTCCTCGGCGCAAACGTACCAAATCGTCCAGCACAGATAGCAGGTCCCTACGCGAGACCTCTCCTGCTCTCGAGCCTGTACTTAATCCACGAGAGGAAAAGAAGATCCAGGAGAAGAACAAGAAGGAAGCGCAGCGCTTACTCCGTGATGCAGAGATTGCAAGACGTACATTGGCGCAGAAAAACCAACAAGAACAGGCTCGCGCTGTCATGAACAAGCGTAAAGAGGAGTTCAAGGCCACTGGTGAGGTACCGGAATGGCCTCGTGGTCCTGACCGTAGCGGGCCTCTACGCCGCGGCCAGGCTTCGGGCGGGGCTACTTCGACAACAATCGGCGCTGCTTCAGGCAGGTTCGCCGTGCATAATGAGCCTATGCGGGCCGCTGATGAATGGGGAGGACCTACTGACCGTGCCAAAGCTCGACGACGAGAATTTGACGACGACCACTCCATGTCCTCGTCAGATCTTCATAGTCTCAGTCGTGTGTCCTCAATATCGTTTGCTACCGTTGATAGTGACCCAGGACCTTCCCGACTACGGAGTCAACGTAGTCTTTATAACATCAGCAGGATGACATCGCGATCGTCATTACGAACATCATTTGACGACTTTCCACCGTCAGCTCGGTCCTCGAATTCCTTTTCTCTAGAAGGTCAATTGGTCCATGACTTTCGGACTCAGGCTTCTGTCAGCTCTCATTTGTCTGGTAGCCTGTCTCCTCCACCGTTACAACTACTCTCACTCTCACCCACCATGTCTCCTTCTTTATCACCTTCTCCGCCTTGGATCCAAGTACCGCATCACGGCAAAGAGGACTTACTATCCCAGACACAATCACCACCTTATCTCTCTATATCTCCTCGTTTCCACCCTGCCAAACCTCCTCATAGCCCTATGGACATGAATGGGCAATTACCTCCTCTACCCCCTAGCCCTTACGGACATCACCCGTCAAGTCCTTATGCTTATCCACCTAGTACAGGTCATACTCCGAAGTCGGCTAAGTCAGCCATCAATCCAATATTCAAAGTGGTGAGTTATAAATGGGACAGTGCAGACGGTCTGGTCCCTGATGTCTATCCAACTCAGCCCCCGCTACCCCCTCCACCATTACCAACCACCTTAGGTGACGACCAGCTGTCATCTATGAATATCCTTCCTCCTTTCTCTGAGCTAGAAGCCGTTGCTGGCGGAGATTTTCCACCGCTATCGCCCATGGTTTTCTCGACACCAGAAGATGATTGACCTTCTGCTAGACACACTCACTTGGCTTACTTTCTGCTTTTGTTCTCACTTTTTCGGTTTTTATTTCTCGGTCTTGCGATTTCACACAATCATTGACTACATGTCTCTTGCACTCATCCAACACATCATTCATTTGTCCAGTTGTACCCAGGGGGTTGTATCAGCGGCGTACTACATAATGATCCTTTGGCTTTACCCCCTGTTTTCGTATTTTTCGTAATTTGTCACATTGCCATCCTTATTATACTTACTCTTCGCTAGTTGCGCTATTCAAGGGCAGAACTACGTATAGTAGCAGACAGACAATATGTATTTTTATGCTCTCCAGCTTGTGGCGCAGCAATGCTGGAGGGCTGGATAATCCAGATCCAGAAAGGACATCCAAAATGCTTCACATCTGACCACTACGGCTCTCAAAGTCAAATGCAAGGCGATCGTAAATTCTATTATTTCATATGATAAAGCATAGAATTTATTAATGATGGTGGTGGGGATCTTGTTCAAATCGAATTCCACTAGAACGTCGGCGAGGTGAGAGATTCATCAGAAGAGCGTGTATAAGAATCCTACGTACCAGTACCTAAAAAAAGGGGATACCACCAGGTTGGATGTAAAGATGAGTCACTCGTATCCACATAAACAGACATTTGGAAGAGTTCTTACCCGCAGGCACGAGGACCTGGTTGATCCTTCGATTTGAATGTAAGTATGTAGGTCATTCGGATGCATGAAAATAATGAGTCGTCTTTGTCCTCATTGTTGGATACTCACCAAGTTGATAAAAATTTTAGGGTGGCCCAAAGGACCTCCACCTAATTTCAAGAAAGAAGCAAGTCAATGAAATGAAGGAAGGAGGAATCGAGGGCAGATAAATCGATACTTACCTCCATCACAAGTGGCTTTCCGTCCCTTCACCAAACGTATAGGTTCCTCGGCAATGAGTGCCATCGCGCTCAGAGGCGCCGGTTGGAATTCCATTGCAGTTTGTTCAAAGCGTGGGTTGGAACCGGGCCCTGGACGGGGACGCTGGCTCGTTGACCAAGTAGTCGCATAGTTGGAGGATTGTTGCAATGTTACAGGTGGAAATTCCTCCTTCTTCGAAACAGCTTTGTCGTCCGCCTTGGAAGCGACGGTCGAAGTAGATGCATTGCGAGTAATCGCTTTCAATGCATAGTTGAAACGCGGAAGGGCCCGCCGACTGAGCATGATGTGGTAAATACTGAAGAGCGACCGTGACCTCAGTAACTTTGATCTTTCCTTTTGTGTCCTTGTGTTCGACCGAGTACAGAGAAAATTTGATACATAATATTGCCATGAAGAATAATTATCAGTATATGGTCAATCGATACGGCACGCTAATTACTAATGTCAGATATCCACAGTCAACCGTTTAAATAATCTCATTCTACGTGGATAAGGGCGGCCTCCAACCCACCTCATTGCATGATACTTTTTCAAACTCCATCAAATACGAGACAACATGTTTATAGTATTGTCCAGATAGGATGAGCGTGGAAGATGGATTCGCCTTAAATGGCGCGATTGAGCGGTGTAGCCTGTGGTACCGGTGAATGCTCTGTGAACAGTCAGGTATCGCCTTTTGAAGCTGCTGAACTTCACGCAGAAATTTAAAGGCAGCAACAGAGTTTGCGAAGGCAGATGAATAAGCTTTTATATGTATGTCAACAACAACTGGGTAGGAATTACTGGATCTTTGGAATGTCGGGTGGGAGTTCTCCGGGGGAAAGCGACCAGATCTAACGAACTGCCTTCAGAAGTATAGAGAGAAATGTAAACACTGAGAATCGAGCTCTTCTCTGTCCTCTTCGCTAACTTGAATCTTGTGCCCAAAGTTGGGCCATTGGTAGTCCTGTTTTAACCACGTACACCTTAGTGTACATTCAGATATATCGACGTCTGTCTACGAGAGACTGGCTGCCTGAGATCTTTGACAGCGAATCACGTGGTGTCTTCCTTGGTGACAAGGCTCTCAGTGTGAGTGACACTTCGTTCTGACATTCATATTCGCAGTCAATGAGCACTTGCCGACAGTAACTCTAAATCTATATTGACTACACCTGGCAAGGCTTTTTGCCTGCTCTTTATGCACACAGACACGCTCTCAATCACTATTGGCATTGTTACCGGCCTCCTCGCTTCCTTCGTCCAATCTTTGGGGCTGACCATCCAACGCAAGAGTCACGTCTTAAACCAGTCTTTGCCAGAGCATCGTCAACGCGTTGAGCACAAGAGACCGTCCGTATTCTTCTCTATCTGATTTCTGGCTTTTAACAACTTGTTGCTGCAGGTTATGGCTGCTCGGCTTTGCCATATTCATTTCATCTAATATTATCGGATCTTTCGTTCAAATTGCATCTCTTCCTGTCGTTATTCTTGCCCCTCTAGGCGCAGTTTCCTTGCTTTGGAATGCTTTCTTTGCTCGCTTACTTCTTGGAGATGTTTTCTCCCCTTGGATGATATTAGGCACCATCCTCATTGCTGGAGGAGCTATCCTCATCGCTTATTTTGGCATCGTGCCAGAGCAGACACGTTCTCTTGAGGACCTTCTCGCTCTCTTCAGACGGCCAACATTCATTGCCTACTTCTCTGTACTCGGATTCATTGTTTTTTGTTGCCTTGCTATCGTGAGTTGTCACCCATTTAGATTTTATTCTCTATTCTGATTGAAGTTTCTGCACAGACGCACATAACGGAATTTTCACTAATTCACCTGACAAAACAGGCATTCCTGCCTTTGTCCCCCGCATCTAGCAGTATCGACCTCCCTGCACATTCTACGAACGTCACGGAAAGTCTGTCAAATACTCTAGACGTTCTGCCGAGCGAACGAACTCCACTCATTGATCCCAAATCCCAAATTTCCTTGTCTTCCAACTCGACCAGCGTCAAACTTTTGATCGATCCTACCATTCGCTCCATAACTCGTACACGCTTGCTCCTGGCTGTCTCCTATGCATCCTTTTCAGGCATCATCTCCGGCATGTGTTTGCTCTTTGCTAAAAGTGGAGTCGAATTACTTCTCTTAACACTTACGGACAAGAATCAATTTTGGCGTTGGGAGGCGTGGATGCTTGTGCTTGGTTTAATCATCTTCGCAGTACTGCAACTGTGGTATTTGCACAAAGCCCTCACGCTGGCAGATCCGACCCTTGTGTGCCCATGTGAGCCAAAGTGGTCCTTTGATTTTATTTTTTCTAATCAAGTCTCCAGCGGCCTTTTGTTTCTACAATTTGTCTTCCATTGTGAATGGTCTTGTGTATTTTGACCAGTTCTCACTCATACCGCCATTACACCTTGGTCTTGTGGTTCAGGGTATCGTTGTACTCCTGGGTGGTGTTTGGGTAGTGAGCATTCAGTCTGGAGGAGGCGGCGTCGATGTAGGCACATGGAATGAGGACGCCGTGCGATTGTCAGACGAAGACGTTGTTCTCTATTCTGAACCACAAGCCACAGGTGTCAGTTCAGCGCCTTCCGATGCAGCATCGATTGCTTTCCAAGCAGAGCCAAGGCCTTATATTGGCCCTGTGACAATGGAAAGAGGGACCGTTTCTGAAGGAAGTATGCCCAATATACGTTCTTCAGGAGAACTTGATCTCGACCTTCCACAATCACATACCTTCAATCATTCGCCGAGCAAGCGACCTTTCATGGGTTCGCAGTTGTATACCTCTCCTCGAACACCCTCTTCTCGCCATGTCTCCGGAAGACCAACGGTTGATCTCCAGGGCTCTACTTCGTCGTTATCAATCTCTCAAGGACATCTGCGCAACATTTCTTTCCCAAATCCTTCGCATACACCCCTATCCACCGGCCTTGGGACTGTGTCAACTCTTGGTCCAGGATTCCAAATTGGCTTATCACCCCTCAGTCCTGGCTTTACCATCATGCCAGTTGAACGGAAAGGGCGTCCAACATTCGCTGATGTCGCTCGAGGTGTTGTATTCGATGTCCAACAGAGAAGACGGACTGTCAGTGAAGGCTTAATTGTGCCTCGTGTCAGAGAAGACGTCAATGGGGGAAACAATCATGTTGAGGGCTCTGGGCCTCGTATCCCCCCTATAGGACTCGCCAATGATCATGCAGCCCCTAGCCATGGTGGCAAGGCATGGGCGCGCTGGCAGTGGTTAAGCGATGTTGCCACTGGCAAGCATTGACTTTATACATCTTGTACATATTATATAGACTAGCAAGGACTTATTAATTCTGGAAACAAACAAATGTCTATTATGGGTTTTTGAAAGAGCTACCTCTCACAAGTGGACAGGCATCCCCAACTCTGTCGAGTTCGACTCCAGCCAATGTCGGTCAGAACTTTCCCACGGTCTCAAACAGCACTTGTGCTAATTAGATTGAGTATTAGAATTAGAATTAGAATTACATTTTGGTTGGCAACATTACATAAGTAATTCAGGTAACTACGTCGCCTCGCCAACACGTCGTAAATCGGCATCATAAATTAAGTATAAGAGATCTGAAGACGAGAGGAGGAGGAGATGATATGGGTAGTGTTGTCCAGGGGTTACCTGCGGGTGGTCCAGAGCTTACCCTGACCCTTACCCCTACTAACCCTCACCCCCAACCAGGGGTGCCGGGTTCCCGCCTATAAGGGTCGAGGGTTACCCTCAGGTAGACACCCTTCAAGGGTTTGTACTACGGGTTGCGCTAATATACGTGGCAACATTGATTGGACTAACAAAAACAAATTAAGACTACAAAACTGCATCAAACTCATCCTCCTCCAGCCACTCATCATCTTTGACATCGGGTAAAGATGCCGCCTCGTGAATGTCATCGCTTAAAATGATGCCGTCGTGCATGGTCCAGTTCCCAAGGCATAGGAGTGCTTGTGTTGAGTCGACAGAGAGGCGATTGCGGATGTGAGAAAGGAGAAGGCGGCCCTTACTGAAAACGCGTTCGACGTTGACAGATGTAGCTGGATTTCAAGTTAGTTTTGATAGAAATAATATAGAAGTCAACGTACCAGGAATGCAAAGGTAATTACGTGCCATGCAAGACAAGCGGGGGTATACAGCTTCCTTTTCTTTCCACCAGAGGAAAGGGTCGAGAGTTCGTTCGGTAGGAGCAGTGAGATAACGAGTGAGTTCATCATCCAAAGGATTGCTTTGAGGTGTCGAAAATGCTGGAAGAGCATCAAAAATATTGTCGCCGACCGTCTTCAAGGTCAATGTCCATCCCATCAACATCAGCCTCGCCCTTCTTCTTTGGTGTGTCAAACTGTTTCATAATCACTTTGACGACAAGGTTGAGGATATGCGTAAAACAACGGGTTTGATTTGCAGCACCAGGGAACTGCTCGAGGATCTTTGCAAGCTCCTCGATCATCTTATTGTTAGCAGAGGCGTTATCGCAGGTGACGGATAGGATCTGGGCTGAAAATGTGAGTTATGAACTTCCTTCGAGTAGGGTAACACACTGACCTTATCTGCAACCCCAAAATCCTCCAGTATCTGTGCAAAAGCTGTCGCCAAATTCAAACCCAAGTGCGAACAAGCGACTTCAACGATATCAAGGAGAAGGCATATCGGAGTGCCCTCATACTCGAAGTGGACAGTAAACAGCAACATAAGCCTTGTTATTAGGTGATGTCTATGCATCTGTCGCGAAGCTTAGTGTGCCATCGTGGGTCTAAAAGGTGCGTTCAGTTTTTCATTGATGATCGATTTAATTTATCACTCACCTGCCAGTATATTCGCTATTTGGCTACGAGTCCTCTGAAAGATATGCTTGACATCTCGCACGACCGTTTGATGCGAAGGTAAGTAGTAATGAGGCTGTCCCATCTTCATCAGCTTTTTGAAGCCTTTGTCCTCAACTATGCTGAATGGCCGCATACTTTCAGATACCCACTTCGCAATCTCCTCTCTTTAGATATGCATCAGTAATCTTGTAGATGTCGAAATCATTTCCAAACTCACTGTGTTTGTGTTCGCGTATGCTGAACAGCTGAGTAAGTGATCTTCCTTTTCCAGTCCAAGCAAAAGACACAGTAATTGATCCATCTCGCAGTACAGCCCCTTCAATAGGGAATGGCACGGGTTACCGCGGGTATTTGATGGGTTTTTAGTGTTAGCTATGTAGAGAAAAATTATAGCTTTCTAACGCAATTTTTTCATGGAAAACGGTTGAGAAATGGCTGAGCTACACTTCTGTGAAGTTTGAGCCCATTGTGTGATGAACTGATGCCACAGCAAGATGATTTCCAAGCTGTGTTGACCAAATTCGGACACTTTCCCAATTTGGCATACCCGTGATCAATGTTGGGCCATTGCGGCAACACCATCAATGGCAATAAAGGCTTGCCAGTTGTCCATCCACGGTTCAATAGTTGTTGAGTCCAGTATTGCGGGCTCAAAATTCCATCACAAGGCCGTGAAGATAGGAGAGGGTGAACATAACCTTGTCTCATCGGCAGTGTAGGCGCAGTTGTTTGGAAGTAAAGTTACACTGTAAAATAAACCATTGAGTTTCCAGGTGTCAGAGCCGTCGAAGGTGTTGGCTCACAGGCTTTGGTCTTGGTAACCTTAGGGCTATTGCGATGCCTGAGCTCTTTGGTCATGAGCATCATGGCTTCAGCGAGATTTGGAGTGGGTCGTGGTCAGAGTTGTGATCAGAGTGATCAGAGTGGTGGGGTCAAATCATCACCATCATCATCGGGTCAGGTTCACCACCAGGGAACCAGGAGCAGGAGGTGGCAATGGTTGGGACTGGTTTGTCTTGTTGATGAGGTCCGAGGGTAAGGGAGTCAGAGTGCTGAGGCTGGACGGAGGTTGTGTGTTTGGATGGTCAGGTAGTCTCTGACATTCTGAATCATGATGGTGTGGATTCATTTGTCCAGCTGCATGGAGTTGGCAGTAGTATGGGATGTTGTGGTGGGCATAGTCAGGAGTCCAGAAGCGGTATGAGTTTATATATACTGTTAATTTCTTGATGAAGGGAAGGGCAGAGCAGGCAGAGGAGATCCACATTGGAGCTATGTCAGAGTATGTCAGTGTTGGAGTTGGTCTTAGCATAACATATGTAGATGTAGGGTTGAGACTTCAGCTTCAACGTGTGTGTTGTGCTCCATTGTCTGGACGTTGTCTCGAATTTCGGAGTCAGATCAGAATGAGAGAGCAGAGTAGAGAGCATGGATTGATTAATAAACAATATACGAACTGAGGTTACCTAATAATAGTTCTAAGGTTTTTATACTATGGAGGAAACTAAGCAGAGACCATATATATACTAGTGAGCAGGCAGACGTGTAAGTTATTCTGCACTACTCAGAGTTGACTAGCTACATGTAATCTAAGTGTCTACATGTTCCGGGACTTGTAGTACTTCGAGGGGATCATGAGGTCGGAGTTTGTATAGTCAGAGATCAGAGTTGGTTGGAGGCGTGTATATAACACCTCTAACCTCCTATAGAAATGGGCTTGAGCCTCGTTTGGCCCTGCTTCCACCACTTCACCACTGGCTCCTTAACAGGTTCATCAATGGCATTGGTGATGGCTCCCAAACCCACCTCCAACCTATATACAACCTATATACATTAAGAATGGGCTTGAGTGAAGGCAATGGCTATCCTTAACAGCTTCATCAATGTCATTTTAATGGGGTGAGCTATTTCTTTGAAGCTCCCAACCTCCCAAACCCACCTCTAACCTGTGATGGCTATCCTTAACAGCTTCATCAACAGCTTCGTCAATGATATCAGCTTCATTTTGAAGATGGCACCTGCGATGGCTATCCTCAACAGCTTCGTCAATGATATCAGACAGTTGTCCTCGCCATCTTGTACATCAGTGTATTATGTATTCTATTCATCTTATCTTATGAGGACATGTGAGGAGGACATGACAAGGACATGAAGGCTGCCAAGAAAGACCTCGAAGTGCAAATTTCCCTATTCTGTATTTGCATCATGAATTTATTAAGTTCTCTATTCTGTATTTGCATTGCCAATTCATGTATTTTATTAATTTCATTAATGTGAGTATGATCTACAATCTATGATATATAATTAACAGAGGGCCTTCTTGGATTTTAGTCTTCTGCCTTGTGAGAGTGAGACTGAGAGTGAACTTCGCATATATCATGTTGTTGGTGCTGATACCTGATTGCTTCAGCCAATGGCATAAAGCCTTTGATATGCTCTGGATAAGCAGCAAGGAAGGTGTCTTCATTGCACTTGTACCTGATGGAAATATTAGCATCTTGTGAGGTTCAAGAAACTTTATGAAAACATAGTATACATATGTATCAATAAATTCGAGGGCAACAAGCTTCCTCAGTCTATACTTGACAGCCAGACTTGGATGACGATGCCATTTTTCCTCCCAGTGGAAGCCCAACGTACCACATTGGACAACACTAAATCACACAGAAAAGAACATGACCAGGATATGATTGTAAGAGAGATAACAAATGAGGAATAGGTAATGAGGGATCTGAAGGAAAGAGGGGAAAGCCCCTGAGGATCTTTATATAGTGAGTATGCACGTGTTAGTAAATAAGGGTCCACAATGTGTAATCCTGTGACCAGGATTACACCCTCTCCTCCCCACAAGCACGAGAAAACCCCAAAAAAAAGAAGCAACAGATAGAAGGAAAAAGAGGGAGAAAAGGAAAATACATACAATGCTCAGTGCAGGTGCATCAAAAACCCAGTGGGAAAAGCTACCGGCTGGCCATAAAAGAAAGAAAATACACATAAAAAAAATCCTACGAAGTCTTCTTTTTGGCCAACCAGATGTCCAATGCTTCAGTGTCCTTGAGCTCGGAACCAGGGAGCCACTGATCTTCTTCAGGCCCATATCCAATCCAATGAACAAGATAGCAGTGACCATGTCCACAACGACACTTAAAACAGCCCTTGTTCACAGCAAGAAGGGCTCGCTCACCCTCCTCCAATTTGGGACACTTCTTGATGGTGTTGGAGGACGAAGATTGAGCAGCACCGGAGGTGTTACCAGCATGCGAGTTGCCAGACAGAGCAGGGTGCTTCGTGTTCCACACAGTTTCCTCAATGACAACATCATGGGTATGCTTGCGATCGTCTTTGAGCTTTTCGTCAGCATCCTTGACAGCAGCAACCCAGTCTTTGAGGACCACCATTTTGTTTATCTTTTCATGGAAACAGTAATTCAACAGGGAAGGTTCGAGGGCAGCTTCGAGCTGGTTATGCAAAGCAGTATCGGAGAGGTGAGAAGTGGTACCGTGAAGGACGATATTCAGGGCACGTAATTCCTGACACCAGTCCCAGAACTTGTCGCTGTGCTTCATCTTCATCCCGAGGAGTTGGGTACAGATGGTCTCTTCCCAATTGGCAGGAAGGTAATTTGCATGGACTTCAGCCATGAAATCCTCATAGGACAGAGTCAGAAGGTGGTCACGTTCACAAGTGATCCAGTCCCAAATATGTATACATTTGAAAACCGCCAAGGACCTTCTTGAATTTATCAGCATCATCAACTTCCTTCGCAATGAAGTACTCATTGTGCATGTTAGCCAAGTTGACGAGGACTTTGGGGGTGATATCACCAGCAGTGAGAATCGGGCAGTGTTTGGTAATGGGATGATCGATGGTGGCATTGGTAGAAGTCATTGTGGAAGACATATATGCAGTGGAAAAGTGGCTATATGCACCCGATTTTGTTGAAAAGGGTACGTCGGAGTCAGAATCAGAGTCAGAGCTGGAAGAGGCAGATTTCGGGACAACACCAGATGATTTCATGACAGTGGAGGCAGAAGTTGTATTTGAAAGTGCAGGAGTAGTCAAAACAGAGAGAGGAACAAGACGATTTTCTTGCGCAGGGGTGCTTCTGGAAGGCGGATTACCAACCGAAGGTGTTGGTGGCCACGATTCAAAATTGGATGGGACATCCGACAGTAGAGAGGACAAAGAGGAAAGGGCGGGAGAGGTAGGTGGTGAGGCCTCGATATGCTCGACATCAACATGGGATGCAAGAGCAGGTGCCACGGTGGGCAAAACATCAGGAAAACATGTTTTAGCTCTGCACCTGACCGTGAGCAGACTAGGAAAATCCCATGATCTTTGGTCACATGGAAGCTTATCAGAGCACTTTCGGTGGCTCTGTGTTACTCTGAGCTTCTCTGCAATACAGAACTTTGTCAACATCATGGTAGATTAAATTTACAACAAGCATAAATTATTAGAAGGCCTTCAGCCAGTGTAGTGTACATAATAAAGACTGTCTACATTCTACCAAATTGTCTGATAACAATATTTACTAACCCAGTTATTGACTAAAAAGCTCTCTGCGGTGTCAAGAACATTCGTTGAATTCCACTGATTTTGGTCTGCAGCTTCCTTGAATACAGGGAAGAGCATACAACTTTGCCTGATGCTGGTTACTGGGAGAACTTCACCTGGTAGGTGCCCACTAGCCTCTGGTTTGGGCTTAGAGATTCTATACATACCATGCTGGACAGAAGGTTCAGATGGTAAGCGGGTATACCACTCAACATATGCAAGTGGAACTTTAGGCCAGGCTTCCGGTGCTGGGATTGGTGCTCCAGGTGCAGGTATCAAATCCGGAAGGCGGAAAATGACTTTCAACCGGCCTATTCTTGTCCCTAAGTGCAAATTAGAGTACTGAAACTCAGAGAAGAACCTTGCCTACGCACCTGCAAGACCATGTGATTCTGCTTCATCAGTAGTCATTACAACAACTGTATCAAAACGGCCATTTGGAAGCTTTGCAGACTTTGGCATGGCCCTGACAATATCCTTTTCACCTTCAATTTCATCATGTAAAGCCACCCGGTGAAAGCGAAACATGTTGTAGACATCAAGATGGGTGATTGGCAAAGCTGCAGTCTCCAGAGCACGTTGATGTAGTGGTGAAGGATCCAAAAAGGTATTTAAATATTTCTTCAGGTGGAAGGAAAAATGAGGGGCATTATGAAGAGTTTCAATGTGGGTGATAGCTCGCCTAGGGTAGTCAGGGCGTTTAGCAATTGCCCGAAGAGGTTGGGATAAGCTGGGTATCTGAGAGCCTGTAGACTGGGGCTTTGTGGTTCGTAGCTGGATAACCATATTGAAAAATGTGATCTTCTCCTGCCGACAGAGCCAATGAATCATTTGCGGAAATTCATCCCGTTGATTGGTGGCCCTCCAACCATGCTTAGCAAAGTCAATGTGAAGACGTTCGAACATTTCAGTGTTGTAGTTGTCAGTTGTTCCGAAGAGCTCAATGCTTTCAATGTAGTGGGAAAGAGAATGTAATTTGGGAAGATTCAGATGTTCTCGGCATTTGACGTTGACAAAGTAGCTTTTGTTATCGTGGAATTCCTTCAGAGCAGTTCTTAAATAGCCCAGAGTTTCGTTATTGTGAGTTGGATACTGCGCAAGGTATATGAAGTCAAGCAGTGCCTTCACGGCCTTGATTCCAGGAGCGGCCATAACACCGACCAAGCAACCTAGAAGTATCTTCGCCATATTCTTTCGTTCTGATCCTGAGATCTGTGAGAGATTGGAAATGCCGTTCTTGAAATGCCGGAGCCCATTGCCAAAAGGAAGAGATTGAATTCTTTGGTCTAGTTTCTTTTCACCCACGATGCTTTGACACCAACCAACCAGGTGTTTGAAGATGCCTTGATAAAGTTGGTGAAGAATGTCTGGCGTAATTGCTTTATGGATGTCGGCAAATGGAAGATCCTGCCAAAACGGGGTAAAGACTCCACCTGCAACATCGTTGGCCATGCACTCCTTGTGGAACACCTGAGGAGACCCTTGAGCTTGGGCCTTTGCATCATTGATGATCTGCTGAGTCCATGTTTTAGTCCTAGGAGGCGATACGGCAGGATCCTGAAGTTCCTTGGCTGGACAACGGCACTTGGGGCAAGTGCCGTACTTAGTACAGGCAACGAGACATTGTTCAGGGTAGTCCGCCACATAGCATGCAAGGATTGGAAAGACCAGCCGGACTGCTCCATCACTGCAAGTCATTCGGATGCCGTCCTTTCCTGCCTTCTTCAGAGGGTGAAGCACAATGCTCATCGCTTGATGGAATATATGCTGGACCTTTGAGCGGTGTTCTGCCTCAGTCATCTCTGATCGATTGAGTTTGTCAACAGAGAGATAAGCGATTAAGATGCACGCATGTTGACTGGGCCTCCTCCGTGTCGCTTTTGGCAGATTTCCAATCGTCAGATACACTGGATATGCTGATTTTCCACCGGAGAACTGGGTGAGCTGTGTCTTGTCTGTTGCTATGATGATAGGAGCGACGGTGGCACCCTTGGGCAGGAGGTTCTAAGTAGGCATCAACAAAATGAGCGACCAAGCAATTCATCACCAAAGTGATTGATCACCTGAACTGCATGCCACCATTTACCTGTCCACATCTCGGAGAATATTCTGGACTTCCTCCCTTCATCAGTGAAGACTTTTTTTGGACAATAGACTCTCTCTTTCTCAAATGCGGGGTTGGCAAAAAGACTCTTGACAGCCTCAACAGGATCTCTGAAACGTATAGTGTACACTTCCTCTGGTCGGTCTCGGAATGAGAGGTGTCGTGTTTGCCAATCTCCAGCACGTTCAGGGATTGAATCAACTTTCTGATGTAAGGCGCGAACATTGTTGTATGATAATCCAAGTTTTTCTTTGACCTAAATGCAGTGAGAATTATTCTTTCAACAATAATAAAGACGGCGTACTCCAGGAATAGCGAGCAAGCAATTTACAGCATTATGGCCAGGTCCATCCTTCACAGCCCATTCGGCAAATCTCCAGTCCAGCTCTGAGTTGAAAGGATGATGCTCAGATAAAGGATCTTGCATTATTGTGTCGCCTTCTGGATCTGTTGTTATGAATTGCTGGTCTGCATGTCCGAAGATCTGACCGGCACCAGGATAAGGAGCTTCCTCTCTAGTATCCTCATCATCATCCAGAGACCTGTGCATGTTAGGATGGGATCTGTTGGGTTGGGAAGGTCCTGCCTGTGGCTCATTGGGTAAGAGGATAAACTCATCTCGATCGATATCCTCTGATGCAGGACATCAATATTTCCCTCTTCCAAGTCAGGCCAATCTGACGAATCCCAGTCAAATGAAGAAGCTGCCTCTTCAGCAAGTTGTTGCTGCAGTATAGGTTGATCTAGATTATACGGGGATGGCGTTGGATCCGGCAATGGCTGTACATCGTCCAGGCCAAAGGCTTTGATTTTGCCCTTTCTATACCACTCGCAAGATTTTGCAGAGGAGAGATGTGCATTGAGTCCTTGGAAGGTCTTGAAGATCTTGGAGCAAGCAGGGCAGCCAGGGAAGTCATCGTCTGGGAAATGTGGCATAATGTCCAGCAATCCAAACTACAGCGGCAATAGAGAGAGCAGGTAGTGGTTATCGCAATAAAGATTGATGTTATCGACAACAGGCTATATATATAGACAGTCTATAAATGACGTCCTTTAGTCTCGTACATGCAATGAAAGCCAAGTTACTCACATATAGTGACATTCAGAGTGAGCTTTGTCGGAAATGAATGTGTAATAGTAATGAGTGACAGCAAAATGAGTGAACTGTGGATAGCAGAATAGATAGCAGGAGAGCGAGCGATGGGGTATATATAAGTAGGAAAGTGATAAGTAACTTCAGTGCTTGGTTGTCTGACAGTGGTGATGCTCGACATGCTTCCATACAACTAGTGGTTGACCATTTTTCTGGTAGACTGAGGTACATATTCATAAGCTCACAATGCTTTGGTAACATTAAGAAGACGGCTGCTTACTTTTGCCTCTAAGCAGTAACCACAACCGTTGAATAGCCATCCGGTAGGCAATCCAGCCAGTATAAGCTACTGTTGTCTCAACTATAAGAGGTCCAAAATGGAGTTAATAGTAAACACAAGATCAGAGAGACTGCCATGCTCACCCTCCTCTGTCTCCCAGTCTAGCAGGACCGCTGTAGGAGTCTCCGAAGTTCCAGAGTCCATCGACCACCGACTACTGGGGATTTGACTCTTGCTCATGCTTTTCTTGGTAGTATTGGAGGATTATCTGGTCGATCTCTGGAGAGGAAAGAGCTCGATAAACGATATAATGTCCCAGAGACAGAAGAAAGAAGACAAGGCCCTGCAGCAAAAGAGGGGACACTGAGAGCATGAGGTAATAAAGAAAGCTTTGAAGTTGCTATTTTAGTCATGATCTTCGACAATCTTCCCTCAGTCACCCACAAACTTATTATCTCTCCAATTAAAATAAAATTAATAGAGTACTACCTCTATATATCTAACTTGTATCTAACGTGAATTGTTTTTCTTGGAGCTGACCCTCCTAATCCTGCGTTTTAACCTGAGAGCCGTTCTTTGCAAGACCTTTTGTCTTGCCACCTCGGCTTTTGCCTGCCTTTTCAATGAGATGTGCCTTGACTTTGACTTTGCCTTTGCCGCCTTCACTGCCTTCAGCTTCTGTAGCAGCCTTATCTTCAGAAGGTCGATTGCTAGAGGTTCACGAATTGGACTAAGCAGGGGAGGAGGAGTCTGGACAGCTGGAGGAGTGATAGGGACTGGGATGGGACTGGGCGGTCTGGACGATGAATCAGAAATGATTATGACATGGTGATCTAGTAGTACAGCTCAGACATATTTCAGAATCATGCAAAGAACCAGTTGCGCACCTTGCGTCTCTTCATGATTACTCTTGACATTGACTAGTACCTCGTCATCAGAGCCATAGTAGATAGAAGATGAGTAGATTATATCTGGGTGTGGGCGAAAGTTTGGGATGGGCTAAAAGAACAGAATGAGCATAGCTGGGTTTGTGGGCATACCAGAGACTTACTTTATACCCTGGATAGGTGTCTCTATTCCGGGATCTAGGTATTCTTGAGAATTGGGGTAGTGCCACCTCCGCGGTGACATCGATCCCCACTCATCTTCATGAGAGACGGCGGAGCGGCGAGAAACAGCAGAGTAGGGACTGGAGCATCTGGCAGACATACAGAGCGATGTCTTTGAAGAATGTGACTGGTCGGAATTGGAGGGAGAATGTAGGCAGGGGTGCAAGTTGCTGGACTAGTGATGTTGGTCAAGATCTTCAACAAGAGATACCTTGTGGGAAAGTAGAAACAGAAATGCTGTTTTACCTTTCCACTTTCTCAGATGGAAAGAATCAACAAACAAGACGCGAGGCGCGTTGAAAGTGAGAGGATGTCACGTGGATGTCAAATGATCGTGTATTATCAAAAACTTGAAAAACATGTCAATCAGTGAGACTGTGAGGTAAAAGAAGGCAGAGACGCCAGCTTTCAGCCATTGGAGGAGGACAAACAAAGCAAACATGATGACGAAATGTGATTTTGGGCCATGAAGGGCAGGAGAAGAACAAGTGCGGCAAAGGTGAAAGATGAATCAGGACATGCGAAGAGATCCGTGATGAATCATGAGGCAAGGTCCACCAACCGGCTTGCTGATGAGCCAGAAGAAGCGGGTGAGGTGGCGTTGGAATATGTCGGTGACGGGGTCTCAGGTGTGTTGGGATCTCAAGGGGTCTTCATGAGGGTTCCTGGAGGAAAGAGCCATGGCCGGAGAAACCTGGCACCGGACTTGACTTTTCTACGTTGAAAGGCATGTTCAACTTCGAGAGCTTGGCTTGGGCGGCGTTTTCAAGACAAAGGTGGTGCATAGTCGGGGTATGAGCGATGTTCCTTGTCCTCTGCGAAATCCACCTTGATCACGTCCTTGAAGTTTGAGAGTATAGGGTTGTCGACAGTGAGCTCCCAGTCTAGATATATGTGGACATTTCCCTCTCCATCTGATTGACTTCCCTCAGCATAAACATGTATCATGTAGGCCAAGATGGAAAGCCGGTGGCCGGATGAACCAGAGGAGACAGAAAGCATGCTTTTAGCTGTTGGAGGAGAACAAGTGCGGCAAAGGTGACAGAGAGTTGTAATTTTGTATGATGAAGGACTTGGGGGCTGGACCATCACCAAATCGTAGAATGGCGAAGATGAGGAGAAGAGAGGGGGCAGGTCGACGGTTGAGACCGAAGGAGAGGGGAATCCTAGGCCCAGGTCATCCAGACCAGGCTCATCTGTAAATCGCACTCATTGCGGATCCGAAGACGGGAGTGGCGTAACAGCAGGTGATAAAATTGCTGATGCTTGCCATGCGAGCGAGGATGATACCGACGTGGGCGGTGAAGGAGATGGTGGCCGATCCAAGGGTGATAGCAGCGAAGGCAACTTGCCGCCACATGCCCGCTGAGGGTGAGCTGTCTCTGTGGGTTCGTGTTCAGTCAGATGACATGACGAAAAATCCAGGGGCGATGGTGGTTGCAAAGGGTCCAGTGGCAAGGAATCCGTAGTGGGGATGTTGTCACCAAGTGGCGGTAAATGCAGACATGTGATGTCGGTGATGAAAATTCCAAGGGTGGTGGTTGTGAATGACATTTTGTTGGTATGTTGTACAATTGCGGAGGGTATATGAGGTGGTATCGAGTTTCGTATCCTTGGTGCTTGTCGTGATGCTCCCAATCTATCGAGGTCAGTGTCGCCATCGGTAGTGGAGGCAAAAGTTCCAGTGTAGAAATTGCCAGAACTTCATCCACATCATCCTTGTCCTCCTCGACTTAACTCAGATGAATCTGGAAAAGGAGGCGATAAAGAAGAAGACAACATTGAAGACGAAAATGACAGGGATAGCACACTGCGGTCGTCGTCCAGATCAGTATCACCAACTCTGGGCACATGGACCAGCGGCATCCTAAGTCATCGAGAAAAGTTGAGTATGGCTGTTGTTTGGGGCTGGTAGGGCTTGGAGGCATGGGACTTGTCAAAAAATGCGTGCAGCGGTGGTTGGAGGCTGCAATACAGCGATAACAGTGACAGATGGAGCCTCAGATCACTATCGTGGTTTGTTGAATCGTTGTAGAAAAGTTACGAAGGCTCTCCAAATGGAACTGCGCTAATGATGAGGGTGCCTGCAATGACGAGCACATTCACAGCGGTGATAATGCTGTATCCCGAGAAATCGGCAGTTGTTGAGGGGGGCGTCATCCAAAACCGAAGTAATGCCAGGGTCATAGATGTCGTATGAAGCTTGCGAAGTAAGAGCGTATCCCTACAAAATATAATCTAAAGGTCAGCGTTCTGCACCACCACCACTCAGCTCAAGCTGATCAGCACCGCAAAAATTTCCGATGAACCAGGCCAAAAACATCGCCAAATCGGACTCACGTAGCTGGGTGTCGGATTCAACAATGTTCCATAGTTCAGCAGCAAGAAAGAAGGTATAAATTGCCTGGAGATCGTCTAAAGAAAGCGCGAGCCACCAGCTGAGGTATCACCACCCGCCCATGTCCGACTCCGCGCAGGAGGTGGCAGCTTCTTGGGCCTCAATGGGTCGTGCACATGAACTAGCGACGAGCTGAGCCATACTTGTGATCCTGGCTTTGGTGAACGCGAAGTGACGAGCAGAAGGAGCGGCCAATGGCGTCGGCACTGACCACGACGAAGTGGCTCAGCTCCTCACAAACAAAGGAAGTGCGAGCACTGCTGTCGGTCAGGGTGTTACAAGCTTATAAGCCAAGATGACTAGCAGAGACTGGATTAGCCACAGGCAGAAGGGACGAGAGCTTGCAGCCGTCTTTGCAAGAAATTCGTGGCCGTGGTATGGATAGCCTGAAAATGATGTCAGAGGAATCTGAGACTCAAGAGAGAAAACATATCATACCGAAACAAGTGCCAAGAGGCAAGCCAGTGTAGTAGAGGCCTCATCACGGTTGGCGTTGTCCGTTGTCAATGAGAGCATCAACGGCAGAAGATACTGGCCATTGGCGATACGTTCAAAGAGAGTGCGGTTCTCGGTGATATCAACTGCCTTGCGAGGGTGCTTGGCATACTCCTCAAGTAGCCGAAGAACCAGCGGACGGAGTTCTGGTAGTCGTCATGCTTCTGGCATTCCTGTAGAATAAAGCGTAAGTGACGTTTCACAGAGTTCAGAAAATTTTTGAACGAACCTTCTTTCCGCGGAAGATGAACTGGTCACGACGCTCCTCAGGGAAGTACTCCTCGCTAAGGAAGGTCATGGTGCGGTTGTAAGTGTCGGAAGCCTTGTCCTTGTGTTGGTGAGGAATACGATCAGGGATTTCATCCTATGAAAACGAAGTCAGACCAAGTCACCGGAATGGAACCTCGCCAACTTACTCGGAAAGCCCTCATCTTATCCATAACGCCCGCTTCTTCTCCTCAGTCGAATCAGCCTTCCATATATCCTCGGTGTCCTTCGTTTCCGTAACATCTATTGCAACATTGAGTCAAGTATTTCTTTGATGGATGACAAGACGCACCAATATGCTGATATAGCTTATCATCAACCTTCCATGTTACTGCCAAGTGATTGATGCCTTTGGAAGACGGCCGTATGACAACAACTCCACGTTGCCGTTTTTGAGGTATGCCTCTGCTTGAGCAGTGTTGAAATTATGGAAGTTAGGGTGCTTGATAACACGACGAGTGCGGTCGGTCTGAGCGCGCTTCATCCTCGCCAACAGCTCTTGGTCCTTTTCGTGGTGGAACTCATCCCAATTCTCATCCTTTTTGACTTTCCGGATGAGACTGTCACCTTCTGGAAGATCGCACGGTCTTGCCGATAGGTCGACAAAGTGGTCTTGCTCGAGTTGGAAACCCATACGAATGACGACACCCAATATGGTCTGGCCCTTTGCCAGAGAGTTTCGGCCAGAGTGTGGCGATAGTGAAAACACCAACGACAGCATTGTCAGGTTTTCGTCAAGACATGAGGTCTTTGAATTCATCTATGTTGTCCTGGTCGCGGAGGCTGTCTATCTTTGTGTTCCCGCATGCGAGTAGCTTGAGCTTGTCGGGTGAGGAGCAAGGTTTTGGCGGCCTTGACTGCAGTTATGGAGAGACAATCGCGGTCGATGAGGGAGAAGACAGAGGGGAGCTTGTGAACTTCGAAGTTGGTGAGGACGAGAGCCCTCATTCCTTGTCCAGAGACTGAAAACTGGGCCATTAAACTTGCAGAAACGCTCTCTCCGAACCATTACGTCCGTGAGAGTCACCATGTCGACGGCTTCAAGTGCTCATTCAGAGCGAGAGCCATTGGCGAGAACCAGACCCATGGCGGCGAGCATCCAACTCGCGCCTGTGGCGACGAGCATCCAAACCACGCCCATTGTGAGAATTGTGGCGAGAGCCCGAGGCATGACGACGGGCATCTAATTCGCGTCTGTGACGGGAACCAGAGCCATGGCGGCGAGCCTCCAATTCACGCCCATTGTGGGAGTTGTGGTGGGAGCCTGAACCATGGCGGCGAGCATCTAGCTCACGTCTGTGACGAGAACCAGAACCGTAGCAGCAAGCCTCCAAGCCGCGCCCATTGTGAGAGTTGTGGCGGGAACCCGAGCCATGGCGGTGTGTATCTAACTCACGTCGGTGACGAGAGCCAGAACCATGGCGGTGGGCCTCTAAGCCACGTCCATTTTGGGAGTTGCGACGAGAACCGGAGCCATGATGGCAAGCATCCAATTCGCGTCTGTGGCGAGAACCGGAACCATGTCGGCGGGCTTCCCAATCGCGCCCGTTGTGAGAGTTGTGGCGGGAGCTTGACTCATGGCGGCGAGCATCCAAATCACGCCCGTTGTGAGAGCTGTGGCGACAACCCGAACCGTGGCGACGAGCTTCCAACTGCGAGAAGCATGACGGGAACCTGAGCCATGCCTACGAGCTTCAAGGGCACGTCCACTGCGCCACGAATGACGTCGTGAGCGGCCACCTCAACACCCGGAATAGTGGTCTAAAAATCAACGATGTCAGCATGAACAACAGAGCTGGTTACAGGTGCACAAGACCACTTACGGGGAGAGCATGAGCCGACAAGACGGCAGCGAGGACGAAGGCGATGAAGCTCGCTCCAGCTCTGCGCGCATCAACGCAGCCAGTTATCTTGTTGATGCTGGCGGCGGCGGAATGGCTGGGTGCCAGGGATTCCAAGGGCTGAAGAAACCAAACTACAAATCAGTATGTATTCGACCCAAGTCCACATGATAGAGGTGCGTACTCACCTCGTGCCAAGCTCTAGCTTTGTCTGGAAGCTCTCTGTCTGCTTGTAGATGGGCGTGAATGTCGTTCGCGGCTCGCCTACGAGTGGGACGGCGCCGCCCTTGCTGCATTCTGTCGATTGCGTGTGCTGCTGGTGACAGTGGGACGGAGCAGCGGAGAAATTGAGGGTCGGAAGGTATTAATGCTGACCTAACAAAGAGACGGTGAGCAGGGACCGCCCACCCCTTGCCGTGCAGAGATGGGAGAGTCCCAAAACACGACGAGAGCTCAGCTACCGCCCATCGTGTGCGGGTTGTTGAGGATGGACGCGTTGGAAATCACGCTCATGTCGTGCTCGCGAGGTGGTTGGCTGCTGAGGACGACGACGAATGACGGTGCAGGTGCGAATCAAGGGCTACAGAAGAGAATTGTTGAGCTGGGGTGTCTGGGGTGCCGGAAAAGGAGCTTCGAGTCGCTAGAAGGGGCTGCTGAAGACAAAGTCGTCGCACAGTGCGAGTCAAAGGGTGTAGGAAAGCGATTTCGAGCTGTGTGGGTGCTGGTGGCGGCGCTGAATGGGAGGGAGGAGAGGCCGCTAGACTCTGGATGAAAGTGCGGTGGTGCGGAGGGGAAGAAAGACCAACGTTCCGTCCAACGTCCGGTGGGTAGGTTGGCGAGTTCCGTACTGAGATTGGGAGGTGGAATGATGGCAGCGAGCCGTGCTTGTCAGTGAGCCTGAGTACTTGAGTCTTGAGTGCTTCTCGAAGGCAGGAGGTACTAGTGCGGGGGTGGGGGACGACCGGAGAGCTGTTGGTGCAGGGTGCAGGGTGCCAGTGAAGAAGGACGGAGGAATGAAGTGATGTTTCCGGGTCCTGTGGTAGTCGTCGTCGCCGCGCGTCGTGGAAAAGAGGAACGGGAGAAGAAAGGGTAGGATGAGGGGGGGAAGAGGACGAGGACGTCGATCTCACTGTACATGTGTGGACCTGTGGTAGCTGGGTCTGGCTGGACATAGGAAGGTCGATGAGGGTTGCGGCCGAGGCACGACAAAGGTCCAGATATGGGGTACACGGAGGTAGCTGCTGCTACTGCCCATCTCCGATGAGCAACAAGAATGGCTGCGACAGCTTGCCAAGAGACCGAGTCGACCTCATCTTCTCATCCAGTCTCCATCGATGCCATCGATCATCTCTATACCTGTACAGTGGGCGGAGTAGGGTCAAAGAAGGTGAGGAGGGGATGGGATGATGGCCGAGTTGCGATTGCTTGTCAGACTCGTCGTGAGGTGGGGAGGATGTGGATCCACAATCGAGTTGGAGGAGGTCCACAAGAAGGGAGCTGGCTGTAGATAGCTTGAAATCGAACTCGATGCATGTATGAAGCTGGCGCCGGTGCGCATTGATCACGGTGAATGTAAGGTCGATATGACACCAGATAAGAACTGAGATCCTAAGATCAAAGATAGTAAGTGATAAGTCAGTACGTCATACTCGCAGAGGTACCTGATCCTGTGATACTTACCTTGACTATAGACTCACACGACAGAGTTCAAAGACTCCCACCGCCATCACCGGCCATCTTGCGGGCCTCCAGGTAACGCGCCACCATACGGTTCGGTTCGTCTTGCGACCGATATCGTCGATTGCGTTGGGAAAGCGATGGGGATGAGGAGGTGGCTGAGGAGTGGTGCAGAGGCGTTAATCGGTCGTTCAAGGCAGGGTCGAGGCGGGTATGGAGGTGGGAAAGTGCAAACTCGAAGGTCGATTTGAGTTCGCACTTTCCCAGAGGCAGGTATCAACAATGAGGGTGAGGATCAACAAGCAGACGCGACTTGGACGCGTCCATAGGTTTGCGTGACGTTGCACGTGACTGTCGCGTCCTGCAAGTTCGGACTTCGACATCGACCACGTCGCGTCCTCGTGCCCTCCGGACCTCCCACTCTTCTGTCGTCGTCGATGTCGAACGTAGTCCTCTCCCCGTCTGAGCTTGCCCGTATCGTCGCTGCCCTCTCCGGCGCTCCTGGAGAGGATGTCATTGATGAATTTGAATGAGCAGCAATTGCTCTGAAACTGCAGGGTGCCCTCAACTCTGCTCAGTCAACCTCTGGCCCTTGGGGAATACCTTCAGCAACACTCTCATTTCCTGCTGCCAGTCCTCACCTTCCACCGGCTTCCTTGCAGGTATGTGATCTTTGCGGCATCTCTTTTAAAACAAGGTTTGACAGTGTGATTGCAATAGACAAGGGGTTCGAATCCCGGCATGGCAATGCCTTTTTTGGCCGACTTGAGGTCATCAGGCTTTGACTTCAGGCCTAATAATACTTTCGGGTTATCTATCGACTTCGGATGTGCAAAATCCAGTTCCAGCCGTTCCGATCACCTGGTCGCCTTTCCAGACCTCTCGAGCTCCTCCTTTCCTGTAGGATCTGGGACACCTAAACCTCTTCCCACTCTGCAAGATGCTGGATCGCCCTTACCTTGCGTATGTCCTCATCTTTTGAGACGAGCGTATGAGTTGCTAATCTCCATATCATTATTCAGAGTTCTATCGTACAGCCTGGGCAATGCGGTGTATATTCCTTCAATATGGTCACCAATGATCCTCTAATTGCGGCGCAAACCTACCCACCCCATCTGTTGATGCCGTCTTCTTCGAATCCAGGCGATCCGACTCCTTGTGTCGACCCTCGAGACCTCACATCGCCAATGCGACCTCTCCAGCGAATCGATTGTCAGCCTTCCAGCCATGGATTCTCGGCAGTTGATGAGGATCAGGAAGAGAACGAGGACATGGAGGAGGTCATCATTCCTCCAGCACCTCGACTCCATGCTCCAGATCCATCCGCAGCTGGACCTGCCCACGCATCCTTTGATATGAATTGGGATAGCGACGAGCATCATGACGACCCCATGGGCGACAACGATCTTGGTGACAGTGAGGACGACAATGGTGACAACGGAGACAACGATGGCGGGGGGCCGATCGCCAACGCCGTGGAAGTACTGAAAGTTTGTTCAGATGGCTGGGGTACGATCCTCCGGCTGGTGGAAATGGCGGTCCTGGCCCTGGAGGTGGAGGTGGTGGAGGAGGCGGCGGTGGAGGTGGTGGTGGAGGAGGAGGAGGAGGAGGTGGTGGTGGTGGTGGTGGTGGTGGGTGGTGGATGGGGTGGATGGGGTGTGGCATTCCCCAACTATTGTCCTCGAGCAAGTGCAAACACTATTCGCGAGCCCAACCGCCCTCGCAGAACCGCCAATGCTCTGATTCAAAACGACGCCCCAAGAGACGAAAATCTAGATGCTTTTCTTGCCAGCGACCGACCTGAATCTGGACCAGGAGATGGACGACAGCGCAACAGGCCGAGAGGACCACCCACATATTCGAATGCAAGTGCTATGCCCATTGCAGAAGACCCTCCTCCTGACATGACTGTTCGTCAGTTTTTCATTGCATTGGACTCCCTCGGGGACATCTGCCTACATCCTAGCCCAGGAAAGAAGCTGAAGGGGAAGGGGAAGGGGAAAGAGAAGGAAGTGACGTTCATTGGCCAGCCGGAGCAACTATTACAACTCATTTGTGGGAAGTCCTCAGTTGAAGAGCTGTCGGCATTTTTCAATGGCGTCAGCAATGCACCTTCAGCCGACGATATTCTAGGGAGGATCAGCCATTTTGCAGATGCATGCTATGCGGCAGAGCAGACTGAAGCTCTTCTTCAGCTTGTTTATTTTTTAAATGCAATAAAACTTGCCTGCCTGATACAGCGGTATGTTCAACTTCCACTTCGATTCATGATGGCACCAATCTAATGTATTATTGTAGGTTTCTGAACGCTCACCATGGATACTTAATCAGTGACGTTTGGAATGACCTTGAACCCGAACAAAACTACCTCGATGGAAGTTAAGGATCTACCTTTTTCATGGGCTGGTAGCCATCAGAATGGCTGGTGCTGGTCAGTCTCTATTCTTTCTTGTGAATATCTAAAGGCTGACTAGAAAATAGGGTCTATGTACCTTCTTGTAATGATTGCATGCGCAAAACTCAAGACAAAGTTGCTCAGTATTGATGCAGCAACTATTGGAGTGATTGCACGTTTCATACGCTTTCCTAGCAGTAAGTCCATTGCTACAATTGTCAATCTGTCCACCAGTTGACTCCGTTTATAGAGTCCCCTCTCGGAATGCTGATAAGGAAGAATGTCATTCCTGCCATTGCCATGCTTCGACAGAAGTATCCCCTTCGCATGACCTGCTTCTTTCCGACAGAATTCCTGCAGTCCTTCTATGTCACCCAGGATGTCAATTGCACGAACCTGGTTACGACGGACACCATATTCGATAGCTTCAAGCTATTCAAGTAAGTAGGCCTTAAATCTCTCCATGTGCATTGGGTTTATTTGCTTGAACAGTGACTTCATCAAGGCCAGGGACTGGGATGCTTGGGCGGAATGTCAGCTGCAAGTTGAACTTCCAGGAGGTCCATCTCTTGATCTGCTGAATACCGGCCTTTTTACGCCTGTCGACTTTTCAGCTGCAATCAAAGCTGCCAGAGAAGCTGGTCCTTGGGTCGCCGTATGCTCTCAGACAACAACAACTACCTCCCTACTCCTCCTAGAGATGCCTCACCTGCCACTCCATCTAGGCCCACCGCACCTGCTACCCCCATGATGATGGCCACTCCCATGACCACTCCTCAAGCCCAGCAGCCTATTGGTCGCCCACAGAGCAGCAGTCATGTTCTTGCTGGCGAAGAAGAGGATGACATATCAGAATCTGACGACGAGGTGACTCCTCTGGACTGGAACTCAAGTATGGATGATGAACTGCTATACATGTTCAAAGTCAACTTCAAGCCTCAGCTCGACTACAACACTAGGGTTTTTTATCCGACTGATTTTGAAGGAAGGTTTGAAGAAACAGAGCGCCAAAGGGGGTTTGCTGCAAAAGCAGATTACCCGGAGACTCTTGAAGAGTTTGAGAAGCGGGTACGTTATCATTTCCCTGTTATCTAACTTGGACTTAAACTGACCACCACACTCATATAGTATCGAAAGCAACTCACCAGTGGCAAGCGACCCAATCGCCAGACTTTTCTGGGTCTTGATTACAGAATTATAGAAGGGTATGTTCTTGCTTTCCCAATTCTCAATGACATCTCTGTCTGACTAAGGGTGTTCAGGTGAATGTTGCATATCAACGATGCCAACGGCAACCTCCTTCTAATGTTTTGGGATCATATGAAGGATTCTATGAGGGATACATTGCTGCATAAGATGGAATATATCCTCTCCGGCCAAGTCAAATACGTCGACACCAATCTGAAGGCATCAACAACATATTCGGTGCTCTTCATGCCTCATGGTACCCCAGATTTGCCAAGAATGTGAGTTTAAAACCCGGATTGGTCTTCCTCGTCAGTCAGCTTAATGAATGTTTGTCTTTAGGGGTACGGAGCTCCTTCTACTGCAGATCCTTCTACACTACAGAGGGATGGCCGAAGACCTGTCAACACAAGCCTGAATGTCCCCAGGCTTAGCAAAGAAATCAAAGATAATCAAGAGGTCTATCAAATGCTGTTGGATGCTTTGCGTCCGGCTTTGAGTGGATCTATGCAACTGTAAGCTAATTGCCAATGACTTCGCAAGCCAATGCTGATGTCTTCAATATAGTTAAAACGCCTTTTCCCAGACACATTTCTCTCCCTGTCCATCAGCGTGCAGTTCCTTCCAAACAGCACTACGTCCCCGTGTACCCATTCGCTGGTTTCATTCTCAATGTCAATGTCTCTACCCGCATGCACAGAGACACTGGGGACAAAGACATCTGCCTGGTACTCGTCATCTCGGACTGTAGGCGGAGAGCTGGTCTTGGTCGAACCCGGTGTCGTTTTGAGAATGAGGAGTGGGGATGTGGTGGTCTTTCCCTCCAAAGCTTTTACCCACCTGAACCTTCACTTCAAAGGGAAGCGCATTTCTTTGGTCCTTCATACTGACAAATGCATGAAAGGTTGGGAGAAAAATGGAAATGGATGGCTTGACAATGCGACATTTCGATTTGTCATGGATGATGATGACCATTACAGTGGCCATAGGTAGATTTCCTACTCTGTCAAAGGTCTAATTTCTCGTCATCTCTTCCATATTACATTCTGTACCTTGTCAAATATACGAGTATCCTACCTTTTCGTTTATAATGTCTATTGTCACGTGGTATCTATATTGTCCCGAAAATGAAAACGACCTCATAATTCTTGTCATCCACTTCCATCTCTCATTGGCTTGCTACACAACAAGGGTTTGCTTTGCCTCTCATGCCCACAATTACTAGAAAAGCTGCTGCTGCTGAATCTGCCGGTGTAAATGCTCCGGAGAATGAAACAACCGTGCCTGCAAAACGGAAAGCTGCCAGCTCAGGAAACGCCAAGCGTACTGCTGGTAAAGGTGGCTTTTTTTGTTTCATCTAGCAGTAGACTACTGATAATCTGAGTGACTACCCTTCTAGCAAGCAAGCCCACGTCCGCAAGTCAGACCGCAGCCCCGAAGTCAAAGAAGAAAGAGAAAGGAGGCTCTGTGACTCTGTTGGGGGAGGATTATCAGGCATTTTTGAAGTTCCAACAGGGCCAGGACCAGAGTAATAGTCCTGCTCAGCAGAAGATTGCAGAAAAAAGAGAAAGGCTCAGGAAAACCTTGGTATGCTTTTATCTCGAAATTATATTCTAATGACACATTTTTCCCTTCTATATAGCTATTCAAGAACATAACAGGGCTATGAGAGACAAAGAAGACCACTCTGACGACGACACCGAGGACAACGCTCCGCCTGCTAAGAAGTCTAAGCCATCACACACCATCTTGAGTGATGACGAGGCAGAGCTTTCCAAAGAACTGGGCAGTACCACGACAGTACCTGGTCTTCCAGATTTTACTAATGTGACCGAAGAGGATGTAGAAGATGAGGATGAACCACAGGGAGGCATTCAGAATGGTGAAGACAATACCGACGACGAGGAAGAAGTTGAAGTCGAGGAGCAAGATGGTCAAGGATCTCCCGCTGAATCTCAGGCTAGTGCGGCTGGAGATGCCCTGGCAGATAATGGGGTATTGTATCTATATTATTGCAACTCACAATCAACTGACGCCCTTTGTCTTTAGATGGAAATCTCAACACCAGCGTTGGAAAAGGCGTATCAAAAGCCAAGTTCCAAGAATTCAAGTGCGCCGAAGCTTGAACATGCCTCAGTATCCCCGTCATTGTCTTCTACCAAGACCGAAGTGTCGTCCGCATCCACCGCAAAGAAGGCAGTTCCTCCAAAGAGTTCTGGAGGTACCAAAGTTGTACGTGAACAGTTCTCGAGCCCTGAAGTCCTTGCCCTTGCAGATGTGGCCAAAAGTCATCTCCGTACACAGATATGCTTTGGAAACTGGAAGCTCGACTCTGATCCTGAGAAGCCTGACTGGATCTGGACCATAATTGCTGAGACACCTTCTGCTCTTGGTGTCAGCTCACGCCCTAGGGCCACAGAGGGACTGAAGCAACTTCTCAATGACAATGCAGAGAAAGAGAAAGTCATGACTTATGTACGTGTTGTGTGCTCTATCTGGTCATCTCATTTAGTTGTCATCTTTAGGTTGGTTACGGGAAGACCGTTCTCTTCAACACAATTGTCACTAAAGCCCGTAGCAAGGTTGCAGGGTATCTGAGCCTTCATGGATCTGTGCAAGATGTAACGGACAAAGTTACTTGGTTACTACAAGCATCGAACTTTCTGTACGGAGACCTAAATGTCAAGGTATGTTTTTGTTCAAGCCTCTCTTTCATTGCTAATGCCTTGACCCAGGAGAGGACATTCAACAGTAGTAAGCCCTTTGGAAACCCATTCATCAAGGACCTTATCCAGACCGTCTGGTTCAACACTTCCAAGAACGGTTCCAAGGCAGAAGCAATGACCACCAAGAAGATGATTCAAAACAAAGAAGTTCCATTGACAATTATTCTTCTGGTAGTCACTGCGGTAGTATCAATTTTTTTTCTGTGAGCCTTGTTCTTATCTATTCATTAGATTGAACACAGCATAGGGGAGTATCGTCCAGGAACTCTATCTATTACCCAATTCCGTGAAAATTCTGTACGGAATAGGTGCAAGGTCCTGCTCTTATGAAGATGATTCACAGCTAATGGATTGCTTTAGATTTATGCACCATTCGAGTACGTGGAGGGGCCTGGTTCAGAAGTCGAAGAAATGGTCTGATGCATACCCAGCGGCAGTGTATAAGTCAATTATGTGAGAAATTGAGTTCAGTCGGTTCATTTTTTATTTCTAACTTTTATCTTTCCTTTCAACGCAGTCTCACTTGCGGTGACTTGAGCTATCTGCTGATGGAAGAAGAGGAAGTGAATGAAGAAGAGATCAAGGATGTCAAACCAGAGGACCTCGACAGTATTGCCGACAATGGGATGGCTGAGGTGTTCTAGCAACGTCATTGATGCTTCATTTCTGGTCACATATTAGATGGGTACTACTTTACTATCTCTTTCCTGTCTTCTATTGCCTCATGTGCTCCTTGTTCCCTGGGCCTCACTACTTTAAAGAGCACACTACATACATTCTTTCCTAATTGCAATAAAAATATATTCCATTTGCCTCCCACATGTTGTCCTAGAGAGTGTCAGAGCCTGTCAGAGCAACGGAGAACAAAAAATTCCCAATCTGTCAAAGAGTCTTGAGGGATCTCCAGACTGTTAGAGGGCTTGCAGAAGCATCTTAGAGCACCTCAGAGAAATTGGCCTCAGGACCCACGGTCAAGACTTTGCTCTGTGGCTGTCTGGCACCCTTTGGAGCTCTAGCTGCTCTGAGGCTCTCTTGCTTTCTCTGTTGTTCTTCTCACAACTCTTGTCTATTCTGAGAGACAAGACCCTTTTTCCTGATGTAGTGCTCATTTCAAATTTTAATAGTGCTCGTTTCAATTTTCATAGTGCTCATCTCAATTTTAATAGAGCTCGTTTGCGAAGAAACTTAAAATCCAGAGCACAAAATCTAAGACGGAGCTCTTATCTAAAATTCTCAGTATATAGCTCGAATTACCCAAAATCAGAGAAAAAGGGCTCGTTTTCACGTGCACGCAGTGCTCCGGATTTTTTGTACAATAAGACCGCCATAGAGGTGGCTTGTCAGATGATGAAACATAACATTTTAGTATATAAAAAAACAACTATGGTACATGTTTCTAGAGCAGTGTAGGTAGGTAAAGGTATATGCAGTGAGATGTAGGCTATGTAAAGCAAGTAAAAACTATGTACAAATGAAGAATGGCGCAAATAGGGTCAAGGTCGAGGATGAGCATAAACTTGCATTAATGCATACTAGGATCGAGATGATTGGTGCAAATCTAGTGGTGATCTATGCAAGGTTTACTCGGTGTCATTTTCTTGATTGGTGAGCTTGGCTATGCTCATGACTCTATCTGTAAGACGACGCGAGGTCGTTGGCACTGAAGACTGATCCAACTGAGAGAATAGGAATGAGGTATCTATTGGATATAGTAGACACGTCTAAGAGATATCAAGATGATGGTGGTAACCAGAAGAAAGGGAATGTTACTGTTACTAGTGTCTGTTGTGACAAGTTATGTGAGTACGAAGTGTGAGCATGCTTACACCCTCCCCCGCTATCGAAAAAAAACTGTGCCTAGGAGAAACAAGATATATAAAAGCAATTAAACCGGGGGGGGGGCAAAATGGTGCACAGCGTGGGTGCATTAAAAAACCCAATGGGAAAAAGCTACCGGCTGGCAGGGAGAAACTACACTAAACAGCATCAGAAGTAGAATTCATCCTCGCCAGCCAGATCTCTAGGGTTTTGCAGTCTTCGAGTTCCAAACAAGGTAACCAAGTATCACCTTCTGGGCCTTCGCTGCACCAACGGACCAGGTATTTGGTTTTGCGAGTTCTCCAATTCATTTGTTCATCTATGATTTTGTCAATAAAGTACTCTTCCTCACCATTAATGACCACAGGTGCTGGTGGGTTGAGAGCATGAGAGGGAAATAACTCATCATTGTTCTCCTTGAAGGGAAGGACTTCTGAAGTATGGAAAACAGGGAAGATATTAGTCAAGTTAGGCAAATCCAGAGTGACAGTCGAGTGTCATTCATTCACAGCAATGATACAGTGAGGCCCATCATAACGAGGAATAAACTTCGCCACACACATCATGTCGTGAGCCTTGTATTGACGCTGGCGATTTTCCGTGGACAGAACCACACGATCCCCAATCGTGAAAGGGAAATCTAAGTGCCATTTTGTGTTAGCATGATATGCTTGGGTCACTTTAGCACTTATCAAGTTATCTTGAGCCTCTAGAACCAGAGGTTGCATTCACTCAATAATACTCCCAGCAGCTAGGACGTCTGGGGTCTGGTCCCGGGTCTGCATAAAGGGGGGTAAAATACGAGGGGAGCACCCAAAGTGAAGTTGGAAAGGAGAGAAGCCCGTTGATCAATTCTTTGTGTTCATTATATTGAATCGAATTTTTGGGATTGATCGGACCCATCCACGTTGATCACGCTCAACAGCAAAGCGAATGCATTGGATAACTGTTTTGTTAGTCCTTTCACTGGATCCATCACTTTCCGGATGGTAGCTTGTTGACATTTTCAACTTAATGCCTGTTTAGTTTGTGCATGTTATATATGCGCCTCCGACCAACTCCGATCTCCGACTATACGAACTCCGACCTCATGATCCCCTCGAAGTACTACAAGTCCCGGAACACGTAGACACTTAGATTACATGTAGCTAGTCAACTCCGAGTAGAGCAGAGTAACTTACACGTCTGCCTGCTCACTAGTACACGTACGGTCTCCGCTTAGTTTCCTCCGTAGTATAAAAACCTTAGAACTATTATTAGGTACCTTAGTTCATATATTGTTCATTAATCAATCCACGCTCTCTACTCCGCTCTCTCGTTCCGATCTGACTCCGAAATTCGAGACAACGTCCAGACAACGGAGCGCAACACACACGTTGAAGCTGAAGTCTCAATCCTACGTCTACATACGTTACACTAAGACCAACTCCGACACCGATGTACTCCGACGTAGCTCCAATGTGGATCTCCTCTGCCTACTCCGCTCTTCCTTTCGTCTAGAACTTAACAGTATATACGAACTCATACCGCTTCTGGACTCCCGACTATGCCCACCACAACATCCCGTACTACTGCCAACTCCCATGCAGCTGGACAAAATGAATCCCGCACTATCGTGATTCAGAATGTCAGAGACTACCCTGACCATCCAAACACACAACCTCCATCCCGCCTCAGCACTCTAACTCCTTTACCCTCAGTACCCTCATCAACGAGACAAACCAGTCCCAACCCATTGCCACCTCCTGGTTCCCCTGGTGGTGAACCCGACCCCGACGATGATGGACAATTTTGACCCCCACCACTCCAATCACTCCGATCATTCCGATCACAACTCCGACCACGACCCCACTCCGAATCTCGCTGAAGCCATGATGCTCATGACCAAAGAGCTCAGGCGT
>JADNYJ010000220.1:0-58555 GCA_015501075.1 Gymnopilus junonius
GGCGACTGAATTTTACAGCGAGGCATCCAGACTGATTGTCGTGCAATTTTCAGAACCTCGGGTCACAGTGCACAGTGTGCATGAACATTAAGACCAAAAAGAAAGGCTGAATAGGTCAGGCGGAGTGCACTGAATAATAAGGATGAGGTTCTAAATTGAGAAGAGACAACCTTGTCTGGGTCCGCGGAAGGCTGAGAGGCGGATGGAGAGGGAGGAAGAGATGTAAGCTAGAGTACAAGTGGCACTGGCGATGCCTGTAAGGCCGTCTGACACTGAGATGCCTTCTCTGACTCTGTCTTGATCTGCCTTTTCATCCGAATGGACCTCCATCGCGTTTCTTTTTCATTCTCCCTATTCCTTCTACACCATGTCCAGAAGTGAGCAAGCGCTCCAGGAAAACAAAGTTACGAGGAGTTATGAACTTGCGAGAACTGGGAAGCTTGTATAGGTGGGTATAGTGCAACTGTGGCTAAGAAGAGGTGCGCCTGGGAGTTGGAGATCAAATGGGGCAGGGCGTATTGGGCAGCAGAATTCAGCCTGAAATTGAAAGTAAGGTCGATGTGAAGAACAGAAGAATGAAAATGAAAATTAACGCGCCTTATGTGTCACATTGACGGTACTGACAGTGATAGAGGAATCATTGCGAAGGCAATAGTGGTGGTTGAAAGCAAAAATGTGGGCGAAAATGCGACGGCCCGACACCTGCCTATTCTGGAGCCCGCTATTTTTAGTCAGTTGAAAGTTGGAGGTTGAGTCGACTCACATACGTACTTGCCAACTCCTCATCGATTGAATAACAAGAAAGCAAAGAATATTATGCAGCACAGCGTTAGTACCCTTTCTTAACAGGCGACTTGGATGCGATGCAAGCCACCTCCGAAAAGGCCGGGATTGATAGGAGTGCGAGGAAATTCGGTGAACTTCAATAGGCAATTTCCATATCAAGACTAGATTAGAATTTATTCAATAAGAACCAATCGATCTCATTCGTCTTCAGGGTTTTAGAATTGCGACATTCTTAGAAGAAAGAAGAAGAAAGCAAGGCGTGGTAAAAGGGCGACAAAAGGAGGACACAAGCGACTTGGAAGAGTAACCATGGGATTTTTGATGGCACCCACAACCCCGAAAATATTTCTTGCCAAAAGCATCGTCCTTCTGACGGAAAAAATGAGGCATCAGTGATTAAGGTGGGTCTAATTGGATTTGAAATTTTGTCGAGCCAAGGCTGTGGACAGAAAGTTCTCAAAACGGGATCAATGGGCACCCCACTCGTGTTTGACAAACACGTTGCCGAGTCGTCCTTTTCTGGCCTTAAGGAGGTACACACTTGGCCATTGTCCTCGTCACCCCAATACTTTTCATCCCTCCCTTTTACACTCCAGGCTCCTCTTGCCAATGAACCCATTTAACGTTGGCTTGACATCCATGCCTTCTTTCTCACAAATAGACACCTCTGGGAAGTTGGCCAAGGCAGCCTAGACAGAGGTAAGAAAGTTTCATACCTGCACTATGAGACACGCATTAACAATTAAAAAATTACGCAGGCCTTCCTTATTCAAATACAGTGACCTCTCATTCAAGCCTAGCAGCGTCCCGAGCATGTTCCAACCGTCATCAGCCCCGACAATCCTGGATCAATCATTCACTACCACGCACAGTCCTCAATGGCATTCAATAGCGCAGAGTCTGCCTATGGCCTCCCTCGACATCAGGGAAATTTTATATGCATAAAGAGGGCGATGCTCACCAGCGCGCTGGTATGAACGGTACGTTTCGCCATATGCATCAGATCATACTGGTTCATTGATCGTCATTATACAGCATCTCCCTACCCAATGGCTGGCGCCATACAGGGCATCACTCGCCAGTGCACTAGTCTGAACAGTGTTTTATGGTACAGAAGCTCCCTATCCAAGGACCATGTCTGCTCAACCTACTGCTGGCATCGTGTACCCATCATCTCTCGCCTACGGTCACGCCGGTGCATCGAGTACTTCATAGCCCACACCAGCCGTCTATAGCTAGACCATTCTCTGGATACGGACCACCTGAACTCAACGTCAATCAGCGTACCACCAAGGGAATGACCTCACCCTCGCTCGCCCGCTCACTATCACACCATTGCCCAGATGCTTCCGAGTTCTACGGTTCATGCTGAATGGCAGCAGCCGGTCATGTCTATCCCAGAGCAGTCCTCAGTGTTGTTTAACGGAGCCCTCGCCGTCTGTAGCTCTGAAGGGCATCGGTCGGTTCTTCACAAGCACCTTGTGCCGAACAACATCACATTCAATAATCGTCATCATAGCGGAGGGGTGCAAACTCTTCCTGACCATTCCACTGCCTCTCAACTCGATGACCATACCTATGAACATGTTCACGACTCTTATCCACCACCTACCAGTTTGGTTCAGCGCGGAGGGACAGCAAATCAATCCAACGAGCAAATAATCATAGAAGGAGGCTCAGATGCCAACACCATGACACCGACTCTGCCACAGGATCACAACGGCATCCCATCTGTGCAACAGCAGCCACACGTCCACAGCCAGGATAGTATTTCAAATGAAATACAAAACCTACGAGGTACCAGGTCTTCTGCACCAACTCGAAATGCATATCATATTGATCATGATTATATAGTGCCATCTCCCGAATACCTGGAGGTGGTTAATGGGTTCTTTGCCCAGTGGCCACCGCACATTGCGTTTTCGACCTCCGTCCCCTCAACAAGCAGTAACGAAGAACGGTCGCCAAATGATATCCCACACCAACATCACTCGCTCTATACCCCATCGCAAATTCCAACAGCTCAACACAATGAATGGAATGCGGCTGTCCAACAACCGGTGGAATGTGTATCAAGAACATGTGCTCAAGATACATTGCATTGTTCTGCATCCCATCAGGGAGAAGCAGAACTATATCAACATAACAGATCCGAATCGACCCCAAGCTCCGAGGAATACCTCATAGAGCGGAACCCCTTCGACGAGGGACCAGACGACGGAAGGTATGTATGAGTCGTTCCACTTCTCGAAATGGATACTTACAACCACAAGCTTGCTGCAGGAGGCAGGCGAGGCAGGGTCCTGGACACCAGCCCAGCCCCATCAACCTGTCAGCTTGGCCAATAGCAATGTCTCGCGAGAGTTACCACCGTCAAATGAAGGAGACGACCTCACCAAGTCATCTCAGCCCTCTGTACACCCTGGAGACATCACTGAGAATCACCTACCACGTGAAGACGTTGAAAGAGGCAGCAAGCGCAAACACGATGCTGAAGTCGGTGAGTCGCAACAACCTCACCCAAATTTCTTAACTTACTCAGTCTCCCACTCCAGCCTCAGAGAGATCCCAACCTCAACGACGCACCAAATGTAGACAAGATTCAGGGGTTTCTTCTCCGTCAGGTTCCGCGTCGTCAACGTCAGCCCAAGGAAATATTCAGAAGAAGGAAAGGAAAATATATACCTTGACCGAGAGCGTAGGGGACAATTTTAGGTATCAGCGGGTCCCAAGGTGCGAAAATAACCTAATGAATGGACAAAACTGATCAGTGAAATATTATAGGCCGGAAAATCAGGGAGGCGGCTTCACTGAGTCGTATCAGTCATCCACAAACCCAGAGGGCGGATTCACGTTCGCTGAGCATCGCCCGCAAGAACCTAGCACAGAAAGTAAGCGAAAGCGAGAAGAGGAAGTCGGTGAGTCGCCATACCGCTGACACCACATGCCTATCTTGCTTAGTCCCCTCATTCCCAGCCTCAGAGACATCCCAACCTGAGCGACCAGTCAAACGCATACGCAATTCGTCCGCTTCGTCCGCTTCATCTTCATCGTCCCATTCTTCATCCTCAAGCCCGCCGATGCCGTCTCAAGAAGCAGTAGCAGAGGACACGATTACGAAAAGAAAGAAGAAGTTACTCCGAGACAAGATGGATGGGCCATTTTGGCTGCAGCGAATTCCAGAGTACGAAAATAATCTAATGCATGAATAAAAACTAATCAGTAATTTATGACAGGCAGGAGAAAGAGCTCGTGCATATCGCTGAAACAGTGTCTCCTGCAGAGCAGGTCCCAGAGAGCGAAGAAAACGAGAATTAGATGGAGGAAAGATGCAAGCCGCTTTTTCCTCTCGGAGCGTCGGATCGATCAGTGCCGTTGTGGCACGGGACGCGGAACACCCTGCTTCCGGTATTCATGCCAAGTTTCTCCGATGATATATTTCTTGTGTCTTATTCCTCGCTTATTCCGAGCTTCTTCCCTACAAAGTCAGAATGATCACAATGGGTTCTCTGGCATTTTATTTGCTTTTGGCTGTATCCTCTTCTGCTACTGTGGTATTCCATTTTACATGAATTCCTTTGGAAATGATTCTTGTGTACAGTTTACTCCTTCTCTTTTATATTATGTATTCGAGGGGCCGGTCTTGAAAAATAAAATGGGCGTATGGCACGGAACCACGCATAATTATCAGATGGGCCAACCACCTCCCTGTTGCCCTCCAATACTAGCCAGCGCCAGTCAATTCAGTCAATTAAAATAGCTGACTGGGTCATCTTCGCCACCACTTCTAGAGTAAATGACGGCTACCTCCCGATGAACAATATCACTCATCACGCAGCAGATAATCCAACTAAAATTTAGCCACGCCATATACCGTAATCATTCATCCATCAAGGAGCAGAACGAAAAAAAGCTTCCTTGTCACCTATGTACAGGAGATTAGCGAGGAACTATCCAGGATGCGAATCAAAATCCAACCTCGTCTATGGAAATAAGCCCAGCCACTCGTGACTCCCAAGACATCATCAGTGCATAAGCTACAAACTCAAGCCAAGAAGAGAACTCAAGTTCACGACAACATCTCGAACCCTCTAAATTTGAACCTGAGTAGACAAGCGGAGGCGACGCCAGACTCCGATATCAACAAGAGCTTGCAGACTTCACAGCCTCAAGACCTCGACCCAGTGACAACGATCAACCAGGTCAATACCAATGTTCACCTCAAGGACTCCCCGTATGCGTAAACCCATCCCGCCCCTCCTTGCGGTCAAAATAAATCGACCAAAGACGACATGAGCATTCAATAACTCCTCCCTAAACGCGTCATGGGTTTTCTGGCTCAAAAGGGGACGAAAGCGTGATGTGAGAGTGTGTGTGAAGATACCCTCCATTCCTTGCTGAGAAATGTTGGGGAAAATGTGCGCAATCGTGATTTAGAGGCTGCCTGATTGGCTGCAGACCCCTCACCTTGTCCTGCTTTCTCCAATCTGCCTGATGCTAGCGCAAGCAGCGCCAGCTCAAGCGGCACAACCAACATGACCACGACCAGTGCCAGCAGTGACAGGGGCGGCACAACAACTTCTTTTGGCCACCGTCTTTTTTTCTACTTCGACCATCAAATCCACGACCATCGCGTCCAAATTGAAGCCGGTATCATCGTACACGTTCCGAACGCTGCTTGGATGTCGCGTAAAGTATTCGCAGGGTGTCGGCCACTGTGCACATCAGGATAAGAATGAGAAAGGTCGGCAAGTACTATGCGCCCGCTGCTATTGTCATTGAAGGGAGTGATGCAGCCTGAAATGCAAGTTGGTGGCGTCGAAGAAGCGAGGAATGCCCGACGCTGAGTGACTGTAGCCCGGAGAGTATGAGAGAGAAGAAAGGAAGTGTGAAAGGACAGACGGACGGACGGACGCGTCACCTGTGGAACGAATGGCGATGCGAGATTGTGGGGTAATCACAGCCCGAGAGACGCGCACGCAAGCCCCGACCACCACGGGCTTTTGGTCGTACTCTCCTGGTGAATCCTTCAAAAAGGTCGGTCGTGTCTTATGATTGCCATCTGGAGGCGTCTTCCTGTAAGCAGTTTCACATGGCCGGGAGGGATGCGGAAATAGAGGCAAAGTAGGTGGGTGGGGTGTAAATTGGAGGACGTGCGAACGTCGAGCACTGGGTGTCGGATCTGTACCGATGTTGTAGATGTTTACAAAGCCGAGAGGGTAACTTATGTGGTAAATGAGTGGCGGATGGTAGTCAGCTGGCGAACCAATAGATGTGCGCAGGAGGAGGGTGGCGTGAGGATGGACGGAGAGTGATCAATGAGGGGGAGAAAGAGGATGATGCACATGGAGTCAATGAGCCAGCTGGACAATTATTGATTATCCCTGGGAGCAACGCGTCCAGACCGATACCGATTCTGTCGTACCCACTTGCTGCGAGTTTTAGTGTGCATCTTGCAGAGGCTCGGGTCGCAGTGCACATGAGGGTTTGTTGGGACACATGAATATTGAGAGAACCCAGGGGTGGAAGGCTTCGGAGAGGCGGACACAAAGGGAGGAATAGGCGTAAGCTGTAATACGCCTGAGCAATGGGGTTGACGATGCCCACAACGCTGGTCAAGGTTAAGAGCCTCCGTCCGCTTCCATTCTGCCGCGTCCGTCTGCCAGTTCATTGTTCATATAAATGGTCCTCCTTCTTGCATCAACATTGCTTCATTTCTATACCAGATACGTGAGCATGCGTACTAGCAAAGACGGAGAAGATTTGAGCTTACGACGGCCTGTAGGAGTTAGAGACTTAAATTTATGGTGCAATCATGGACAGGAGGAGGGCGTTCCTGAGACTTGGAAGTGAATGGTGCTGGTCATATTATGGACAGGTCACAGCAGAGTTCAGTCCTCCTGGTGAATTGAAAGAAAGTGAGATCGACAAGAAGAGAGGAAAAGAAAGGAATACAAACAAATGGGTCCTTTGCATGTCATATTGAAGGCACTGACAATGGCACAGGAGTTATTGCGAACCAATTTCGAACGATATATTGGTTGGGAGCAAAAAGGCAGGTTGAACTGCCTATTCTGGTCCAGACACGGCTATTTGACTTGGCCGTTGTCATCACCACCAAGATTCTTCATTCTTCCCGTTTACACTACAGACTCAAACTCTTCTTTCTACTACTTGATCAATAGACACCTTTGGGAAGTTACTCAACGGAGCCTAGACAGAGGTATGGAAGTTCAACGTCTGCACTAGAGCAGTAATCATTTGATTAACGGTTAAAATTATCTAGGATCCCCCAATCAATCCTGGAGCGACCATTATGTGCCGTGGGCCTCAATGGCATTGACCAGTGCAGTCTCTGTCTACAGCCTCCCTCGACATCAGCAAAATCCATATTTACATAAAGAGGGCATCACTCACCAGTGCGCTCGTCTGAATGGTATGTACTATGTACCATATTCATCAGCTAATACCGGTTCATTGATCATCATTGTACAGGTTCTTCCTATTCAATGACCGGCAGGCCATTGACTGCCCATGCATCGGCTGACCATCAACATTATTCACATTACCACCAAGCCCTTGATATCACGTCGTCTCGCCCGCTCACTGCCAATACCATCCGTGAAACGCTTCCGCAGTCTATGGCTCATGCCGCATGGCAGCAGCAAACATGTTCCATGTCAGGACAGCCCTCAGTATTGTTGAATAGAGCTCGCTACGCCTATAGCTCTGAAGAAGAAGATCAGTTGGCTCTTGACGCGCCCTCATCCTTATTCTCACCCCGACGACGCCTATAAGATGCATAACATGTCAAGTAGCATTCGGAGTGTGTACAATGATATCAATTTCAGGGGATGGGTTTACGCATACGGGGAGTCCTTGAGGTGAACATTGGTATTGACCTGGTTGATCGTTGTCACTGGGTCGAGGTCTTGAGGCTGTGAAGTCCGCAAGCTCTTGTTGATTTCAGAGTCTGGCGTCGCCTCCGCTTGTCTACTCAGGTTCAAATTTAGAGGGTTCGAGATGGTGCCTTGAACCTGAGTTCTCTTCTTGGCTCGAGCTTGTAGCTTGTGCACTGATGATGTCTTGGGAGTCACGAGCGGCTGGGCTTATTTCCATAGACGAGGTTGGATTTTGATTCGCATCCTGGATAGTTCCTCGCTAATCTCCTGTACATAGGTGACAAGGAAGCTTTTTTTCGTTCTGCTCCTTGATAGATGAATGATTACGGTATATGGTATGGCTGAATTTGAGTTGGATTATGCGCTGCTGCGTGATGAGTGATATTGTTCATCGGGAGGTAGCCGTCATTTACTCTAGAAGTGGTGGCGAAGATGACCCAGTCAGCTATTTTAATTGACTGAATTGACTGGCGCTGGCTAGTATTGGAGGGCAACAGGGAGGTGGTTGGCCCATCTGATAATTATGTGTGGTTCCGTGCCATACACCCATTGTATATTTCGAGACCGGCCCCTCGAATACATGGACTATATAATACAAAAGAGAATAATACAAAAGAGAAAGAGTAAACTGTAAACGAGAATCATTTCCAAGGGAATTCATGTAAAACGGAATACCACAGTAGCAGAAGAAGATACAGCCAAAAGCAAATAAAATGCCAGAGAACCCATTGTGATCATTCTGACTTTGTAGGGAAGAAGCTCGGAATAAGCGAGGAATAAGACACAAGAAATATATCATTGGAGAAACTTGGCATGAATACCGGAAGCAGGGTGTTCCGCGTCCCGTGCCACAACGGCACTGATCGATCCGACGCTCCGAGAGGAAAAAGCGGCTTGCATCTGTCCTCCATCTAATTCTCGTTTTCTTCGCTCTCTGGGACCTGTTCTGCAGGAGACACTGTTTCAGCGATATGCACGAGCTCTTTCTCCTGCCTGTCATAAATGACTGATTAGTTTTGTTCATGCATTAGATTATTTTCGTACTCTGGAATCCGCTGCAGCCAAAATGGCCCATCCATCTTGTCTCGCAGTAACTTCTTCTTTCTCTTCATATTATTCTCCTCTGGTTCAGATCCTTGAAGATGCATCGGTGGGCTCGAGGATGACGAAGCAGATGACGAAGACGATGCAGACGAATTGCGTATGCGCTTGACTGGTCGCTCAGGTTGGGATGTCTCCGAGGCTGGGAATGAGGGGACTAAGCAAGATAAGGATGTGGTGTCAGCGGTATGGCGACTCACCAATTTCCTCTTCTCGCTTTCGCTTACTTTCTGTGCTAGGTTCTTGTGGGCGATGCTCATCGAACGTGAATCTGCCCTCTGGGTTTGTGGATGACTGATACGACTCAGTGAAGCCGCCTCCCTGATTTTCCGGCCTGTAATATTTCACTGATCAGTTTTGTCCATTCATTAGGTTATTTTCGCACCTTGGGACCCGCTGATACCTAAAATTGTCCCCTACGCTCTCGGTCAAGGTATATATTTTCCTTTCCTTCTTCTGAATATTTCCTTGGGCTGACGTTGACGACGCGGAACCTGACGGAGAAGAAACCCCTGAATCTTGTCTACATTTGGTGCGTCGTTGAGGTTGGGATCTCTCTGAGGCTGGAGTGGGAGACTGAGTAAGTTAAGAAATTTGGGTGAGGTTGTTGCGACTCACCGACTTCAGCATCGTGTTTGCGCTTGCTGCCTCTTTCAACGTCTTCACGTGGTAGGTGATTCTCAGTGATGTCTCCAGGGTGTACAGAGGGCTGAGATGACTTGGTGAGGTCGTCTCCTTCATTTGACGGTGGTAACTCTCGCGAGACATTGCCAGTGGCCAAGCTGACAGCTTGATGAGGCTGGGCTGGTGTCCAGGACCCTGCCTCGCCTGCCTCCTGTGGCAAGCTTGTGGTTGTAAGCATCCATTTCGAGAAGTGGAATGACTCATACATACCTTCCGTCGTCTGGTCCTTCATCGAAGGGGTTCTGCTCTATGAGGTATTCCTCGGAGCTTGGGGTCGATTCGGATCCGTATTTTTGAGATAGTTCTGCTTCTCCCTGATGGGAGGCAGAACAATCCATTGTATCTTGAGCATATGTTCTTGATACACATTCCACCGGTTGCTGAACAGCCGCGTTCCATTCATTGTGTTGAGCTGTTGGAATTTGCGATGGGATATAGAGCGAGTGATGATGCTGTGGGATATCATTTGGCGACCATTCTTCGTTACTGCTCGTTGAGAGGACGGAGGTCGAAAATGCGATATGCGGTGGACACTGGGCAAAGAACCCATTAACCACCTCCAGGTATTCGGGAGATGGCACTATATAATTATGGTCGATATGTGTTCGGAGTTGGCGTGGAAGACCTGGTACCTTGTAGGTTTTGTATTTCAGATGAAATACTATCCTGGCTGTGGACATGCAGCTGTTGTTGTAAAGGGTTGGTGCCATTGTGACCTTGTGATGGATCCGGTATCATGATGTTGGTGTATGAGTCTTCCGCGAAATTTTGATCGATGGACTGGTTTACTGTCCCTCCGGGCTGAACTAAACTGGTGGGCAGTGGATTAGAGTTGTGAGCATGTTCATAGCTATGTTTGTCGAGTTGAGAGGAAGTAGAATGGTGAGAAAGAGTTTGCACTCTTTCGCCATTATGGTAAATATTGAGGCCGGTCTTGTTCAGTGCATGGTGCTTGTAAAGAGCCAACTGATCTTCTTCAGAGCTGGTGGTGAGGCTTGGCTCCTCCATGAAAATTTGGTCATTGGTTTGGATTACCGTGCTTCCAGGCTGATATGAATTGTCGGGAGGGGGATTGAAGTTGCGAGCATGATCATGGGTATGGTTGTTGATGTGAGAAGTTGCGTAATAATCAACAGGTTGTACAGTTCCACCATGACCATCATTGTTGGAGATGGGCTCGCTCAACGCAAGGTGCTCGGGAAGAGCCAACTGGTCTTCTTCCGAGCTATAAGCGTCGAGAGCTCTATTCAACAAAGCTGAGCCTTGGTCAGGCATGATTGACATCTGCTGGTGCCAAGTGGAATGATGGGTAGAATATGGGAGCATTCGGCGGGTGGTGCTGGCAGTGAGTGAGCCAGAGAAGGTGAGGGCTTTTGCTTGGTTATAAAGTGAATGATCCTGTTGGCCAGCCGACCCATAGGCAGAGAATGACTGGCTTGTCGAGAACTGTTGGCGGTTATGGAATGCCCCCTGCTGTTGCGCATGAGTTAAGGATGGTGGCGATATTCTATGTATGGCGCCATTCATTGGGTAGGGAGATGCTGTATAATGACGATAAACGAACCAGTACTATGATCTGATGCATATGGCAAAACGTACCGTTCATACCAGCGCGCAGGTGAGCGTCGCCCTCGTTATGCATATATAGATTTCCCTTATGTCGATGGAGGCCATAGGCAGGCTCTCCGCTGTTGAACGCCATTGAGGACTGCGCGTGGTAGTGAATGATTGATCCAGGATTGGTCGGGGCTGATGACGGTTGGAACATGCTCGGGACGCTGCTAAGGCTTGAATGAGAGGTTGCTGTATGTGAATAAGGAAGGCCTGCATAAGGAAGACCTGCGTAAGGAAGACCTGCGTAATTTTAATTGTTAATGCAGTATCTCGTAGTGTAGGTATGAAACTTTCTTACCTCTGTCTAGGCTCCCTAGGCCAACTTCCCGGAGGTGTCTATTTGTTGAGAAAGAAGGCATGGATGTCAAGCCAACGTTAAACGGGTTCATTGTGGCAAGAGGAGTCTGGAGTGCAAAAGGGTGGGATGAAAAGTATTGGGGCGATTAGGACAATGGCCAACTGTGTACCTCCTTAAGGCCAGAAAAGGACGACTCGGCAACGTGTTTGTCAAACACGAGTGAGGGTGCCCATTGATCCCGTTTTGAGAACTTTCTATCCACAGCCTTGGGTCGACAAATTTCAAATCCAATTAGACCCACCTTAATTACTGATGCCTCATTTTTTCCGTCAGAAGGACGATGCTTTTGGCAAGAAATATTTTCGGGGTTGTGGGTGCCATCAAATATCCCATGGTTACTCTTCTAAGTCGCTTGTGGCCTCGTCCTTTGTCGCCCTTTTACCACGCCTTCTTTCTTCTTCTTTCTTCTAAGAATGTCGCCATTCTAAAACCCTGAAGGTGAATGAGATCGATTGGTTCTTATTGAATAAATCTAATCTAGTCTTGATATGGAAATTGCCTATTGAAGTCCACCGAATTTCCTCGCACTCCTCTCAATTCCGGCCTTTCTGGTCCACATGCAGCTATTTTCAGTCAAACGTAAGGCTGACTCTTGCCAGCATACATCCCTAAATTCAAGTCCAGAGCTATAAAATTCGGAGGAGTTTGCTACGTAGATGAGCCACAAGAATAATTGAAAAGTTGATTCATAACCTTTAATAGACTAAGTTAGTGTGGCACATGATGTTGACATGATGCCTATTTCATAGTAACATTATCTGAGTACGTTACTCAATCCCACTGTCTGTCCGTCAAACAATGTGTCGATCTTCAACCCGGTTAGGGTTTCGAAATATCACATCCTCAGAATGAAGAAAAAGAATTCAAGAAGGTAGGCGTGGTAAAAAGATGACAAAAAAGTGTAACCATGATGGGATGATTGAACAACACAAGCACTCAGATCGGAAGACAATATCTCTCATGTACTTACTCACTGTATGAAGTAGGGATTCTCTGTTGCAATCGAGTAGTCAATTTAAAGATCAGGAATTATCCTGTCACAATTTATTGATCTCCCACCTGGTCAGGGTTCTAGGATTCAGAATAAAGAAAAAGAATACAAGAAGGGTAGGCATGGTAAAAAGATGGCATACATAGAAGAGCAACCATGGTATCTGAGTTAATTGCACCCACAACCCCAAAAATACCCCTTACCAAAACTGTCCTCCTTCTGAAGAAAATAAAAAAACATAAAATCAGCCATTAGGGTCAGTCTTGTATTTGAAATTTGTCAAGGAGGAAGTCTAGGGAAACAGTAACTGTTCTGAAAGAGAACAAAGGGCAACTTCACTGAGTCCCAAATTTCCAGTTCTAAAAAGTCACACACTTGCAGCTATTGTCCTTGTTGCCCCAACTCTTTGCCCTCAGTTAATGCATGTCTCCTATGAGCTCATCTGAATCTGTTTCAATAGACATGGGAAGGAAGCCATGAGAACCTTCCAAAAGGTGAGGAAATTTACAGTCACTGTGAAGGATGCAATTCTGTATTTATCAAATTTCTACAGTATCCACCCACCCATATTCTACAGCCCCTCAACCTAGCCCTAGCCCTGACCAGCCAGTTCACCTACTGTCTTTGGCTCACATTGCAGCACAGCAACAGAGATTTGAGGAACTAGGAGAACACTCAATGAGCAGGGCAGTACCATCAGCCTATTGCCAGTCAAACCACCCCAGTGACCCCATCTTCGACCAGTATCAGCATCATGCTGCTGCAAGCCCTGCTCACTGACCTCCTACCTCCTCTCTCTTTTCCACTGGTGAGAATCTCGCCACAACAGCCAAACCATATTCAGCTCATGCAGCAGGTCCCAATTCCAACATCCATGACTTAAACCATCTTGCCTCTTCCAATCTCAACATGCATATTTTTCATCCCATTCATGAATCTACTCATGGTAAATAATTTTTTTCTTACCTGAACCATCATCCAATATTGGTCAAATGTTCATATACAGCCCCTACTCCATTCCCATGCTACCATCCCATGATTTCAATGGTGTCCCCTGGTCCCAACCAAATACAGAAGACAGGTATTTTTAACTCCGATGGCATGCATTGGAGTAGGCCATTCTGCATCAGATCTGGGGAGCTGGTGCTCGGAGACACATTGAGCAGGCGGTGCGGATAGTGTCGCATGCAGTGGCAAGAGGTAAGCTTGGAATTGATATTCAGAGTGCGGGACGCGCTGGCACGCAGAACGTGCACAGCCGCTGATGGGAATGTATCTAATCTAATCGACTATGCGCCAGATGGCACTGCCACAGCGTATAACACTTATCACCATCACCATCACCGGGGTGGGGGTTTTCTTGTTTTAATTACAGAGATGTATTATTCGATTCTTTTTTCATACCACCGTACTATTTATTTCCATTAAAGAAGATCCTTGTCTTCGATAGCTCCAATGTCAATCAACCGTCGATGCATACGTCCATTCAAGCGGCAGTCTATTTGCATACTGACGATCTTCTAGGCTGCGTGCATTATGTTCATATCTCTAGGCCAATTGTTTTACACTTACATATGTCGTTCTTTTTCTATACTTGAGCTTTTTGTACTTACAAACACCGCTCAAGAATATAAAGGTTTGAGGTAAAAGAAAGGCATTACTTTCGACACTTATCTCCGGATTCAGAATCTCAAATAGCATAGTATTAATGATTGAAACTTTGACATCTCATTTTCTACGCTGTAGAGATATATCTTGGCAGCGAGTTATTCAGATTTTAATTAGATCACGTTTAGTCTCGAGCAGCGCAGTACTAAGCAAGGTGAGAATATAAATATCGCCTCAATTTTGTTTCCACTCCTCGCTAAGTAACCATTCACCGACAATGAAGCTCTACGTCATACACATTCTCTTCCTCTTGTTGACTTCATTGTCGTCCACCATCGCTGGATCCATACATGACACTGCATATGAACACCGTGAGAGCGACAAGCAGGTCAACAGTCTCGCAGACGAACATGTAGAACTCAAAGCTCGCTCAACCCAAATTGTTGTGCCATTGGTCATTGCTGGTCTGGCAATCGGTACTGCTGTGGTCGGACAAATTCTCCATACAATCAAGACCAAACCACAAGCGACCATCGAACCACCCTCCAACGACAAAGAGGTGCACGGTCATTTCTCCTAACATCATTTGAATTTGATGCTAAAATTTCCTCGAATAAAATACTTAGCCTGCAACCCAACTTTTGCATGAGGCTGTAAACTGGCTCGCAGCGAATTCTGATTTTAGTGCCATTGCAGTACGATCTACTGTGCCTCAATCTCTTGGATTTAATGGAGAGGTCAGAAAAGACTGGGGATCTTCTGCCCTGACCATCGACGCTGCTGAAGGACAAAGCAAGTGGGTTACATTTCTGAATCTTTCAATTGAATACCTTACTGAAAAGGATGCGACTACAGGTGGAATTTCTACTGGGTGAGAAGCAGATCTATCATGGTGGATACTCCGAGTCTGACAAATGATGTAAGTAGCCAGGTACCTCAAGTTAATAAGATTACTTATTCATTTCCACGTAGGTTGTACTCGGAGGTTCATCTTCGGCTAGTCGCAATCCAAACATGCCAAACGAGTGGACTTTCACCCTTGGGATTCATTAGCAAGCGCAGGTCGAAGAGCCTTGAAATGAAAGAGCCATAGCGGGGTGTTGATTTTGCACTGGAAAGATGGTAGACAACGCGATGTTAACTCAGAAAATTAAATTGAATTCGCCTACAAACCTTGGTCATTTGTTCAAATCTCGTCTTTAAAATAAGCCAGATGGTGTGGAACAAAGGTTGCAGAAGACTACACTGCAAAAGCAGATAATTCTAATAATGATGTAGGGGCCCTAGCTTACAATGTCATCGAGCCCGCATTCTTCAGTGATGTAAATTCTACCTTTCTGTGATGTTTTTGAACTGAAGGGGGAAGTTACGTGCTCAAGTGAGATTTGTGTGACAATGCACCTGATCAAGCAGGTGATGTTTGGGCCAAAGGTCATTTTGAGGCCACGCCAACATTCACTACACAACGCTCACCATTGTCGACTCTGGCTCGATGGCAATCCTTTTATACACCTCAAATATGCCTTCTGGACGATATCTCCCTCAATGGACAACCCCGTCGCCGCTTCAGCCACATCCGCCGCTCCTGATGACCTGACTCCCCACACGATATCAATCAATATCTCTCTTCCGGTCGATCTGGCACGATCTGCTCGATCTCTTGTAAGTTAATTTTATTCAATATGATATTTAACCCTTCTTACAAATACCTCAAGGTTGTTAATGTGAATCTGTGTGGGACAGGCTCCGACGCACCACCTGCAGCCTTCAGTTGTCCACATTCTCACCAAGGCCCAACGATGGAACTGGGTGCTGCTGCCGAGTGTCCTGCTGCCCCGGATGCAGCAACGAAAGCTGAGAGGACACAGGAGCCTGCAGAGGAAGAAGAAGTAAGCAGCCACTCTTCTGAATGTTGATTTCTCATTAAATTTATGGGGATCTGCAGATCTTATCTGAAATGGAACCCGATTCGCAGGCTCCTGGGTACCAATGTATGCTCGACAACCCTCAAGATCGCGCCCACCAGCTGGAAAAGAATGATGAAGTGAGTCGCTAACATTCGATCTCTTTCCACGCTGATAGACATGTCCAGATCTTATCCGAAACAGAGCCAGATTCACAAGCTCCTGAGTACCAATGTATGCTTGACAACCCTCAAGAGCGCACCCTTGTTGTTGCCTCTAATCCCCAGGAAATCAAGGTGAAAAATAGTGAAGTGCAAGCCAGTGATTCCGAAACCGAACCGGATGATGACATTCCTGTTGCCACACCCGTCGTTTGGCATGCCAGTGGCACAAATGGCATCGACTTTGATGTTATCCCTGCCAATTCGACAGAGGAGGTAATTCCGGTGTGTCCTTTCCTTGCAAATCCTTGTACTCCCAGTCTTATGCAATTCAGTCCACGGATTCCGATGAAGAAGAGCTGCAACCTAACATGGAAAGAAATGTATGTCTGCATATTGCGAGGGCTTTTTTCCCTCTCAGGTCTATACTAAAATGATGTTCTTTGTTCAGATAATGCAACGTGGAGTGAAACGCAAGCTAGGGGACAATTCTGCCTGGATGCGGAAGGAATTTCTTAAAAAACAATGCTAGGTCGCTATATCAATCCTACTTTTTTCGCCGCTTCGTCGGCTGTTCATTTTCCTCTATCTCTATCTCATCGCTTTCTATATCCTCCTCCTCGGAATTGATAGCTTCTGTCCTGGGCCGCTTTTTTCCTTTATTCGTTCTCGATGTAGCTTTCTGTTTAGTCTGTGTCCGTCATCGCTTTGTTGGCCGATCACCCTCCCCTATGCCCATCTCTTCCTCACTCTCTATACCCTCATCCTCTGAATCAATCTGAGCTTCAGCCCTCTGTTGCTTTTTTGCTTTATTAGCCTCCAATGTTGCCTTTCGTTTAGCCTGTGTTTTTGCCCGTTTGGCTGCTTGGTTAACTCGCAATGTGGTGGCAATGGCTGCATGATGAGCTTTGCGATCCTCGTACAATTTTTTTGGAGTTGTAAGATGTCGAGGAATTGCCTGTCGGAGAAGAGTGGCATTATGGATTGCATATGTATTGATTAAATAGTGGCCATCATTTTTGTGCTTGATCAGACTCTCTTGTCGAGTTGTAGCTTGTCGTTCCTGCAGTTGGATGCGAAAATTGGCTGGCTCGCACTTGGCGGTTCGACAATCGTGTTGCACAGAGAAAATAAATAGGACATCTAGTGGTTTAATGACCTGATGCTTTTGAGCATTCTGAGGCTGACGGAGAAATGGAAGATCAAAATCAGGGTGTTGTTCACCTGAAAGAGAGAATACTTCAACAGTAATCAAACCACTTTCAGGAGATGTCAATTCACTTTCAGGACAAATGATTTCAGCAATTCGGCCAATCGAGGTTGTTCCGAGAAACTGATAAAATATCCAGGATCCAATCCCGCACTTGTCCCCAGACTTTGCGATGACACTGACACCTTTTCTCCATGAAACTTGGGTGTTGATGCTGGCGGTAGAAGACAACACCTTGGATACAAGTGTGTCGCTCCAAGACATGACCGCATTTTTGGCCTTCCCAGCCAACCGCATGGCACCTGGTATAATTTCTGATTGCGGTACCCAACCCAGATGCCGTTGAATAATTGCTTCGCTTTTCAGCACACGCAAGACACCACTTCCTGCATGAACCCAATCATCACCTTGCTTCCAATAACCTCCAGACAAAATATGTTTAACGCGATCCATTGAAGCAAATTTAGTTGCTATGTCACGGCTTGGGGCTTGGTGGTTGCTGTAAATGGAACAAAGACGGAAGACACCATTAAAACACTCGAAGATTTCCGTTGAGTTTCGAATAGCAGGTCCAAATCGACGTATGTCCTCCGGAAGGTGGGTGAGAATATGCAATTTCATTTTAACAATGATTTTTGCTGGATCCACATCACCGAATGCATCAAGGACATTACCAATCAGGATCTCCAAGTCCTTCAAGTATTCATCCATGTCCTCGATTTCATGAACCCATAAAACTGCACCAAGAGCTCCGACAGCCTTTATAAGAGTGAATTCTGCAGGAGTAATGAGATCATGCACATGGAAAGCAATCATTTGCATCAGTGTCTTGAAGTGCTTTCCGATTAGATTGTTTCGATATTGGATCATATAGTCAGCTCGAAGTGGTGGGACAGTTAACCCATCAAGATCTGTGGATTGTAATCGGATGGCGAATGTAGCGCGATTGGCATCGGTCCAGGATACATTGATAAGGTGCCAAACATACTTTACAATTCCAAGTAGAATTGTATGTAAAATTTCGACTGGGGTGTCTCGAGTGGGATCAAGACCGGCTATTGAAAGAAGAGGGTTGAATTTGTCCCCAGGTTGGTCTTTAAGCCATTTCTGAAGTTCTTCAGCAATAGAGTCAGGCGTCCAACCAGGGTCCTGACTTTTCATTTCATGACATTTCTGAATAAGAATGTCGATCCAGTGCTGAGTGATCTTGTCCTTGGTCCCGGTCTCTGTCTGAATGTCCGTCACATGCTTTTCAATACCATAACAAGCTGTTTTGAGTTGCTTTTCGAGGCATTTCTGAGTCTCCCCAGCTGATCGTGCCACTCCAGTGAAATGTAGAGAGTGATACCCTTCATCTGATTCGGTGTGGTCATGAGGTCCACCTACACCACATCGACGACATTTGAGATTAGCATTTCCCCCCATATGCGATGCCTCCTCAGACTGCTGAGGATTATCTGCAGGAAGGCCAGGAACATGGATCATCACACAGGCTTCCCGTCCGGTGCTTGCATTGTAGCATTCAATTGGTTCCATGTGAGTCTTATTGATCCTTTCTTTCAATGTCACAAATTGTTCTGGTGCTGTTGCATGGGGAGAAGCAGAAACATATTGAATGAAATATTCCTGTTGGAGAAGTCGTCCAGGGAGATTTCCATTCACCGCATACATATTTATGTGCTTGTTGTACTGCTTGGATTTGTTGCCAGAGACATCATCACACCACAGTGGCATCATGATAACAAAAAGATCCTTATCCTTTGCAATCTTGCATAAGGGATTGGGCATTTCCAGAGCCTGGACATCATCTATCATAAATTTGTGTTAGCTGTATGCCCAGAAATCTGCACTTCTTAAGAACATAGTACGTACCTGCCCACTGAATCTCAGCTCCTCTCTCGGCAATAATGTCATGGTAATTGCGCTTGAATTGAGATGCTTTAATGATCCGCCTGTCATTGTGATTGATCCTCCACCCATGTGGGGTGACCTGAACAATTGAACAACTGGCTGTTAGCTCCTTTTTACGGATGACCCAGTCATGGGGGATAACATATTCCCCAGAATCTATTGCAGAGACCTCCTCAATGTAGAATTGGCGCAATCCACGAGCATACATTGGAGTAAGCTCAGATGGTTTAAATTCCTTCCATCTTCCAGTTTGCCAACCTTCAGATATTGGCCCTTCAGGCTCTTCGGGATATGGGTTAATGTGCTTTGCAATTTCGGGATTTGCGAAGTTACGAGCAATGGAATCTTCAAGACTGTTGAGGTAGAAGATATTCCCTAGCATTGACTCATGCTTAGTAGGGTTCGTCCCACAGGTCTTTCGAAGATCTGTTTGTAACTTGTGAAAGGCATCATAAGAAGGGACATTTGGGACGCCGACTTCTTTAAGAATCCAAAGGACCATGCGAAACAAGTTGGCGGACATCCGCAGGCGAGGGAGGTTGTCCACAATGTCAAGCAGCATCATCAGCTTGCTCGGATATGGGAAATAATCAGAATCAACAGGAAGATCATTGAACTGTCGAGCCACTTCCTCTGAGTCCTGGACATCTGTTGCAAGATATTGTCGTACTTCTTCGGCCAAGTCAAAGTCATCATCATCAGAGTCTCTGAATTCATCCATATGTGCAGCTTGAAGAATTATCTCTTCGAGTTGGTCTGCCAATTCCTTCTTCCGAGCATCTGTATTGTCTATAATTGGGGAGATACCAGCAGAAATGATTTGTTCTGAGTCAAAGTAAGCAGGAACTGTCATCGGCACAGACAAATCGTTCCCAGTGGATTCAAAGCTAGGTGGTTCTCCAATATCGGAATGACCAGAGGGAAGCAGTTGACTGGGAGGTCGATCAAACATCCCCAAGCGCTTGGACTGGATAAGATGATGTAGTTCCGAAGATTGGGGTTGTGCAGAAGGTCCACTATCGAGAGCCCAAAGTTTCTCAGCATTTTGCCGCTCCTGCTCTTCTCGAGCTGCTTTCTGGCTTAAATGAGTATGATGAATTGCAGACTCAAGGTGCTTTTTCAAAGAACTCCTTTGGAACCAGCCATCTTGAGGAGTATTTTCAGGTGTACAGACGGTACAGCAAACTTGTTTATTATCAGTAGGATGCTCGATAATATCTAGAAAATTCAAGTGCAAGCATAAACAAGAATCCCAAAATTACCACTGAATTTCATACCGGAAGGTAATGGTTTCTTCTGAGGTGCCATACTGTAAATATTTGCAACATGGAGTTGTACAGAGTGCAAGATTTCTGACGACGTTGGGTGGCTCACTCAGCTCCAAGTCAACGATCGCAGCACAACTCAAGCGGAGATTGAATTCAAACAATAAGACCAACTTCCTCGTCCCAGTCATTATGCTGCGCTCTTCCCCTTGTCATCTCTGGCCCCCATTCCCTTCAATGGCTCAACAGTTCATGGCCCGTTGGTGAGTACACAATATATAAGTGCCATCCCACTTTGACTCCCCTTTGTCGCGACATCTCACTGCTCCCTTTTTCAATCATGGTACATCCTGATGGCAACTTGACTTATAACTTTCCGACTACTACAGTTCCTCAACCCGGTGATCCTCCAAGGAACAAGAGCCCTGCTTTCAATAACGATGACGACGATGATCTGAACCAGTTCTGCATCCCATTGTGAGTCTTTGATGGCCGACATGTGACTGCCACTGTCCTCGACAAAGAGCTGGATCCTGATTACGAACAAGACACCTCTGCAGCAGATCCAAGTTCAGATGCTCAAGACAGCTCAGATTTCAGTGAAACTTCTGCTGTGCACAATTACAGGCTCGTTTCAGTCAGCCAAGTCATCAAAGGATTGAACCTCAAGTTGTCAGATAAGGGTCAAAGCACTGTTGATCATTACTGCATGGTATGTTCTAGAATCTATTCTCTGGTATTTCTCCACCATCGCTTAGTCTTATTCAGACCAGAGACCTTGAAGAACGACTGGCCATCCATTTCGCGCTCACAGTTTCCAATAATGACTTGTTGCAGAGGCTTACCAAACCTGAAAACTGGACGCTCTCAGAGGATCTCAAGGTCTGTTGCCAGTTGGATACATGCACCTCTTTATCCATTGCTGAACTATTGCAGAAAAATGTTTCAATCTTCGTCAAGGCCTTTCTTCTCTCTCCGAAGGTGACCAGCTACCGTGGCAATTCAGCTGACCTCATTTTGGTGAGGCTTTGACAGCATAATTATAAAATACTGACTGTTTCTCACCACAGACCACGATGCGCGATGCAAATGTTAGTGGTATACCATCTGAAAGTGACCTTGTTCCGACCAAAGAGCTTTTATCCACCATTGGAAGTGCTCTAACGACATTCTGGAATACAATGAAGACCAAGGTATGCCACTCACCATATGCTTGCATCTTTACACTGACCCATCGTTCCGAAGATTAAGGCTTCGACCATTGAAAAGCACAAGCTCACAAATGTTGCTGACCTTGCGCACGATCTCATCAGCAACACGTGCATTCCATTGACCCTCCAGCTCCTAGTTCGTCTTGCGTGGCTGGTACAATGCATTCCCACCTTCTTTGTGTCTCGCTAATGTCATTGATTTGCTCCAGCATTTTTACATCAAGAGGTTTATTGATCAAAACAAAGCCGACACTTGGGCTGAAGTTGATAAGGCTTTGGAAAAGATACGGAAGAGGGCGCAGACTGAGGAAGAATTGAGCGAGTACGCGTCATCTCCTTTTCTTTCCATATTGCCTTTGAATCTCATTTGCGCTACAGGTTTTTCACCAACTATTATACCGAAGACAAGAAGAAGTATGGTGACCCGGCCACTACCAAGCATGAGATTATGAAACCAAGAAACATTCCGAGCTGGATTAAGACGATCGACAACCATGTGAAGAATGTTCAGTCGAATGTTGTCGCTGAAGGCAGGACAAAGAGGAAGCAACCGGATGAGTAGAGATGTTGTAGTTTATAGGTTATTGCAGTCTTTTTGACGCGTCATCAATTGTCCATCCATATTGCTTAATTGAAATGATAACCTGATATTTCTATCTATTCACACATATTCCTATTGTCAGACTCATGTGAAAGTGAGACCAACGAGAGATATTTGATAAGCCTCAGGAGAAATAGCCTCATGGGACATTCTGTACTGGATGTCAAGAGGATGACCGATAATGCTCAGGATATGCCTAGTCAGAATCCTCATTTCAAGGCCTGCAGCTCATATCAATGTCTCCAGATGTCCTGGAACATCAAAATAACATTGGACCTCATTACAGTATCATTTTGATTCGGCTCCTAACCTTGGATAGAGATTCACGCGATGCTGGCCCCATGAGACACCATGACCTTTCCTGAGGCCCAACTCCGACATCAATTCCAGATCCGACCGCCTTTGCGGTGTATGCCGAGTCATGACCGTTGGGCGAATTCAAAGCCCGACTTCACTTCTGCTTCCTGATCTCAGGCCGTACAGCCTCGTCCTAGTAAGCTGACTAGAGTATATTCGGGACTCGGAATGATTACGCCAACCATTCTTACCTACTTTCCTATGCTACTATCTCTGCAGCATTATCTCCATAATCTTTCTAGTCCATTCAGGCTGCAACATACTGAAGATTTTACTGTCCTCAAATCTCCGGTGCGGCACCTCTTGGAATCTAATGCGGCTCCAACGGAAGATGAGAGGGCTCAGATTGAAGACGTACTCTCTTTAGCCCGACATCAAGTGGCAAGTATTCAACACCTTCTTGGAAGTGACCTATTAGAAGAAGGCCCATTGCGAAGGCGAAATGCCCATATCCTGAGGAAAACACAGACCTTTGTCCATGATCACCAATCCCTCCTAGAACTCTCTTACATCCGAGACCTACCCGACGAAATCTTAACTCTTATCTTCCTCGCATGCCTTCCTGACGTGGAATCTAAAAAATGGAAACAGACGCCATGGACTATTATTGGCTCTTTCCGCCTTTCTCAAGTCTGTAGGAGGTGGCGAATTATTGCGATTAGTACGCCCGATCTATGGACTATCCTAGGTGACGTTCAACTCGATTCGAAGGTCATAATGGCTCGCCAGAAATCTTACCTCAAGTTTATCAATGAAGTGTTGCGTAGGTCCCGCGAAAGGGACCTCTGGCTGCATATATCCGCTCCTTTGATAGACTACAAAGTGCCGAAACTTCCTATCCTCAGAGCACTTCTACAGCACGAGCATCGATGGGCTGTACTTGGGATCAATGGCGTAGTATCTACGATTAAGGCAGTCTGCGAGCCCTGGAATGGTACCATTATATCCGATGAGCCTTATTCCTTTCGAAGACTTAGGAAGCTTTACGTGAACAGTCCTCCACCGGAGTCAGGTTGGTTTGTCCAGGGCTTCTGCAAAGCACCTGCTTTGACGGAAGTAACAATTTCTGGTTCACTTCAGCGGGGATTGTTACTTCCTTTGCAACAGTTACGGTGCTATCAGGAAGATCTCGCCGCTGGCTGTGTAAGTTCTACCTGTACGCTCGCTAACGTTTTGAACTATGCAAAGACCTTGGAAAAGCTAGAAATATTTACACTGGGACAGCCAGATTTTTTGAATAATAACGGAATACCAACTGGGATATTGACAGAAAATGTGGTCCTGGAGAAATTAAATTTTTTGGCCCTGAGGTTGGCTTATTTCAAAGTATCGCCTAGTTTCCTGTCAAAAAATGTCCTCGAAAATCTTGTTCTTCCTTCACTGGAAGAGCTCAGGATAGGTGGATACACGCGCGAGGCTGCTGCGCTTGTCACTTCCCTCATCCAAAGGTCTACTCTCCCAGGTGGCGAAATCCCATTGCGCAAATTATATCTGCGGCATATCTTCTTCCGGCTTGATGAACTTCGGGAGCTTCTGAAGGCTGCTCCTCGGCTCGAGGAACTCAACGTAAATTTACCTCCTCGGGTGAGGGTGGACAATTTGGTCAAGCTTTCTCTTCGAGGAACGACATCCAACGCAATATCGGGCAGGCCCGAGCCAAGATTGAAGAGTCTTGTGTTACATGTGTCAAAGGAGGACATGGAGGCGCAGCTCGATTTATTTGTATCCCTTCCATACATAATCGCTGAGAGCGCGCAGATGATAGCCAGGACAAGGGAAAAATATAACCTCATGGTGTACCCTGACAGCCCAGATATCAGCCCTCATTTCAGACTTGTCCTACCAACTATGTCCTCGACGCTGTACGCTCAAAAAGTCCTGAATGCGTGGTCAGACGAGATAAATCGGACGGATATTCTCTCACCTGCAGAAGTAGTTGAGATAGGAGGAGTATTTGGGAATTTGCACAGGAAACTTCAAGTGATATTTCCACTTGACGAAGATCGTCTGCTGAAATGTAAAGAAGCATTTGACGCCTCAATATTGAGTGGAATCTTCGAAGAGATCGAAGCGCAGGAGCTGGAATGTGGTTGGAAGGCTACTTGTCTATATGTGCGTGCTGATATTTTTTCCGTACCGACTTCTTCATGGAATACAAATAGATTTCTCAACTGCACATATGGCTTTTCCACCTGAGTCGATTACCCGAAGATCAGATCCCAGAAGATGCGCAATACAATTTTCGTAATGGGGCAAGGCAGATCATGAGCGGCTGGGAGCCAATAATCCTCTCCGACTTGAAGAGAAGGAAGATGAAATGGGCACTCAAGGGAAGAAGGTCATTGACTTATTTCGCTGGAGATGATGGTAAGTCGCTCTTTTAGCAGCTGAAATATATACTGAAGGCCTCTTACAATTCTTTTTTAAAGAATTTCACGATTCTCCTTCAATCGATTCAGTTTATTGTGGCTTGTACGATCCATCTTTTGAAGATATCGTGTGGTCAGAGGCCTTTTAGAAACGGACTTTCCCTCCTTTCTTTGTTTCATTTTTCCTTTATTGCCGTAGTCCGTAGTTTTCATGGCTAATTTTAATTATCCAGTATATCGAGATAGAGATAGAGATATCCGTTTTGAACGGTTTCTGGGGGAAACGACGTGGCTTTGTGAAATCTGAAATGAGCATGGAGAGAATGAAAGAACATACAAAGAACGTCGCCCGGCTGTGCGCTGCGAATGTTTCCATCAGAAGATATTCTTTGTGGACAAAATCCGCTTGGGCACTGGGAGGCCATCATTCAGAGCGAGTTCATGGTCAGAGGTTATTGTGGTCGAAGTGGAGGACGTCTCAAATTTCCGATGGTGCATACGCGGTCACGTGTTGAGTCGCGGTGGTTGAATCAGAATTGGCATCAAACCGCTTGCCTCTTGTTCCTGACGACGACAATCATGCTCAGTTCACGTCCATTACAGCTCACCACAGATGCTCCTTACTTTTCTACGAAAACGCCCGGAAGAGGGCTTAAGAACCGTGCAGAAAATGCCTATCCAGGGATGGGAATGCCGATGACAGTGAACGGGAAGGGAAAGAACGCGAACAAGGCACCTCGGACACCATTTCAACCTGCGTCAGCTCGTAAGCTAAGCTATTCATTTTCGTGAAACGATGCACTGAAACCGTCAAGCAGAGCCTCATCGACCTTTTAAAGACCAGAAAATAGTACTCAAATCAACAGGCCGACCGTTGTTTGACAGAACTCCTCTTCCAAACCGTGTTGGGACCACATTGTTCAAGACGCCTCTCCCGGGAAATAGCAAGCTATCTAAACTGAGATGCGATGGCGACCAAATCGAGGAAGACAGTGGCACTACTCCGGACTCTGCTCAGCGCCCCAGTTCCCTGAGAAAGCACATCAAGCATCCTCGAATTTCAGGCAGGTCGGCCCTCGAAACCCCGATGAATAATGGTAATCATTGGGACGTGAGCGATGGTGACATTGTCCTCCCTGACGCACAACCCGTGTTAGAGGAAACTATCGCTGAGGCTGGCGATGATCTGGATGAGCTTGAGTACGGGCCACCCAACACTCTAGGTATGTCTCAATTCGATCATGTCTACTATGTCTCTCAAGCGTACGCTAGATATTGCATACGAGCCTCCCTTCGATTTTGTGCTGCCTAATTATAAAGAAGTGGGCAAAACGCTCTTTGACCTAGCTCATTCAACTCCGTACGACGACGTCGCTCCCGTTGAGATAGAAATATCTCCCTGTCAAATTGGAGAATCGAAATGGGATTTTATATCGCTTCCTGAGCTTGGTGAGTTTCATTGTATACGTTCCGGAGGTCGATTCATTAACTGGACCATCTAGCATCCGATGATCCTTTCCACGTAGCTCGCGCCCAAATGATATCCGAAAACGTCAAGAACGCCCCTCCGGTTCTTCCTTCCCGTCGCGGTGGCATTTCATCATCCAACACGATAACTGGCGTGACGCGTCCACAGTCTTCCAAGACAAGGGTAGGAGTTGCCCCGACTGCCCGCCGCCCTGCTGGCCACGCTCTGCCCGCAACAGCCGTTGTTAACATGAAGAGGACAGTGTTCCCCACTGTCGCCAAGTCGACTTCAGCTTCTTCAATCCGCAAGGCCACCGAGGCAAAGGAATTAGCGTCGTTAAGGACGTTGCCTTCATCAACTGGGTCATCAATGAAGGATCTGCCACTGTCAAAGTTGAGGCCTTCCGAATTACAAAGTACGCCTGCTGCTGGCCGCGCTCCTATTCCTAGGCCAACCTCTAGAATGACGAACCCTTCTGTCTTGGCTGGTCGAACTCCGGCACCACCACGACGACCTCACACATCCTTAGCTACCAATGTCAACTCTCACACAGCTTCCAGCACAAAGAAGGTGCCTCAGCCTACCTCAAAAGAAGACGACGTCGTTATCATCAAAGACAATGACGCAGATATAGATATGGATCTGGACTTCAAATTCGACGTATGAGGTGTTGCTTCATGAGCAGGGCCCTTGAAGGTGTACGGTATAGATGTCGTTTCGTTTCAAGACTACTTTCTCTATATCTATAGTAATGTGGTTCCTTCGTTCTTGCAAATTTTTGTGTACAATTTAATCTTGTAGTCTCTCGGGTATCCTCTATGTCGTCAGAAGAAGATGCCTTGAATATCCTGTTACTTTAGCCGAAGTAAATAATTATTGGGAAGCTGGCCCAGTGAAGTTCTGGGCGCTGCGCGCTTTGCGGTCGGTTGGGGTGACGATGTCGGAATTGGAATTTGAAATCGGCCCTGTCATCGTCCATCACGCGCAGTCTTTCTGAATTTGACGTCCCTCCACCTCTTGGACATGTCTGTCATAATGATGGCGGTTGACTCATGAACATAAGTTACGCTCGTTACCCTCATTCTATGAACGTGGATGCTGACACGTTTCCAAATTGAAAGTACGTGTCGAATCATATAAAAAGACTGGCATTTCTCTGATTTTCACGTAGACTCCTTTGAGCAATGTCTTCCGTGATTCAAAACCTCTTATCTCTCGTGCACCGTCGTGATGGTGTGCACCCTGTAGCAATGCTTGGACTCGATAACGGGGGTAAGACGACACTGGTGTACCTCCTCAAGCTAGGGCAAATCATTCAAACCATCCCAAGCATGGGCTTCAATGTAGAGGTGGTGGATGCCCCTGTTTCAGGTCGCAAGTCCTTCAAGATGCTCCTTTGGGACTTGGGAATGGGTTGTGGCAGGATGTTCTATGCGCGCTTGGTTCGGAATTATATGAAAAATATTGATGCCGTTATTTGGGTTGTCGACGCTTCTGATGAGGGACGGCTTGAAGAAAGCGTTGAAGCTCTTGAAGAAATCATTTTGCCTGGGGATCCTGAGGAGGTTGACAAAAGCATCCCGCTCCTGATGTTTGTAATTTTATTCTTATTTTTCCTGTATCATTTCGCTGATAACTATCCGTCAGACTGGCCAATAAATCTGACTTGCCAAAAGCCATGAGCCTAGATCGTATTCACATGGCTTTTTCGAAGTTTGGTTCTGGACGTCTTCTGGGCGCCTTCAAGACGGCCATTACGCCAGATACATTGGCTGACACTGGTCTTTCGGAGGCATTTGGCTGGCTACAGTTGGTCTGGCATATTTCAAGGCCCAAGCGAGAAAAAGAAATAACCTCAGCGACGAAAGCTGATGAGAACGCCGCGATGACCAAGGTTAATCATCAAATGTCCGACCTGCGCACTCAACAAAACAAACTGGTTGAGAAGCTCGAATCATGGCTGACTCGCATCGAGAACGACATTGACTCAGAGGAGTTTTTGGAGAAATTCTACTCGTTTTCTTTACCTGCCTGGGATCACTATACGCATATTAGGATAGCGTATGTGTTACTTAAAAAATTTGGTCGGAAGGAAGGTGAGAAAACTCCGCTTCGTTCACTGTTATTCACTGAAAGGACGCTTCTTCCCTCTAGGAAAAGATAAGATTTTCAATGGTTTGGAAACATATATTACCACCAGCCCACAGACAAAAGGGCGATCGTTCCATGTTACAGTGACCTACTTCTGGATCCAAATTGTTCATTTCGGAATCCGTAACATGCCCGACCTTCCACAGTCTAGTGCTCCCTTACTTCCCTCTGGCCCACTGCCTGAGGTCATAGCCATTACGCCCCAAGACTTCCCTCGATTTCTCCTTATTAATCCGCATGTTGCGGATGGGAATCTATGGTCTGAATATTATACGAAGGATGTGTTGATGAGCCAAAAGGCAAAGAACGAGATGGTGTTACCAGACAAAAAGCCACTTCCCAACCTTGTCGTCCGAGATACCATCAGGTCTTTAGGAAAGGATGTAAAATAGATGCCTGAGTATCTTCTGTTAATCAATGTGCCAAGATGGTTTGTTGACGTCAAAGTAGTTCATTTCTTTCTCTTGATTCATGGCCAGTGGCCCAGTGTGAACTTTTTAGGGCCTGTTCGGCATCCGTATTTGTCTGCCATTGTCTGCTTATAACTTTGAGTGTTCTACAAATTGTTTTTGTGGACACCTCAGTCCACTCCGACAAGCGTTGCGATACTTTATCCTCTGGTTGGAAATTGCTCACCCAATTTACCATCACCATTATGCCTGCCCGACGAGTCAATCATATACCAACGCTGCCTCTCGACGTTCTTGTAGCTATTATCGACGAAACGGGATGCACCAAGGATATTGATACACTCCACTCTTGCTCGCTCTTGTGCCACGATCTCTTACATCATTGCCGCAAGCACATTTTTCGGACATTCGACATGCAAGACGCCATAAGTGATCACGAACAATATTTTCTGAAATTCAACGCGCTTCTGTCCCGTAACCCACATCTCTCCACATATGCTCGCGTCGTCCACCTTCTTGAGCCGCCTCAGTTTAATGTAGAGAGGGCAAGCATCTTGTGCAATCCAAACTTGCCAAAATTTCTACAAAGGTTGACCGCCGTTGAGAAATTCGGATTATATCTTGGCAACGAGATAAATTGGAAAGACATCGGACCCGCGGTCCAACAGGGGATAACGCAAATCATAACGCGACCCTCTTGTGTCGACCTCTCTATCTCGAATTTACAGAATATCCCGCGCTCTGTCTTGGATGATTGTCGCTTCCTGAAGGTATTGAGCGTTACATGCTGCCGTCCAGAAGAAGAACTGTCAGATGAGCAGGGCTACAACGATGAAGGCAAGAAGATAATCAGCATCCCAGATGACCCTTTTATTCATCTCGATTCCGCCTCATTTTTCAACTCGGATGGGTTTGTCTCCGAATTATATCCTTGCTCCAGAGGCTCTTCGCTTAAGTTTTCCTTCTCTCGCCTTCGACAGTTGACTGTAACATTGGCGCCTAGAATTCTAGATGACATATGGAAATTGATATTCAGTGCTTCGCAAACTCTAGAAGAATTGACTGTCAACCAAATCATAGAAGTGGGCTATAATCCAGGCATCAATATACCTTGGGTAAGATTCCACGATACCCCACTTGCATTGGATACATCTCGCCAAATCTTGAGACCTCACATTTCATTATCCTTCCTGCATCATCTCCGTCGACTGTCATTCACTATTATAATCAACCCCTTTCCTGATCATACAATCAAGCAACATGTCTATGAGTGGTGCATGCTACTCCGCACAAGCCCTCCGACTCTTGAGGAAATTACGATCAGATTTGACCTGTTCTTCTTCATGATTAACGATATAGAAAATCTTTTCTCGTCATCGGATATAACATTCTTTGAAGACCTTGACGACACGCTCTCTAATAATTCCGTATTTCATTCTTTGACCCATGTCAAGATTGAAATCTTGCTACCAGAAGATTACGGCTATGCTACGGAATCTGAATGCTCTATCTCCGACTCTGAATCTGAAGAGCTCACGTCACTCCGACAAATCGAGCATTTGGTGCGTAGGATGATGAAGTTGACTCTGAGGAGCATAGGAAGGAGGGGTGTTTTCAGTGTCGAGGCAAAGACCGGGAATAATCTCAATTAACAAAGAAGGAGGTTGACTTTCCTTTCCTTTGCAAATTCGTCAATGGTCCATTCATCTATGTTTCGAGCTTGCAGGACGAAATCTATTTCACACATTCGATTACAATGTTGTTGTAACAATTACGACGTCTAAACAAGTTATTTGGTAATAAATGGGAGTTTATTTATCTGGTACGAGTGAAGAGAGTGGCGGGCAAGGTCGTGAATGTATGGTTATGGATTGCACTTCAAGGAGATAATAAGCCATGCTGGACAAAAACCAGAGTCGACTGACATGTATGCTCCTTTCAAATGTTTATCCCTTTATATCCTGAACCTTCATTCCTTGTTGTCTGCTCTTTCGATACACGAGATTTTGACGCACCATCAAGCACCTGACGATAAATACGCTAGTCCAAATTCCTTTTTTTCACAATTTCAGTTCGAATATAGAGATGCGCCTTTCACACTCAGCAGTGAATCAGAAATTCTACGGCGTTCCTATGTGACCTTGTCTTCGCTGATCCATCTCCCTAGAATTTCGTTCACAGTTCTATTCCACCTCCCCATTGAACATTTTGCTGAAGAACACCTGACTGGTGCCTCCTACGTACATGTCCTCCGGTGCTTGATTTTTTTTTTCAAGGACTCAAACGAGACCCTAAATGTCCTTGCCCCGTTACAAGCCAACGGGAATGATATCCATGAACTAGACCTCCTCGCAAAGCTGGACGAAAAAACTATCCTAATCAAACGCCTATTTTTTTCCTTCGTTGAGGAATGTCGCAATCACGGTACTGCTAGAGGACGACTATGCCCATTCGAGGGATTTGGAATATTCTACGGATACGATGGTGCAGTCAGAATTCTAGTAGGATGCAATACATCGTATCCTATCCTACACTGAGATGGCATTTAGGAGTCTAACTAGGAAAGGGCTGCAAACCAGAACGTACTCAAGTTCATACATTATGTGAATACGCCAATTTGTCGGGGTAGAATGACTGTTTACAGTAGCCGGCAGTTCAAGGGAACCCGTCAAATAAGGTTGAACTCGTGTATGTGATATGCCTCTGTACGCAGCGATCCAAGGAAACTAGAAAGCGTCGGAACGGATGTGGGTTGAGGAGGGCGCGCAGAATGACCAGATCAGCCGGAAATATCCCAGATTTTCCGAATGATCATGATGGATCATCGGTCTGATCTTCCAAAAGTTGAAAGGAGAAGTAGAGGCTAAAATTTTTTGGCATTATGCTTAACTGCGTTATCCAAGCCGAAACTATTTAGAAAGGGAAGAGGCTGACATACGAGCAGAAACGTCACGAAAGACCTTATTTCAATGGGTTGGTAGGGGACAAAAACCTTGGGAAATTCCTTTGCATCATTGGCAGCAATAAGTAGCTAGAACGCCAGAGTTGTCATAAGTGAGGATTGTGAAGAGTCATTGAAGTACGTACTTATGGATCGTGGGTGAGGAAACCAAGCCCGAATTGAGGCAATACATTTGTCGACACTGGGTAGTCAAACCCTGGGACAAAGCAGGGTCCAAATACGTAATAATTCAGCACTTTTGTTGTCCAGATTCCAGAAGACAGCACGAGGATGTGGACCTCTTCTTGCACCGTGAGTCACCGTTTCATGATGGTTCACCTTGAATAGGCAAACTTGGAACGGAGACCCGGAAATAAACCAGCTATAATCATGAGTGTAACGAAGACCGTGAAAGCAGAACCAGAGTCGTTTTATGTTAGATGACATGCAAAGCAATTATTCGCCAGGATAAGAAGACCGCGGGACGCAGGATCAGTTTCGTGGTGCTTCCAATTGTGCAAAATACGCAGGGAAATGTTCGACAAGGAGAAAGAGTGCCCTTCTTGGTTTTTTGCCGGTCTGTACCCTGGGGAAGAAGGGGAAGATGAGGACTATATAAACCTGATCAACAACAACCGCATTCACTTTCTGAAACCTTAACGGCCGGAGTCGGGACTTTTTGCTTCCGACAATTCTTCCTCTGCACCACCAGCATCTGTCGTCCTCCCCGGCATCTAGGCATCTTCCTCATCGTTGAGATCGTGGCGAACAACAGAGAGCGGGCAGATAATCGCGGTGAGCATGTTTCAGGTCCACTGATGTTGCCGTTGACGCTAGTGGACTGACAAATCAGGGTCTTCTCGCTAGCATTAGGCCGCCCACCGATGTCAACCAGGCAAAACAAGAAACAGCGCAAAAATCGCAATAATGCCAGCAACCGTGAGCGGACGGTGACCACGCTCACGGGCGACCCCAACACTCCGTACCTCAATCCACCCGTCAGCGAAAAAGCTTCGATGTCCACGTCATTCTCCGGAGGAAACGCAGGCACTGGCGGCGGAAAGGTGCACACCTTGTCAATAGGCCACAAGCTTATCAAATGCAGAACAGCTTCGGATACGGCTACCCGCAGTCATTTGGACCTATTCAAAACATGCACCAGCAACAGTTCCAGCCGCGTCAGCAGCAACAAGAGCAGTTTTACCCGCCGGCTTCTCAGCAGACGTCGCAGATGCTCTCTGATGTCCCCTTGCCACCTGGCAAGAGCGATCTCGAGATCCTGCAGAACCTCAAGAAGATGATCCTAGACAATCAACACCCGTTCTACAAGGCTATTCCTTCTCCTGCTTATCTGGCTAGTCTCTGGAAGGGTACGGTCCCCCCTCACTCTCAGCAGGCCGCTCAGGGATCAGAACAAACCATTTCAGAGTATCGGGGTCAGTCCAACGACGAGCAGCGGCCGCCACCTTCATCAGCCGGCTTCAATGGGGAGAGAAGGCAGTCACGTAACCAGACGAGGGATAGGAGGCCTAGTGCTGCTGCAAATCAACAAAACAATGTGCCGTGTACTCTTGAATTCTTCCTTGTCTAACTGCTGACCCTTCGATGGAAATTTTATAGTCTGGACAAGGCGACAGTTACAACACTGCTCCTGCTGGTCATAATGTCTCCAACCTCGATCTTGCCGGTCTGAACATAAGCAAAGACTCTCACGTCTCTTCATCGGCAGCTCCTTCACTCGAATCTCGCCTCTCTGATGTACCTGCGCCTCCAGCTGGCTCTGGTGCTCCGCAAGATCTTTCGGATAGTCAGCGTCAAGGAAGATATGATTATTCAGCTCGTTCGCATTCCAGGGACGACTATGCGTCTAGGAATATTCGACCTGTTGCTTCTGACTATGATAACGCGGCCATGGATGTCTCTATGAGTGGCGAATCCTCCGCGTATAACGCTAAGGATGAAATGGCCCGTTCAGGTGGCTGGCTTCCGCGAGATGCTGCTCGTCCTCGTCCTGATAGAGGTTATGACTCAGAACGTGCTATCACCCCTCGACCCCAAGTTTCGGGGGGTTCGAATAATGAATCTCGTTCTCTAGCTCCTCCTGGTCGCAGGGCTGGTCTCCCAGCTGACGATCGCGATACTGACCGTCGTCGCAAAGAGGGTTGGCTTGGGTATGATACTCAACTTGATTATGAGCGCCCTGGGGATGTAAAACCGATGCATGGTATATCTGGAGAGCATGGCCAAGCACCTGCTCGCAGTGCGCCTTCTGAAGCACCACTCTCAATAGATGCTCGTCGGGCATCTGAAGTTCCTCCTCCTGGTGATATCCGACCTCCTGTGGATTCTCGGCCTCCGCCTGATGCTAGGGCTCCTGCTCGCACGGCGGAGCGCATACCAGCTGAAAATAATGAAGACATTGGATCCTCGCGATCCTCTTCTGTACGTCCGCCAGAGGCACCTGTACCTCCTTCACTGGGTCCTGTTCCGTCAGCTGCACCTGCAAATGATCTGGTTATTGAACCTCCGTCTTTGAAAGATCGTTTGAACATACCTCCTTCTCTTCCTTCACGGCGTGAAAATGAAGCTCTTCCTGCTGCCGACGAGCAACAACACCAGCATCCTCCAGCTAGCCATGGCCGTTCCGGTAAACCCCAGAAATTCCAGAAAGATCGTGGCTCAGGCTACAATGGCGGCCCTCCTTCGTACGATGCACCCCACAGGGGAGGCGACCGTGGTTACCACAGGCCTCCTACACCTCCAGGTCCTCCGTCTGTGTCGGGCGGAGGATCTGGTCCACCTCACCGCAAATTTGACTCCCGTTCTGCTTCTGTTGACCGTACAAGGGTGCCACCTTCTGGTTCTCCTGCATCACGTGGTGCCCCTCCTTCGCGTGAGTATCGCGGTCCCCCCGGCCGTGATATGCCCCGACCTATTGGTCAGAGTTACCGCCCAGATTATCACGATGACCCCCGCTATGACCCTCGCTATGAGGGAAGACCTTATAGGGATTACTCGCCGCCCCCAGCTCCTCTTCCTCTGACAAGTGCTCGTGGAGGTCCTCCAGGCATTGAGCCGCCTCCTGGTCGTGCTGACTATTATCCCCCCCGCGGTCGTGGTTGGGAAGAAGAAGATTATTACAAGAGTCGTGGCTGGGATGGACCTCCTCCTGGTGAAAGGGGCCGCTATGAGAGAGATTATCCTCCTCCTAGAAGCGCTGGCTGGGATGCACGCGATCGTGAGTATGATCCTAGAGGTATTTGTTTTATACTTCCACTTGTTATTATGGATCGGTTTTCATGTTCTTGTGTCAGACACGTACCCACCTGGACCTTCAGGGCCTTCTTATGATGATCGCTATGTTCCTGGCCCTCCTGCAGATAGAGGCCGCCTACCGCCTGCAGGCTACAATGCTTCTTACAGCCGCGTGCGTCCTCGTAGTCCAAGTCCAATTCGACGCGGTCCTGGGCCCCCGATGACTCACGACCCCCTTTGAAAAGAGCTCGTGAAGACTACCCTCCGGACTATTACACTCCCAGCAGTGGTGGTCGACGACCGAGCGACTATCCTGGACCTCCTCCTCGTTCAGGTTCTCCGGGCCCACCGCCTTCCAGTTCTGGATGGGGCGGCCCTCCTCCGCCTCCTCCTCCCACTACTGGTTCAAGTGCTAGTTCTATGGGTGTTGGCCCTCCTCATTCTCATCCAGCTTCTGGTGATCGTGATTACAGGATGGGAAGAGAGCCACCAATGGATTATGGGCCTCCTCCTGGCGGGTATGATAGGCCCAGGTCTCCTGGCCCACCGGGTCCCCCTGGTGGTGGTGGCAGAATGCCATATAATCGCGGTGGCGGTGGTGGTTATGGACGTGGCGGCGAGCCAAGAGACAGAGGCGGCTACGGGGTGCCACGTCCTTAAAAGCTTTCCTCTTCAACTCTCGATCAATATGCTTTGCCTTGGTTCTGCTTCCTCGTATAACTTCTCAAAATGCTCTCATTTAATCTAAACTGATCTAGCTCGCGATCTCAAAGACGGATTTTTTGTTTCTGGTCTGGTGCTCCTTGTTGGTTTGGATATTGATCTATTTATTCATGTATCGGGCTCTCAGATTGCTCAAAAGTATTGGATGCCGTTTTCATCTTCTTGACTATACTCCTTTTCTCTCTACAAACAAATATTGATAGCTCCGTTACGTTGTCTCTTTTTACTTTGTTTCCTTCAAGTTTTCACGTATATGTACCGTATGCATGACATTTATGCGTGCAACAAATCTAACCATGGTCAGCAATCCGTGTATGATCAACATTATTGTAAGGGACGGGCGAGGGTCCAGTGTGGATCGGAATTTACGAAAATTGAGGCCATATATCCTGATAATTTTGTAATTGTTGGAACGGCAGTAACACTCAAACGGATCGGAACAAGCGACCGTTACTTCAGTCAAGGCAGGGGCTTTGGAAAAACCCTTTGATAATTACCCTTTCCTCGCGACTTTGTATGTCGAGATAAAGCTTCTGAAGTCGTTGGAAGGAATATGAGTCATTCAATATAATAGGACCCTCCGGGTTCACATACCGTTTTGATAATAGAAGGTCTGCCATTATTTCACGTACGGTGCACCTGTTCTCGTGTTTCAAAAGTGCCTCAAGGATAGCAGGATTGGGAGCCTTGCAGTCTATGGGTGTGGTAGTGGATATATGCACTCAGAGATCCTTTTCACGGGACCTACGCAGAACTTCGTTAATAAATGTAAGGTAGGATTTTGTCGACCTATGATATTTCGCCAATACATAAGTCCTCGTGATGGAGCCGAATTCCGCCAAGGATAGTCCATAATTTAGGTGTATTAACTGCAATAATTCGCCATCTCCTACAGACTGAGAGAGGCGAAAAGAGCCGATACTAGCCCATGACATCTGCTGCCATTTTTTATTTTCCACATCGGAAGACAATATCAGGACCCATATTTCGTTGGGTAGGGCACGAATATAGGACAGATCTAGGAGGGTATGGTGATCATGGATGAAATTCTGTGTTTCCTCTAGAAAGTGCAGGTTTCTCCTCCGCAATCGGTCGTCTGAGGAACTATTTTCGAGAAAGCATTGAATATTTGTAACTGAGATCGAGCCAAGGAAAGTACGTCTTTAATCTTCGCTCTTTCTTCATCTGTTGGAACTGCATTCGACTTCAGGAGGTGCCATTACTGGAGATCTTGGAACCGTGACCTCTTGGGCTTTATGGCTCCCAAGGACTTTGGTTAGGGAGGAGAAGTGGCCCTGCAGAGCTGGCAACATAAGCGAAGCCGGCTATGAAGATCGTTGTCGTCGTCGTTCGGGCTCAGAGCCGTATGCATACAGGCACACACAAGGCTATGCGACCAGAGAACCCGATAATGACGACAGGCAGTCAAGCTGGAAGTCGGGCTTGTGGGATGACAGATGGCAACAATCTATGATGATATCGATAAAAATACTGCGCAGGTGCCGCGAAAATAGACTACGAAAAACCAATGCATCCATATGTATTCTGGGTGGAAGAAAATTGTCGCATGCTATTTCTTTCTTAACGTTTGATATGAGCCGCAAGTGAGTTGTACGTCTCTCAAAGCATAACACCGGTCCTAAGATCTGGGATAATAGCCGCTAGAGAATGCATAGCAGGGAAAGCGATTTTCGGGGAAAGTTCCATAGATTTGAGAATAAGGAGCAGCCGCAGTGAGGAGAAAAGGGAAAGGCTTGTACAGAGTCAGACTCATAGCGACAGTCAACGGCTGGACTCCGGAGCGCACGTGCGGGAAGTTCGGAGGCCCGGGATACCGCTCTTAGCTCTAGGCTCTCTTTCCGCAATTCGTTGTCGTCGTCACCGCCCTCCTCAGGCTCTTATCCTTTTCTTTTTGTTCACGTTTCTGAGCTGAGCTGAGCTGTGTCATGCGCTGTGGTTCTTCTTTTGTAGTATTGCATCACTTACTGTGGTACTCACTGAAAATGCTTGTCACTGATGACACCAATCCATACTACTAGTACAATCACATATTACAGAGCCACGAATGGATGGTTAGGATGCATGGTTGGCCTGTGCGGTGCTCTAAAACTGGGCTGCTACTCTCGAATTGGTGAGTATGCCTCTGAGTGAAGTTTCAGCGATTATGCCCTGGGTTGATTTGCAAGGTGCATTGGTTGTCTTTGGAAGTGTAGTGTAACTGACTAGTTCATTTCACTAGCCAATGTACCACTCTAAATCGTTATTTATGCCCTCCAAACACTTTCACACATCATTCGGAAGGCTCAAGACCCATCTCAATCTCATCTTGTTCACACCATCGCCCGCGTTAGAACAAGCACGTTGGGGCAGGCCGTTCTGCCTCGGATCCAGGGAGCTGATGCTCGGAGACGCGTCGAGCAGGCCGTGCGGATAGCGTAGCACGTCGTGGCAGAAGGCAAGCAATGGAATGATATTCAGAGTGCGGGACGCGCTGGCACACAGAACGTGCACAGCCACTGATGGGAATGTATCTAATCTAATCGACTACGTGCCAGATGGCACTGCCACAATGTCCTGGCCCCGCAGCGCTGGTCTGAACGGACCTTGTGATTTGGAGGTTTCTGTGACAGGCTTTTCTGCGCACCAGAAAGATGACTGGACAAAAACTGGGCTACATTCAGATACAGTATTGACAGATACAATGAAAAAAGGGCAGCACCGACGCAAGACAAGTAAACTATTTATGAACTACGAGATGAGAAATCCTTAACGCATAAGGATGTGTTGATTGGAAGGGGAAGCAGGGGAAACACAAATGAGAAAAGTACGTAATATCGTAAACGGTATTGCGAGGATAATTCTAAAGGCCGGAAGCTGAAAGAAAAAGAAAGAAAAAGATCGCGAATACTTACATGGCGGAGCAACTGTTCCGCGTTCCGTGTCCCGTGCCAGACGGTGTTGATAGATCCGAGAGCCCGAGAGGAAAAGCCACCTCACATCGTGTCCTGCATCTCACTTTCGTTGTCTGCGCACTCCAGGACCTTTCGAGCAGGACTAACGGTTTCAGCGACGTGGATGAGTTCCCTTGCCTGCCTATACTTATTTGCTGATTAGCTTCATCCATGAATTAGATCTTTTTTTTACCTGAGATCCCTCTGCAGTATAAAGCCGTTCCCTATTTTCTCCCTGCCTATTCGTCGAACTTTCTTTCTCTTCTGAACAATCCCTTGGGATGGCGTTGGTGTGTTGGAAGATGATGCCGAATCCGATGAGGGAGATGTGCGCGAGCGCTTGATGGGTCTTTGAAACTCGATCAACGTTGATGTCTCCGAGGCTGGGAATGGGGATTGAGGAAAAATACAAAATCTAGGTGTCGACAATTTGGCGACTCACCGATCTCTATTTCAGGCTTCTTTTTGTTCAATGACTGAGCTGGTGGGTGGTGTTCTGTCAGCTGTATGATGACGGGAGGATATGCCCCTGGGCGAGGTTGGACTGGTGTCCTGGACCTTGCCTCGTTTGTCCCCTGTATACAACTTCTGATTGTCAGCAACCCTTTCGAGAGGCGGTACCCTTCATACATACCTTCCATCAGATGGCACTACATCGTTACCGTCCTGCTCCTGCTCGATGAGACCAGTCTCAGAGCAGGCGAAATGTCCAGTGCTTGGAGCCTGGCTGGATATTTGTTTTTGGATTGGTTCTGCTTCTCCATGATGGGTGGCAGAACCTGCTTGGAATTGATGTGGCCCTGGTAAAATTTGGTACTGGGGAATCTCATTTCCTTGTTGAGTGTATGACCCAAGATGGAAATTGATATTGGGGTGGGGCAGCAGTCGGCGAGGATTGAATATAAGCGGGAACAGCTTCGGTGTTCCATAGCGTTGCACGGAGTGACCGTGGGCAGTGGATGGATGGATGCTGCTGCAGCTGCTGAGCGCGTTGATTTGTTGGAAGCCACTGGTCCCCTCCAGAATTGGCGACAGGCTTGGACGTCGCATTCGGTGGTGAGTAGTCAGCCAAAAACTGATCAACAAGCTCGTCGTAATCATGGCTTGCTTCTGCATGAACTAATTATGATTGATTTTTCTTCACGCAGCAAAAAATAATCACCTTGTAGGTTGACCTCCTGGGACGAATCTGAAATGTCGCCTTCAGGATACTTCGTCGACTGACTCGGTTGGACCGAGGGCGCGCCATCGTCATATTCTGATGGAACACGATCAGTACCAATTATTGCCAGGTAGGTATTGCATTATTTAATGAATGTACCATTCATTATTTAATGGATCTACCATTCATTATTTAATGGATCTACCATTCGCGATGGATTGATTGTGACAAGCGCCCTCTTCACGCCAAAAGGGGTTGGTATAAGATGGCAGGGTGTTGATGGCGAATTCAAATGCGTTCATCTTGGTTAGAAATCTGAAGAGCCGAATGGGTGTATGTAGGCAGCTAATAGACGGGAGAAGAGTCGTTGTGGTGAACAAAACAATGAGAGGTGCGCGCGTTTTAAGGCGGCTGGAAATTTGGGACTCAGCAATTGTAACGTGTTAGTCAAACACATATGAGGGCATTCATTGTTCCTACTTAGAGTACTAGCTGCCCAGGTCTCTGGCTCGAAAGATTTCAAATCCAAGTAGACACACACTTGATCACTCGCTGCCTCGTTGTTTTCGTTCAGAAGGACGATGGTTTTGGGAAGGAGTACTTTCGGGGTTGTGGGTGCAATCAAATTTCCCATGGTTGCTATTCTAGGCTCCTTGTTATCGCATCTTCCTTGTCGTTCTTTTACCGCACCTCACTGCCCCCGTCGAATTTATTCCAGAACTGCAGCATGCCCGAGAACCCTGACCGGGTGGGCCTTGTGTGAGTGATCAATATCGATCAATATTCAATCAATATTCAACAAAGATGTTTGCTGAGTCCCAATTCATCTCAAAAGTCGCACACTTGTGGTGATTGTTCTTTCGCCACAAATACCCTTTCCCCTCGCCTCTGCCTCCTATTTATGCTAGTTACCCCTACAGTCCACTTTGAAGTACCAGGACACACAAATCTGGACCCAATCCCGAAATGCTACCACCGACTTCCACTCCAACCCATGCTTCAGGACGGCAGCCAACGTTGAACCACCCAAGGCAGGCTTCGACACAGCGAGTAGGCAGAACAGGCTCTACCTATTTCTCTTCAGAATGCCTAGCTGATCCCTCACACCCGTTTCCAAGTGACCTGACCTTCAACAATGGCGAGCAGCAGGATGCTTTCTGCCTATTCGGCAACTCTCCCACCTTTTCTCTCCCCAATGCCGGTCTCTTTAATTATGCTCATGACTCTAATCCACCTACCGAGAGGTCTTTAAGGCTCGGAGAAGCAATAAGTTCATTTCAACATAGTCAAGGTAAATGCTTTATTACCAATACTCTCTCGAGCCATACCAATAATTATCAAAATTTCGTAGATATTTCTAACTTTACCATCACGCCACCCAGCCTATTGAAATTTCATGACAGTGTCAATCCATTCCAATTGGACGAACAGATGGCATATGTACAAGCGCACACCTCCACCTCTAATACTGGCACCTCATCCGAAATACAAAATCTGCGCCGTGAGGCGTTTTATGCACCAACGTCCAGAGAAGGTACTAATTATTATAACTATGAAGTTCCATCTCCTGCCTACCAGGAGCAGATTGATTTGCTATATGGCCAATCCCCACCGTCGAGCAGTGGCATTGCCCAGCAGCACCCTTCCCTCTGGTACCCGCAACCACTCTCTGCAGCACCATATAATAATAACAATGCTCCCGCAAACAACGCTCCAAAGCCTCTCATCCAACCACTGGCAGTCCAACCCCCGACTACGATTTCAGGCCTTGCATTGCAGCATCACCCAGGCCATTATCCGACTATGGATATACCAACAGCTGGCGGTCCCCAACACCTCCGTGAACCGCAAGAACAGCAACATCCAGAAGGTTCTGCTTTACATCGTGGAGAAGCAGAACCACATTCAATAATCATATCCTACCGGACTTTCATAACCGGTAATTCTACCAGCTCTGAAAATGATTACATTGAGCAGGAACGCAGCAATGGCAAATCATCCGATGGAAGGTACGTATGAGTGGTTCCACTTCTCGAGAATTTGAAAGCCATGCTAACAACTAAAAGCTCGCCACAGGAGACGGGCAGTGTGGGATCTGAGATGCCAATCCAACCTCCCGAGATATATCCATCATCCGAAGGGTCAGTCATAAACCAAGAAGACGAATCATCTCAACCATCTGGGGTAGGGTCCAAACGGAAGCAACACACAGAACCCAGTGAGTTGGTGTACTGTCAATGTCATATCAATATCTTGCTCAACCCTCCTTCACAGTGCCGGAGGTGCCAGCCCAGCCTCAACAACGCAGCAAGCGCACACGCGCATCCCTGCCATCCTCTTCACCATCCACTCAACATCTTCGGATACACTGGTGCCAGCCCAAGAAAGTGTGCAGAAGAGGAAGAGGGCACCGAAAACGCCGAAAACGCTCAAGAAGAATATCGGGGGGGTGTTCAGGCAACAGACGGACCCAAGGTATGGCAATAACAATAACCTAATCCATATGCAAAACTGATCAGTAAAATTATATAGGCATCAGGATTGACCAACGATATGCGTAGTTGAAGCCACGGTCCCTGCTTAACGAGGACTTTGGTGCGAGGAGACGAATGTTAGATGGAGGGAGGATGTGAGGTGGCTTTGCCCTCGGAATATCGGATTGATAAGCACCGTCATGGCACGGGACGCGGAGTGCCAGCTGGTTCCGCTACTTCTGACCAGTCTCTTTCCTTTACGTTTATTATTCGAATTTATGCCCTCCAACGATTTACAATACCTATCTCAGTTCTCTTCAATTTCGAGTATCTCTTTATATTATACCCATTGCTGCTGCCTCACTATTCTCTCATAAAGATATTCTTTTTTCTCACTGTATTGCATTAGATATTATTGACTATCCTGCTGACTATTAATCGTCCTCCAATATTTCAGCAAAAAGAAGCAGACAAAAATACTGTATTGGAAATAGTGATAGGGAAGGCCTTACTACGAGTAAGTACAGCTCAGCTGTGAAATGAAATGACGAGGCCAGCGCTCTAGCACGCCGGGCTAATTCAAGAATAAAACCAGTGGTGTCGCCATGTCTAGGGTATCTTCCGACCTTGCCGTAGTTTATTACATGGCCTAATAATTCCCTGTTGAAGAAGTCGTTCACTTCCCGCAGCTGCTTTCTGACGCGTTGAACATGTACTCACCAGTGAATAGATATGGCGAGAACAACTCCAGCCTACAAACACCTTTCTGAGTCAGCTTCATGATTAAATCCTGCTCGAGAGAGGACAAAAAAACAGAGATGGAGGTGTGAGAATTGGATGCCAGATCTGGAGCATTTGTGTTTGAGGCGCCAGCAAAGCAGAAAGGAACTGCACCTGTGAGTAATAGGAGGAAACCGAGGTCACGACAGACGAGTCATCTGTGGAATTAGTAATAGGTGCAAACTTGTCCGAGGTGCAGGTAGCGACGTGCTGGAAGACCAAGAGTGGTTGGGCGGGTCGCAGTCAGTAAGGTGAATGGGGTCAAGGAAGAGGAGAAAAGTCGGAGAGCAGAAAATAAATGAGGAGGAAGATACTAGAGGCAGAGTGTGCTTGTGACTGAGGAAGATGGGGAGATGGGTTTCAATTGGCAAGATTCATTGAAGCAGACATAGCTTGCCACGGAATCGTCTTCCATCAACCACGGATTAAACAAAGCAGCTGTTCACATCCGACAACTGCTTTCCGCATGCAGCGCACCCAACACTAACCTGCTGGCTCAAAAGACTGAGCACAGGAGTGCAAGGATTCCTTGGTAAGGAATGTTGGGAAATATCCAAAGGCCGTTTGTACCTTCCATCACGTCCTCCCTATGCCATGTCCCCCATGCCACAAACTCCACCAGTAGCAACAATGCCAGCATGACCAGCGCGACCACCGCAGCGGCGCCAGCTACCTCCATCATCTTTTCATCCAGCTCGACGAGCCACGACCACATATGGGCAGCGTGGTGTCCGAATCGAGGCAGGTTGAATAACGCGTATTTTATAGCGTGTCGGGGCATAAGAGTGAGTATATGCGCATGGGAGGAAAAGTGGACTAGGTGTCGAGCGGGGTGCTTATGAAAAGGACAAGGTTAAAAAGGAAGTCACTACACCGTGTTCTTGACCGTCCTTTTCTTCCTATCAAGCATGAATCTGTCAAAGAGGTGGTTCATGACTGATAACTGCTGTCCAGACACATTCAAGTACCCACAACGGCATTGTTTGCTCAGAGACGACGAGGGGAGGAAGCAGAGGAGACAGACGCGTAATTTGTAGATGGAGTGGAGGTAAGAAGTTACACTGGGGGATTTCACATTGTCAGGTGCTTTTGTATGTGCGTGGAAAGAAAGTTGGGTGGGGCGTGCTCAGTGTGGAAGCCGAGGTCAAGGAGAAGGATGACTCATGAAGAGGAGAAACAAGTTGGACCGAAATGTGCTTGTGGTTGCGAAGACGGAGGTCTAAGCAGACAGGTGGCAGACGAGCTGGCGCTGCCTCTCCAACTGGGTTTGGAGGAGAGACAGACGCGTTGCCAGCAAAAGATGCGGCAGTGTGTAGTCTTCTGGGGTACGGATGGGGACAGCGTGCCGTTTCTGTATCCTGAGCCCTAGCCCTGATGCACTCATTTGCCCATGCTTGTCTGCATCCTCCATCGCCCCAACCTGAGGACTTCTATGCTGGGTTCTGAAATGGGTGTCAGCATCGACAAATGTTTGAACCTCCGCCAGACAGAACGAGCTGGAGGGACAGGTGAAAGGCGTCCTTGGGAGTAGGAGGTCGAACGTTGAACATTGAATTTGCGACAGGCCTTGGTGTGCACCAGAAAGATGATTGGACAAAAACTGAGTTACAGTATTAGCAGATACAGTGGGGAAAAAAAGCGACAGCCCAGACGCGAGGTTAGTAAACTATTTATGAACTCCGAGATAAGAAATTCTTATGCGCAGAAGGAGGATTTAATTTCAAGCAACAATACAAATGAAAATGTACGAGAAGTCGTGAGGGTTATTGTGAGGATAAATTTGAAGGCCCGGAGCTCAGAGGGAATGAAAGAGAAGAAAAAAGATTGCAAAACTTGAATACATAGCGGAGCAACTGTCCCGCATTCCGCGTCCCGTGCCAGACGGTGTTGATCGATCCGACCCCGAGAGGAAAAGCCACCTCACATCCTCTCCTCCATCTCACATTCGTCGTCTGCGCACTCCAGGACCTTTCGAGTAGGAGTAACGGTCTCAGCGACATGGATGAGTTCCCTTGCCTGCCTAATGCCAATTTGCTGATAAGCTTCATCCATGAATCAGATCAATTTTTTTTACCTTAGATCCCGCTGCAGTATAAATCCGTTCCCTATTTTCTCCCTGCCTATTCGTCGAACTTTCTTCCTCTTCTGAACAATCCCTTGGGATGGCGTTGGTGTGTTGGAAGATGATGTCGAATTCAGCGAGGGAGATCTGCGCAAGCGCTTGGTAGGTCTTTGAAGCTCGATCGACGATGATGTCTCCGAGGCTGGGAATGGGGGTTGAGCAAAATACAAAATCTCGGTGTCGACAATTTGACGACTCACTGATCTCTGTTTCAGGCTTCCTCTTGTTCGGTAACTGAGCTGGTGGGTGGTGCTCTGTTAGCTGTACGACAGGGGGATATACCCCTGGGCGAGGTTGGACTGGTGTCCTGGACCTTGCCTCGTTTGTCCCCTGCATACAACTTCTGATTGTCAGTACCCCTTTCGAGAAGCGGAACCCTTCATACATACCTTCGATCGGATGGCACTACACCGTTACCATCCTGCTCTTGCTCGATGAGACCAGTCTCGGAGCAGGCGAAATTACCGGTGCTTGGAGCCCGGTTGGACACATATGTTTGATGTGGTTCTGCTTCTCCATGATGGGTGGCAGAACCTGCTTGAAATTGATGTGGTATTGGTAAATTTGGGTGCTTGGAAGTGTCATTTCCCATTGGATGTGTGGTCTGGGATAGAAATTGATATCGGGGTGGAGCAACAGTCGGCGAGGATTGAATATAAGCGGGAACAGCTTCGGTGTTCCATGACGTTGCACGGAGTGGCCGTGGGCAGTGGATGGATAGAGGCTGCTGCTGCGCGCATTGAGGGCTTTCATTCGTCGAAAGCGGCTTGTCACCTCCGGAATTGGCAGCAGGCTTGGACGGAGCAGTCGGTGGTGAGTAGTCAGCCAGAAACTGATCAATGAGCTCGTCGTAATCATGGCTTGCTTCTGCATGAATTAATTATGAATGATTTTTCTTCAAGCAGATAACGAAGAATATTTACCTTGCAAGTTACCCTCGTGGGACGAATCTGAATCGTCGCCTTGAGGATACTTCGTCGATTGATTCGGTTTGACCGTGGGCGTGCCGTCATTGTATTCTGATAGAGCACGATCAGTATCAATTATTGTAGGTAAGTACTGCATTATTTACCTTTTTGTACATGCCTTTCCTGATCGGCTGATTCTCTTGGCCAAAACTTCCATTGAGCTTCGAGCTCTGATGTATAGGCATCAGAGACGGATGATTTATAGGCAGGCGAAAGACTCTTATTCATATGATTGTCATGGTTCGTGTTGGTATTGGGGTGAGAAGTCTCTCGACGACTTTCAAGTGGAGGAGGCTCGTAGGCGCTGTCTTCCCTGTGCAACAGCATCGAGTGTCGTGGCGGTTGGCTTAGTACTGCCATGTGCTGCTGTGCGGCGTGAATCTGGTTTAAAGCCAAAGATAATGGGAGTGAATGCTCCATGGAGCTTGACGGAGAAGCCCTCATATGAGGATAGTGAAGTGCTGTAGAATTCAGTCAATAACGAAAGATTTGATGTTGCAGATAATAAATCTACCGTTCGCAATGGATAGATGGTGACTAGCGCCATCTTTGCGCCAAAAGGGGTTGGTGGAAGATGGCGCAGTGTCAATGGCGAATTCAAATGCGTTCATCTTGGTTAGAAATCTGAAGAGCCGAATGGGTATATGTAGGCAGCTAATAGACGGGAGAAGAGTCGTTGTGGTGAACAAAACAATGAGAGGTGCGCGCGTTTTAAGGCGGCCGGAAATTTGGGACTCAGCAATTGTAACGTGTTAGTCAAACACATATGAGGGCATTCATTGTTCCTACTTAGAGTACTAGCTGCCCAGGTCTCTGGCTCAGAAGATTCCAAATCCAAGTAGACCCACACTTGGTCCCTCGATGCCTCGTTGTTTTCGTTCAGAAGGACGATGGTTTTGGGAAGGAGTACTTTCGGGGTTGTGGGTGCAATCAAATTTCCCATGGTTGCTATTCTAGGCTCCTTGTTATCGCATCTTCCTTGTCGTTCTTTTACCGCACCTCACTGCCCCTGTCGAATTTATTTCAGAAATGCAGCAAGCCCGAGAACCCTGACCGGGTGGGTTTTGTGTGAGTGATCAATATTCAACAAAGGATGTTTGCTGAGTCCCAATTCGTCTCAAAAGTCGCACACTTGTGGTGATTGTTCTTTCGCCACAAATACCCTTTCCCCTCGCCTCTGCCTCCTATTTACGCTAGTTACCCCTACAGTCCACTTTGAAGTACCAGGACACACAAATCTGGACCCAATCCCGAAATGCTACCACCGACTTCCACTCCAACCCATGCTTCTGGGTGGCAGCCAACGTTGAACCACCTAGGGCAGGCTTTGACGCAGCGACTAGGCAGAACAGGCTCCGATTATTTCCCTTCAGGAAGCTCAACTGACCCCTTCCACCCGTCGCCGAACAACCCCGCCTTCGACAATGGCCAGCAGCATGATGCTTTCGGCCTATTCGGCAGCTCTCCCACCTTTTCTCTCCCCCACGCCGGTCTCTTTAATTACGCTCATGACTCTAATCCACCTACCGAGAGGGCCTTAAGGCTCGGAGAAGCAATGGACTCATTTCAACGTGGTCAAGGTAAATGCTTTATTAGCAATACTCTCTCGAGCCGTACTCCAATATTTATCAAAATTTCATAGATATTTCTAACCCTACCATCACGCCACCCAGCCTATTGAAATTTCATGACAGTGTCAATCCATTCCAATTGGACGAACAGATGGCATATGTACGAGCGCACACCTCCACCTCTAATACTGACATCTCATCCGAAATACAAAATCTGCGCCGTGAGGCGTTTTATGCACCAACTTCTGGAGAAGGTACTAATTATTATAACTACGAAGTTCCATCTCGTGCCTACCAGGAGCAGATTGATTTGCTATACCGCCAATCCCCACCGTCGACCAGTAGCATTGCCCGGCAGCACCCTTCCCTCTGTTACCCGCAACCACTCTCTGCAGCACCATATAGTAATAATGATGTTCCTGCTAACAACGATCCAAATCCTCTCATCCAACCACTGGCAATCCACCCCCCAATTCTGATTTCAGGCCTTGCATTGCAGCATCACCCAGGCCATTATCCGACTATGGATATACCAACAGCTGGCGCTCCCCAACACCTCCGTGAACCGCAAGAACAGCAATATCCAGATGGTTCTGCTTTACATCGTGGAGAAACAGAACCGTACCAAAAAATAGTATCCCACCGGACTATCACAACCGGTAATTCTACCAGCTCTGAAAATGATTACATTGAGCAGGAACACAACAATGGCAAATCATCCGATGGAAGGTATGTATGAGCGGTTCCATTTCTCGAGAATTTGAAAGCCATGCTAACAACTAGAAGCTCGCCACAGGAGACAGGCAAAACAGGATCTGAGATGCCAGCCCAACTTCCAGAGATATATCCATCATCCGAAGGGTCGGTCATAAACCAGGAAGACGAATCATCTCAACCATCTGGGGTAGGGTCCAAACGGAAGCACCACACAGAACCCAGTGAGTTGGTGTATTGTCAATGTCATGTCAATATCTTGCTCAACCCTCCTTCACAGCGCCGGAGGTGCCAGCCCAGCCTCAACAACGCAGCAAGCGCACACGCGCATCCCTGCCATCCTCTTCACCATCCACCTCAACATCTTCGGATACACTGGTGCCAGCCCAAGAAAGTGTGCAGAAGAGGAAAAGGGCACCGAAAACGCCGAAAACGCTCAAGAAGAATATCGGGGGAGTGTTCAGGCAACAGACGGACCCAAGGTATGGCAATAATAATGACCTAATCCATATGCAAAACTGATCAGTAAAATTATATAGGCACCAGGATTGACCAGTGATATGCGTAGTTGAAGCCACGGTCCCTGCTTAACGAGGACTTTGGTGCGAGGAGACGAATGTTAGATGGAGGGAGGATGTGAGGTGGCTTTGCCCCTCGGAATAAGTATCGGATTGATAAGCACCGTCATGGCACGGGATGCGGAGTGCCAGCTGGTTCCGCTACTTCTGACCAGTCTCTTTCCTTTACGTTTATTATTCGAATTTATGCCCTCCAACGATTTACAATACCTATCTCAGTTCTCTTCAATTTCGAGTATCTTTTTATATTATACCCATTGCTGCTGCCTCACTATTCTCTCATAAAGATATTCTTTTTTCTCACTGTATTATTGCATTAGATATTATTGACTATCCTGCTGACTATTAATCGTCCTCCAATATTTCAGCAAAAAGAAGCAGACAAAAATACTGTATTGGAAATAGTGATAGGGAAGGCCTTACTACGAGTAAGTACAGCTCAGCTGTGAAATGAAATGACGAGGCCAGCGCTCTAACAAGCTGGGGCCAACTCATGAAGTAAAACTAGGGTATCGCCTTGTCTGGAGGTAAGGAAGACTGAGAGTGGTTGGGCGGGACGTCCTCAGTAAGGCGAACAAGGTCAAGGAAGAGGAGAAAAGTCGGGGAGCAGAAAATAGATGAGGATGGAAATGGGTTTCAATTGGCGAGAATGGTTGAAGCGGACATAGGATGCCGCGTAATCATTTATCATCTATGGGATGAGTATAGATGGCGCGGCGTTTCCATATCCCTAACCATGACGCGTTCATCTGCGCGTGCGCGTGTACAGCCCTCTCTTTCTTCCTTCTACACGGCGTCCTGACTCCTGAAGTAGGCATTGGTGTCGGTGAGAGAAAGATATATTGTGCTTCGGACAGATCAGATAGGCATGTACATTGAGGTTAGGAAGGGGCGAGACTGGTAGCCGGTGGTGCTGGTGCGAGGAAGGAGTAGTGACAACGTGTGTTGACACAACGTTGTGGCACAAGTGAATCTAGGACAAAAAAAACCCTTTGGGAAGAATGACTTATATACAGTATGTGCTAGCTTCTCCTCGACATGGATACTCACCTTACAATTTGAATCAGGAATTCAAAGGCGGGAGTAGGTAAAGGTCACTGATCACAGATTCATCAGAAGTATTTGTAGGTAAAACTATAGATAAAGTAAGAAAGAATATTCAGTATAAGGAGAAAACAAAAATGGGCGGTACTTGCTTGCATTGATACATAGCATTCAAGAGCATGCGCTGAGGGCTCGAGATAGTGAACTAAAAATAGTAAGGGAACACGCCAAAATAGGCAATAGTCGGGAAGATGAGGCTCTGACCTGAACGTCTTACATCCTCCGCGTTCAAAACCCTTAGCTCTCCGCTCCGTGATCCTTGCTCAAAAAGTCAATCTCCAGGTATAAGTACGCGTTTTCTATCTATTTTTCTCTTCAACCTGTCCTGTTATACTGATTAATTTCACTCCAAGATTCAACAATTTACAACGGACACGAGCACTAGTAGTAGTAGGACACCAGCGCCAGCGCCACTGCCACTGTTGTGAAAGGCCATGACGATTTCTGCTTCTATCCTTTCTCGGGTCTGCATTGGCGTTGACATCCCGGAGGGCCGTTAGTGTCTCGTGTGCCATCAGCGAGGCATGATATATACCGAACAAGAAGCGAGATTGGGACCTCAATGATATGACGACTACCTCACTCTTGTATGCTTCCGCTCACGTTGTGCCCTGGTGCTCGTGGTGATACGAATGGGTCAGGCTCTATGATTCCTGATGTAGGCTCTGAAATATCTGCTATTGTATCCAGGTGCTTATCTCATAGCCAGATTGGACCTCAACTATTTCGCTCGAAACTGCCTTTACTGTTGGAGCCGCTTTTTAGAGACGTGTTCTACGTGGACCCTCTTCTTAAACAAAGGATGCGCTGCAGTTTATGCTGGGTTGTATAGACGAAGTTTGGATGTTAGTCGAGAGTGATTTTAGTCAATATATGTCTTTTGAGGTTTGTGCTTCTTTTTTCACTCTAACATTTTTGTATCTTATACATGCATATTTCTAGGAACGATAGTCCACAGATGCTGCACATGCTCTCTTCTGTGCTTGGCGAAGTGGTACCATCCCTGGGCCCTAATTTTGAGCACCGCCTCAAGTTCAAGGGTGAATTTCCTCCTTATCGCCCTTCTATTATGCCCTTTCTCTTCCGCCCATCCTGTCGCCCCCATTGGTGTTTAACGTTTAGGCTGGACACGACAGTGTTTCACACATGTATCCTCGCCTTCCAAACACTTTCTTTCATCCTAGTTTCACAAGCAGCTTCAAGGACCTCTGCGCCGTGCGGTCGTCCTCTCCCCCACCACGAAGAGTCAGCGGACACTGTCACCGAACCAGACTTCCACGGTCTAAAACGTTATCTTCCTCTATACCATCGCCCTCGACGCCACCCACGCAACTTTACGGACCGCCCATATCCTCTGCGACTGTCGGGAGGTACCAGAACATAAACGCGAGCGTAGTCCATTCTAGAGGATATGGTGGACTGAGATGGATCGCTCTTCTGACAGGTGGAACGCCTCTGAATGGAGGCTTGGTGATTGCACCTTGGGTCTATTTGCCTGTGCATTATCTGGCCACCGCTTCGCCCTAGAATATGCCCCATTCCCCCTGTTTCCCAATATCAGCATACCCACGTTTTTCCCTCATAGCCTGCACTCCCCGACTATGCCAGCTTATGTTTCCCTTTCCCCAGACGACGAGTCGTTCACCGGTACAACGCTAGTCCCAGTGCAAAACCGAAAGCGACCTGAGCTTGCATCAATGATGGGGATCGACATTCCATCTTTTTTTAATTAACATCTTTTCCTGCCCGCGAGTATGTTCAATTCCAACGCCGCTTCTTCCCATGATAAAGGTGTCGCCTGTGACTATACGACTATACCCCACCACAACCACCAGGGTCTCCGCCTGCCCTCTGGATCCCTCTTCTTCCACCCCACATACACGCGACATACTGCCCATATCACCAATAACCTCAATAACGTACCACGCCCAACTGTCCTACCTCTCCAGCCTTGCAAGAGCTCAGCCCCGCCTTCACCAACACTCCCAGCTCAGGATTCATTACCCGGTGTAGAAGGATGACAGAAATGCATTGAAGGAATACACAGGGAGTCGGGACAGGGACAAGGATTGGAAAACACCGTGTCATTTGTCCCACACACTGTATAACCGCCATGCCAAGTACGCTACACAGACAACGCGTCTGGCCTATCCTTTTCTTTTCCCCCCTGCCCACTGCCCAGGCGCGGTCTAGCTTGGCTTACAGACGTGTCAGAGTCACACCTATGGCTCCAATACTCACGTGCTCCTCTAGCTTACTGCTCAGAGCTCAGGCTGACGATACAATCCGTTTGCTTCTCCCTCTATGCCCAGGATTATTCGATGGCCGCAGCTGCTCGTATCTATACTGCGATGATCTGAATTGTCGTGTTGATGAAGTCATCGCAATCCTCTTACGTATCGGCTTTCTGTGAGTCTTTTTTATTGCTACCCGGGAAGGCACTCACGTCACTTTCAAGTTTTTGGATGACCTATGGCAAGACAAAATAAACACTATCATACATTGTACAGGTTGACTGGTCGAGCTGCAATTAAAATATAAGTTACTCTACAAAATATCCCGTCCGTGATCAAAAGAAACCAAATATCAATAAAAACCACCATAGCCTGCTCCTCTGACTGAACCTGGGAAAAATGCGGCAGGATCGCTCACGGAATTTGGCGTTCCACTCCTTCCAGAAGAAACGGCAGGCTCAGATGAATTCCAATAGAAGCTATCAGTGTCATCCACTGACAGACCTCTTTCATTAGGTGCATGTCGAAATAATTCATCAAAAGAGGGTGTGTAATCGGAAGAGGTAGAATTGTTTGAACCTGAACGTTGATGGCCACTAGGATGTGTATCCTGCTGTCCATGACAAGAGCACCGGTAGTAGAAGGTAGCGGTCGGGGTTGGTCAGCAGACCCTGAACGCGAATGCGATGAATACAAACTCGAACTACTATTGCTAAATGGTCCTGAGGAAGAGGACGACTGAGAATACAGGCGTTCTGGGGAAAGACGTGCCGTTGATGGACCAGGAGCATTGGCAGGCAAGGGTAATGGACGTCCTCCACTCAAGTTACGGACGGGGAGCTGTCTTGAAGGTTGGCTTGATAAAGATGGTTCAATGTTTCCTAAAGCCCTTTGCCGTACATCTACGCTGATATCTGAGAGATCCTCCTGGATTGGAGACATGGTGCGCTCTTGTAGGAAATGATTTGACGACGGCTTTGGTGCGTTGTAAGTATTTTCTCTCCCTCTCGGAGGTACTCTCTGTGGGAGCTGGGGAGGTGCGGGTGCTGGCTTGTCAGGAGGCGGAGGTAATGGGATTGGTGGACGAGGGAGAGAAAACCGTGACTAATGTGGTTAAATAAGTTGTAATACATGGAATGTTCAAGTTGGGATTCAGATGCTCACCATTCGTAAAGTATTAGCACTTGTGGGAGATGATGTACTATTGGAAGGAGAGATGACATTGATATGCGAGTTAACTGAGCTGCTATGTCCACTTCGTGTGCCTGAACTCGGCCCTTCGGTACTGAATTGCATACTATTCGTTCTTTCCTCGTCCGTTATAAGGTTGATGTGTTCATCTAAAGACGCAGTGAAGTGACCAGCATCGCTCAGTTCCAAAGCCTCCTCTGCTTCATCGTTAGTCCTGACAGTATGAAGTTCTTCTGTGGTGGTGGCAAAAGTCGACCTCTTGGACGATGACGCATCCGTGGACTGGTCAATTCTAAATCCTTTGTGAGGTACCTTCTCTGTTACACGGACCGGGCCTCGTCTGAACAGGTTTGGAACATGGATGCGAGAAGACTTGGACAGAGACCATTTTCCATTTGGTGTTGGGGAAGATGAATCAAATTTAGGATCGGAGCGGGTCCTAACGGGTGCTATGGGTGGCACTTGGAAGGCAGCTTGAGCCTCTGCGCTGAAGGGGTAGTCCCGAGGAGCCTCGTCTCGCACAAAAGGTCGTCCTTTTGCTAATTCTGGATTGGGCAACGTATGCGCCGTTTCGACAGGAAAAGGCACAGGTTCGTAGAGATTTCCACTGTCTTTTAAGATTGAGGGTGCAGGCTCTGAAGGTTCGATCTCCCAGTCCTCCGATTGATGGACTACGCTCCTGACACGAGGAGTGCGACCGAAGGACACTCTGGGAAGCTGTCGCTGGCGAAGGGTCATGGCAATGACGGTCAAGACGATAGCCGCAATGGCTGATATTACGGGAAGTATGATTTGGAATACGGACCAATGTTGATGATGAGATGTTGGAAGTGCGACTGATTTAGGGAGGAATAAATTATAGGTCAAGCGCCAGCTATAGTAAAAAGAAAATGCTTACGGGCCACCGCCTGCTGTATGTCAAACGAGGCGTTACCAGGTACTGCTAGAGAGGCCCATTTCGGGTAGCCGGTGGATTCCATGTCTGCGCTCCCATCCAAGTCGATAGACCTGTTGGTGCATGTTGCTAGCCATGAGCTATAAACAGGAAGGGTATTGTTGCCACTTGAATACGAGCATGCAGACCAGATGTTGAAAAAAACTTTGTTACTTGAATGCTCTCAGTCATCACCGCAGCAGGACTATCCAGAGCAACGTACTCACCATGTGCAAAGGGTTGGGATCGGAGTCTCATCTAAGCAACGGTCATGGATTAGTTAAAGATTGCATCATAGACATTTGACATGGAATCGTACTCAAAGGTGACGGAGGAGAACTACATTTAGCAAGGATCGCATCCCTCATGTCGCATGAAGTCTGATTGTCGGGTCCAGTCAACTGTATGGCAACATTAGAGCTAATTGTAACTCTGAATGAAAGCCACATACCGTATCATATCTCCCAGCCTAGGAAAGGCACAAGGATGAGAATATAAGAAACGTCAGTAGAAGAAGAAAGGGCATTTACTGAAAAAGGCGTACCTGATCTTGCCCATGGACCAATTTGAATATGCCTGTGAGTACTATCAAGAGGCATGCAAGCTCCGCCCCAGGACCGCGCTGAGCATCACATATAAGGGAGTGTGGCAATAGTTGAGTAGTTATAGTGGTAGGAAGAGTGAGCATTCAACCGACAGCGACAGTGGACCTGGTACGGATTTCTATGGAAGTTGGGTGCAAGTGATCTTGGACGGTCGATCGGGTGTGCAATGTTCCGTGGCCGTGGCCGTGGTAGACGAGAAGAGAGAATTTCTCACTGCAGTGCTATTAGTAGCAGGGCATCTTCGGATTGCAGATGGCAATCTGTCATTGATAACTGTGGTTACTTGTGTATACACATCACATTGGCATCTGACCACGGTCCCGTCGGGGACAATGCGCCGTAATTAACTGCCTCCGAACCATTCGGAACGTTAATGAAGTCGGAAGTCCTTAAGATTGTGGTCCGCGCCCTTTACAAAGGGCAGAACTATGCAAGAGAGGAAGAGCTCAAATTGGAACCTGGTAAATGGAGAAGTTTGGAGTGTGTTTTGGATCCCAGCCGGCATCTCTGAAAAAATTCGCGAGACCAAAGATACCTGGAGATCCAGGGGGTTTCAATCACTTATGATGATGATGATTGGGGGAAACCTAGGCACAGCTGCTGGTGCATGATGAAGAAGAAATTTTGAAAGCTGTTCGAAATTTTATATCAGTACGTAAAGCAATCACAACAGAAACACTTCTTCAACTCGAATGACGAAAAGATATTGGCAAACGAAGTTAAGCAACAAGATGAATCATATAAGCCTTGAAAACGTTGTCATGTTCACAACCAATTTGAATGATATATTTACTGATCATGGTTGGCATTTTGGAAACCGGTCCCCAAGTGCAACGTCGTCTTGACTCCTCAAACCAAATAGAATAAACCTGAATAATAAAGCAACGCCAAAAATACCATGCGGACCATGTCCATCAGAAACGAGAACCTACTCAGCTCAACGAGGTGCGAGGCCTGACTGCAGCATAATAGATCGACGTGTTGGGTGTCAACCCCGTCTTCGCTGTTTCTATCATTCTTCTGCTTTTCTTCTGGCGGAACCTAGACAGAAACAGCGTGTATAACATCATAACATCATAGAACTCGCAATGTATTCTTACCAACAGCATTGTTTAATTTTGCAGCATATTATCAGCACTCGAATGACGTTTTCCAAATGCGTTACACGATGACTGAATAGTAAGATCTAAGAAGAATTACGTAGTTAGTCATGCATCCGACTAGAGTAGGGCTGAAAATACTACATGCTTTTGAAGGATCATTGAGCAAAGCAGTCGGTGGCAATGACGATGATCGTGATGAACTGGCAATTTCCTGTTGACGGGGCATAGTGGAATTAGATGGGCCATGTCGTGTCGAATGCACTAATTCATCAGAATCAAACCCAGAAACAAATTTCGATACCAGGTCAGAAAGACAGCCTTCAAGAATTACGACGGGCCCTAGCGGTTCAAAGGTGGTATGACCAACTACTTGGAACACCGAAGTTACATCAGGGACTGAACATAGAATAGTAAGTATTTTCTCAAAGACGTGACAAGTCCGTGCAATCCGCATTCAGGTCACCGTCAGACGCGGAATGAGTGAATGCGCAAGATACTTTCCGATCTGACTTGAAGGAATGACTTTGTGATCAGCCATCTTCGTTTTGTCTGATAAAAGCGGCATAATTTTATACCACGATATTTTATAGCGGAAAGGGCTGTGCGCCTAGGGTACTTACGACATACAGGGACCAGATGAAAGGGCAGTGAACATGAGGACGCAGCCGATTAAGATGGCCTCCACCGGAATTTACATCTCGCATCAGTCTGTGTGAGCCAGTCTGTGTGAGCCAGGACTGAAATATTAATAAATTCTGTCTAGCAAAAACACATTAGGCAGGCACGTACCGTGGACTGCTCGTCGAAGAACATCCTATTCAATTAGGCTGAAACCTGCGAAACTGTAATGTGCACGTGGGAATTAGAACAATTGTGAGCACAAGTTTAGCATTGGGAGCTAGTTCACTCATACTGCACCCAATACTAGGCCGTACCTGGCATTTGCACGAGCTCGAAGAAACCGCGTGAGGCTAAGGGGATGACGCCAAAGGTCAATATTTGGTACGACGTGCAGCCGTATCCTCATGCTAAGTAGTTGCACGATCGCTCATATAGAGTCGGGACCAGGAAACACTGGGAGTGGATGGTGCATTTTCGAGGAGCAATGCTTCCGTGCTTGATGCAGAACCTAAGAGGTCAGATTGCAGTTCACAGGCCGTACTTGTCAAGGCACCCAAAGGGGAATAGAACGGTATTAATATTCAAAGGAGATGGTTGAGTAGTAATTCCTATAGGTAACTGATTCCAGTAAGTCGAGAGAGAAAGGCTTTCAGGTTTTGTGGTTGTTCACGTACCGACTGCCAGCTATGTATATTCGCACCTTGTACCTCCTCTGTGGCAGACCAAAACCTTTAAAGACGCGTCAGAAAAACTGTTGCATGGGAAATGCATCCTGCTGCTGTCTGGATTGTTAACTCGTTGGTGTCGGGGCACAGAGCATGGAAGAATAGCATCAGCCTGATCATAGTTGATGCACTCAAGGTCGTAAGTGCTGAACCCAGTCGATGAACAATGCATGGAGGGAGCAGCAGGCGTTGGTCGACGGAGTTTTTCCAGCCGCGACGCGTTTGTTTTTGTTTGTTTTCCACAGCCACTGGCCCCGATTCCTGCAAGGGGTATGCCGGAAATTGCCGAGTGACATGACCTTGGGGGGGAGGGTGGGGGCCGGGAGGCCTTAACTGAATTTTTTTCTTTCAAATATATAATGATTTTTACTTGATTTAAAGCATTGTAAAGCATGTACTAGTGTAGAGACACTATCAGAACAGTTTCTAAGCCTTCGTTGATGTGAGCGGACCACATTCTGAGCACCTGGACCATTGAATGATATTTTTGTCACATGAATGATCACACTTTCGGGGTATAAAGCCGTGATCAACGAAGAATTTCCTTATGAACCATCTGAACATGGTCCCTTCTGCCTAGCGATTCGATTCGAAGTCCAGTACTCATCGCTTTAGAAAATGAGAACAAATAAACAGGTATGTTTAATATTTATCAATGCTGAAATATATTTTTAATGTGTTTGAAGCACCAGAGAACAGTGATCAACAATGATTGGCCTTCCCAGGAGGTGAGAGTC